>OZ023262.1:168834445-169426945 GCA_964006375.1 Tillus elongatus
ATAGCAATAATTTTATTTGGATTTGGTTTTATCCCTTATCGTGACCCAGAAAGGCTACCTCTGCGTAAAAATTCACACTTATCAAGTACTACTTTTAGGTTTACTTCTCTTAATTTACGGAAAATTTGTCTCCTATGTATGAGGTGTTTGTGGAGGGACTTGGAAAAGAAGACGATATCGTCCATCTACACGAAACAGAATTTATGTAAGAATTCGTGGAAAATGTTATTGACCATTCTTTCAAAATTGCTCGGCACATTCTGTAACCCAAATGACATTCGAATGTGTTCATAATTGCCATTGTTGAAAAAGGCAGTTTTTTCAATGCTATCTGGTGTAAGTTCTATTTAGTGGAAACCCTGTACAAGATCAATAGTACTAAAATATGTAAATTTTCCGAGATTATCTAATATCTCTTCGATGCGGGGTAAAAGGTACTTGTCATTTATAGTATTACCATTTACTTTCCTATAGTCTATAACAAGTATCCGTTTACGTTTACCACTAGAATCAATGTTTTGAAGACAATCCAAACAGGGGATGATGAATTCTTTCATTATCTAAAAGCTTTTGAATTTGGGACTGAATCTCGTTTTTTAAATGACAAGTGTGTATGTGCGTGCATGCGTGTTAAGGTACACTTATATTTATGGCATTTTGTGTGACTTCTCATCCTGGACTCTGACATCTGCTAAAACTTATGGCATCTTACACAGGGTTCCACAATTTAAAATTGTATTTGGCCGAAAGAAACAGTATTATTAATAAATGTGAAACCTGTTTAAAAGGAAAATACGAGAGAAATCCCTATAAAATTCCCTTTCAAGGCTTTTTAGTTGCAAAAAGGCCCTTCAAGGTTATACATAGCGATATATTTTCTTTTAATAATTATAAGTTCTTAATAATTATTGATCTTTTTATTAAATATGCCTAAGCATACTTTATAAAAGACGGAACCGGTGTTACTATAGTTAGACACTACTTTAGACACAATAATTACGCTTTAAGCGATGTTTGCGACCCCAGTTAGGAATTTAATTACAATGTCCTCAAAAAATACCTAATAACATAACACATACAACCCGCCAAAATCCGAATTCTAATTTACCCATTGAGAGATTTCACTCAACCCTCATTGAAAAAAACACTTATTGAAAAAGTAAGATGTTTAGTAATAGGAAATTCTAAAGAAGACCTTTCAGAACTAGCAACTACCGCACTTCTGATCCGTAATCAATCAATACACTCCACAACAGGCTATACACCTTTTCAGCTCTTATATGGACCTTTTGATAAATTAGACCCTATAGATCCCATAGTTTATGAACAATATAATTCTATAAGACTTGAAATAATCCCGTTTTACTATCAGATATATAAGAAAACTAAAGAAAAATTGAATAAAAATTTAGGAAAATCAACTGAAACACGAGAAAATGTGTCAAATCTAAATAAACAAGAATGAGTTATAAAGACCCTTCGGGTGAAAAAGATAGATCCCCTTACAAATCATAAAAACACAACAAAAAGGTATGAAAATTAGACTATCCCTTAGAAAGGAACAAGCCCACACGGGTAATGTAAGATGAGCAAGAAAGAAAATTGTGTTTCAGAACAATACCTACTAGCAATCCTTGTACGCCCGATCCTGGCTATTTTAAAGAACCAATAGATATCGCCAAAATAACCGATCATTTTCATTGAATAGATTTTTATTTTAACCTTACTTTATTAGAAGAGAACTATCAAACTTGTCTTCAAAATAGAGAAATGTGTAGTAAACATTATTACCCGTATCAATAGATAATCAATAAACAAATAAATAAAATGACATTGAAAACGAACATTCTAAATTTCCTCACCTCGTAACAGAGTGATTATTTTAAAGACCTGGTAGGTGTCATCAAAATAATTAATAATTTTCATAAAATATATTTTTATTTTAATTTACTTTATTTGAAAAAAGCTATCAAACTTGTCTCAGAGATAGAGAAATGCTTATTAAACATTTTTATCCGATCAACAGATAATCAATAAACAAATAAATGACATCAAAAATGAACTTTCTAAATTAACTCTCTCTCGTAACAAAAGAGGTTTAATAAACAGTTCAGGACGCTCTCACGGAAATTAACAAAAATTTAGATTTATTATCTTTTGTTTCTTGATAACTGATAAATTTTAACAGAAACAAGACACAATCAATAAAAGCATCGACCCTATTAAACAATCTTTTAAATAACTTAACTTAAGTTACGTTTATACAGATTTCAAAAATCTCTAAATGACGACCTTTTATAGCACATAAAAATCATCCAGAGAACAATTAGTCTTGCTTTTAACGGACTTACAAACATAAAAGCTCTCACTTCTCGCGATTTAGCAGAAATAAGCAATCATTTAAAATTAATCTACAGCAATGCTGAATTGACAAGTTTTGACGGTAACCACATATTAAAATTTTAGAATTTACTCAGCTTAATCTGATTACATTTAAGGACACTATCATATGTCAATCTTAAATTCAACCTCTGGTTACTATTACCACATTATACCTGTCCCTTACCAAAATATCCTTCTCGTACCTCCAAGCTCTTATTATCTACACTCCCAACAAGAACCTGTGGACCAAAGAACATTGCTCTAGAATTGAGGAGACCATAACATGCAAAGATGAATTGTTAGAAGATGACTTTTCCTGGATCAGCTGAAAAACTGCACCCTTGCCGAAGTAGTCAACCCATTTTCATACCCAATACAGCTCTACAATGTCTTAGCAATAACCAATCAACCTCAAGATTTCATTGAACAGTCCCTCAAAGTTTAAAAGGCATCATTTGGAAGAAACCAGTGGGCTGACTGCCGCACCCGAATACAGAATAATAATTAATGAAAATACTTATCAAGAAACTCAAAATATAGCCTGGGAGCAAGAAGTTTTGATTCCCCTCGATAAACCAACGGCAAAGATTCGATATAGACTCATACATCTCAAGGATAATGGCAAACTAAAACCACATCTTCAGAGGATCCACTCTACCAGAATACATACAGTGATACAAAGCAGGCATATGGGATAACAATCTCCATAATTTTGTTTCTTGTGATTTTAGTGATATGTTACAGAAAAAGAAGCAGTTTGCCGAAAATAGAGCGAGTTACATCACCTGGTATAATTCTGTGTTGGTATCACGCATACATCAAGTGATAGGAGGTTAAGCAGACATTCAACGTGGATATGTGAAAACCGCTGATTAATTAGGCTTAGCTTATTATGTTTAAATTGTTTTATTTCATAATGTCACCTAAGCATAATGTAGTTAATGTGTAATATTATGTTAGAATATATTACGAAAGCTTCAACATTAAACATCGTGTATATTTCTCCTTTGTTTTGATTTATAATTAGGCTTGTTATATTTTCAAAATTAAGTTCGTTTAGTTTTAAGGTTTCAAAAGGGCCTTATCGAAACTGGTGCTGTCAGTAGGATAGGTTAAAGTGTAGTTTTTGACAAAACTCTCAGAGGTACACATCGGGTTTTCTTGTTAAAACCTGTAACCTTAAAGTAAGTGACCATTAGCAGAAGACAACACAGGCAACCTCAAAGGGCAAAATACCAATAGCAGAAGTGACCAAAATCGTCAGCGAGGAAGGAAAACATTGCCAACCTCATAATTAAGCGAATGGAAAAATTATTGTGAGTAATTTTCATTATCTTCTATCAATTTATCCCATAATTTTTATAATTGTGTATGTCTGACACATAAAACTTCAATTTATTCACAAGAAAATTGAAATAAAATTGCTAGACAAAATATTAAACCAGTGAAATTATATATATATATATATATATATATATATATATATATATATATATATATATATATATATATATATATATATATATATATATATATATATATATATATACTATTATTTTGAACAGATTTTTCCTAAACGTATAAATGTCAAATTATCTTGCTCTGTCACTTTTGATCTTCAACCAAGTTTTTTTATTATTAAATTCAGAAAATAATTTTACTTTAGGAAATAAAAAGATGAATATTATCGAAATGACTGAACAAAACATTAGTCAGCAGATTGCTGCACAAAATAAAATTGAATCTTATTATATAAATGCAATTCCCACTTTGGCATTATTTATTGGAACTTGCGACAACTTTTTATCATCTTTTGTCGATACACAAAATTTAATGCTTGTATTATTAGAATAATAGTAAATAAATTAGAGCGAATGGCAAAATCTTTCATAGCCAGCAGAGAAGACGCCACAAATTCGCCCAGAATAAAACTTCTCTTACAGCAATATTTTTGTGATCAAAGAGATGAAGATTGCTTAGCTAGAGACTTAATTTACTAAAACCAAACCCAAATAAAACGCCATATCCATTTGGTATGTGAATACAAGATGTTAGAAGCTTGTTACAGAGTAACTGAAGATTAACTCTAGATGATAACAATATTCGTTTAGTAAAAAAATGAAATTTATGACAAAATGGCCTTGCAGACCTTTTTACATGGACTGCACGGACAATTAGGACGTGCTATTAGATTACAAAAACCAATACATTTGGAACAAGTTATGGCATTACTAATTGAAGAAGAAAATTTCCAGTATGGCGAAAACATGAAATATATGCAACTAGTACATATAGTAGTCAATAATAGTAATAGCTTTCAAAATAAACAATTTCAAAATAATTTTACTTATCAAAATTTAGGTCATTTCCAAAAACCAGTTTCTGATAATCCATTTTAACCAAAAACCATCTAATCCGCAGTTTGTAAAAAATAATGTTCTGCAATTAATTCTTTTAATAGAAGACAAAGTATGCAACAATCGAGACCTGCTTATCAACTTTTTCACAAAATTTTGCAAGGAATTCTAACAAAAATGTATTTAGACCTAATCCAAATTTTGTTTCAACTTATAAGCCTACTCCAATGGAAACATCTACCAAAAATCTTATACGTTTTCCACAAAGACTGCCAAATCCCAAACCTCTTACACAAAACAGACGATATACGAGTGAAGAACTTTATCATCAAGAAGTACAGTCTGACAGACCCTTGCAATACGATGACTATGACAACACATATTTTGATCAAGAAAATTATGAAAATACTGAAACCAGTTTTGGATTATGCGATCCTGATAATTTTTCAGAACACTACCCACAAAATTATAATGAATTTAGAGATAATTTTTATGGCGAACATGAACAAAATTTTCAGTTGAGCCTGAACTTAGACCAAAACAGATAATACAGGTTAATTTAGATAATTACCCAAAACTACCCTACATCGTCATCCCTAGTGTAAAATTAAAATTTATGGTTAACACTGGTAGTATGAGATCTTTATTGTGTCCATCTTTAGCTCATACTTATTACAAAAATTTTATAGAAAATATATTTTCAAATAAAATATGTCCATCAGACAAGTATACATAATGCGATTGCAAAATTTCCTTTACCATTAATTTTCGACACAGGAAAAACAAAATATAAGCTTTACATCTTTAATATTAGTAAACAATATCATGATCCGATTGGTTGTGATTTATTAAACAGATTAGGAGCCAGCATAGAGTTTAAACCTAAACAATTAATTACCGATAGAGCAGTAATTCCACTTTATTTGCCGTCTGAACAACAAAGTACAACTAAAACATATTCAAATTTTAACATTGAGGTACAAGCAAGAGCAGAGAAAATTATCACAATTCCGATTTCATGTTCAACAAATATTGGCATTTTATTAAAATTGACACTACAACCTGGTGTAAAGATACCAGAGTCGTTAGCTACGGTAAGACCATCGTTTCGCAGATGTAACAGTCCTGAATAGTACAGATAAACATGTACAAGTAACATACAGCTCACTCTTGAAACTTGACTCAATTACAGAAACAGAATTAAATTTACTGAACACTTTAATGAACACATGGACCTAGATTTCTCAGGGATAGCATTAGAATATCTTCATAATCAAAATTTAGAAAAACTTACACTTGACCATTTGAATATTGAAGAGAAAACGGAAATTGAAGCTTTATGTAGGGAATATAAAGACATTTTATTGTAAAGGAGTCCCTCTTACATTCTCACATCAAATAAAACATCAAATTAGATTATCTGACCCAAATCCAGTTTATATAAAATCATATGGCTTACTCCATGTTCAACAACAAGAAGTTAAACGACAAGTAGACGAGGCATAATTCCACCATCCTGTTCCCCGTGGTCCAGCCCTGTATTAGTGATTCCAAAAAAAAGGATAGTAGTGGTAAACAGAAATTTCGTATGGTAATATGGTAAATTAAACGCAAAAACTATACCTGACAAATATCCTCTTCCTAACATTTCCGACATCTGAGACAAACTGGGCCCAAGTGAATATTACACCACTCTTGGCTTAGCTTTTGGTTACCATCAAATTAAAATGGCACCAGAAGATATTGAAAAAACTGCCTTCAGTACAGAGGGTAGCCATTTTGAATGCCCGAGATTACCTTTTGCAGTGATCAATGCGCCACCCTGTTTTGAGCGCCTAATGCAGAATATTCTTAGGGGTATACAAAATGAAAAATGTTTTTCCTATTTAGATGACATCATAGTATTCTCAACTTCCCTTCAGGAACATATTGAAAGACTAAAAGGAGTATTTGAGATATTAAGACATGCCAATCTAAAAATTCAGCTCTATAAAACCGAATTTTTTAAGAAAGAAGTAATATATCTAGGCCATGTAATAACGTCTGAGGGGGTGAAACCCAATCCAGAAAAAAATAAAGCCATAAAACATTATCCACTTCCCAAAACCCGTAAAGAAATTAAAGGATTTTTAGGTCTTGTAGGGTATTATCGAAAATTTATACACGATTTCGGAAAATTGACTAAACCACTAACTAAATGCCTTAAGAAAAATGGCAACATAATTCATGACAAAGATTTCCTTGAGTCTTTTGAAACCTACAAAAGGATCCTGCCTGTTCAACATGACAAGTTAATAGCTATACTGAACGATATAGGCCTGGATGGACGAGACATTTGGATAATAGCCAACTCAGTACTGGAATCCGACAGCTGACATTAGATTTAACGGCCAGACGTATGAAGAAGTGCCTATTATGCGAGGAGTCCGACAAGGCCCCCTTTTGTTTAATTTATATGCAAAAAAAATCTCAGTGAAGCCGTCAAAGGCAGACAGAGGGTATAGTTGCCAATGGAGTTGTCATCAACAATTAAAGATATGCTGACGACACGGCCTTACCATCAACAGATAAAGATGATTTAAAGGCACTCTTATCAGCGGTAACAAACCAAGAGAACTCTAAGAATCCCTTCGAGAATACGTTTACTACGTTGCTATGTCTTCAGCATATTATTCTATGGGATGGAAGCATGGACCCTCACTGAAACGATGTGCAAGAGGATTGGGGCCTTCGAAATGTGGGTTTACCGAAGAATGTTGAGGATATCGTGGATGAACAGGGTGGCGAATGAAGCGGTTCTAGTGTATGAACAAAGAAAGAGAGGTACTTAATACCATAAGAAAGTTGGAGTACTTTGCTCACGTAATAATAAATCCGAAATATGAATTGCTCCATATAATTATTCAGGAAAAAATATAGGCAAAGCGTGATTCTGTGGACACTGTTTAGATCCCCTGCGGACAAAGTGAAGATCATGCGACTGATCGCCAATGTTCTGGGATGACACGGCACTTAAAGAAGAGGAAAATTATCACAATAGCTATCAACACACAATGGATGCTACGTCCACATAAATGTAGGTTTATCCTGAAAGTCACCACTTCAATAGACAATGGGCCACTCTTAATTGGGAAAGCTATAAATATGCACTCATTCACTGGAGAGGCGTTGATTTTTTCCCATCACCTGTCAGTCTACAAGTGTTGTGCTATATTTGTCTTATCACACTTATGTTGATAACTTATCATGTTTATATTATTTTGTAACAAAAAGTCTAAGTGTAATTTTTATATTTGTTAAAAAAAAAAGGTTAAAAAACTCTTTACTGTTAACGTGATAGTTAACTTGCGTAATACTGCTTCAGACCAAGAACATTTAAATCCTCATCTTGCTAGTTAATGTGCTCTCACTGTCACGTAACTACCACATGTGCTGACACCCATGTCAACTGAATCTATTTTGGTTTTGGTATTATTTAAGGCTTGAATTACTTCACCACTGCTGATGATACTGACTACTCATGTTTACACAACTTATGATTGCATACTGTTATGAAGCGATTTATGGCAAAAATTGCTGTCAAAAATATTCCTAACAGAAAAAAAAAACAATGTGCAGCCAGTTAAATAAACTAAATAATTTACCAATTACTTCACTTACTTTCTTTAAATTATCCACCTCAAGAGTTAGATTTCCAAATGCATAACGAAGCTGTAGAATATGCCATTTATTATTTAGAAAGTCACCAAAAATCTTTTCCTCATACTGATCACCCCCATTCTTTGAAAAAAATCTTACGCCTTCAGTGTTAACCAGCACTTCGATTAGATTATCACTTTGTTGTTGAGAGAACAGACTTCCACCTAAAATTTTAATACACATACAATTATTCTGATGATCAAATAATTAAAATAATAAAAACCTTTATTTTAAGAGGAAAATAGTTTTTATTTTTTATTTCTAAACACAAAAAGAAAATCGACTGATTTAAACAAAAAATTTCGGTATAACAAATCCTCAATGGTACAATAGCAATAAAAAAAGTTACAAAAATGGTCCACCCAACATTTCTAATATTTAAAGACGCAAATCAGGTATTTACTGTATCTTGCAAAAAATTAAGGAGTAACTCTAATAATACTTCTGCAAGAATTCAGAAGAATATGTATATTATACATTACTATTTCACAATGGCGATTACTACTGAGAAGAAAAATAGCTAACTAAATGATAAGAAATGGAAGAAGGGATTACTATATTTAAGGATGTAACACAGGAATATAAATGCTGGTAGTTGTAGAAAAAACTACATGATATAAAGAATCGAAATTATATTGAGGTGTCCCAACTCTTGGACATGCTGTACATTAAAACTTTTTATTAAATCAATTAATTCTCCACCCACAGCTGTCGATGCTAGAATTTTAAGTAAATAATGATAGATGTTTTATTATAAAAATATTTTATGTAGCATTTTTACTATGATAGTGACATAATGCGGTATATGTAACTATAGATAAATTTCAGGGGTTAACTTCATGGATTTGTTTGTAATTGATGAAAAAATGCAGTGTGTGTTTCTGTTAGAAAAGCTCAATGTCAGATGAGGTAACTGGGCTTGATGAAATATTATAAAAGTGATTTGTTCTGCTAGTCAAAATTTAGGGAGACAGCGGCTATAAATTATTCATTAAGTATTGAAGTTATCAGCCTACGAGTCGCTTATTTTCTCCATGGCCTGTTTTTGTCTATTAAGCTATAGAAAAATATATCCTATCACCTAACGAATACGCACTAGTGACGTGCCTTGGAAAATTTATAATTCATATTCATATCTTGACGACCATTCAGCCCAGACCAGATAAATTAGTCATTTGTGAAAGTGCAGTTGTAACATACTTAAGATAGTCTTTGCATGAAAAGTAAACAATGGGTTTACAATTGAGGGTGGTTTATTTATCTCCTTTACTTCCAAGTAACTGTCATCCAAGGTTATTATCCCAGAACATACGGATTTATAAATCTCCAGGGGGGGGGGGGGTAAAATTTAATCTCAAGGTGTACGACCTCTAGCGAGTGCAAACTAAACTTAGGCAATTTTTTTAATATATTTGTATGTTTTTATTAATAAAATATCATCAGACGTCAGGTGTCTTTTCAATACCAATTTAAACTATAGAATAATAATTATTCATTAATTTGAGATAACCCATTGAATGAGCATATTATAGAATTTTTAAAATTATCGATCACTTAACCTATATGATCTGGTATATTGTTTTGCATTGCCTATTTTATGAACCGGTGAAACATCCCTATGTAAACGTGGCAACGCCGCATTAAAAAGTCAAGAGGCAGTGTACAATTCGCCATGCGGGAAGAGAAACATTGCACTTTTGCAAATTAAAAATATTTGTATTAAACGTGTTAATTCAAACTTTCCGTTATATATTTAGAACCCACTAGAACCCGTGTTCTTTAAAATTGCCAAATAGGTTTCTAACTATAGGCCTATTAGTATCATCAATATTATCACAAACATTGAAATTAAATGTGCTTGTGTATGTTTTCATCTACTTCGGCTGTCCATCCAAGCTAGGTATCCTACATCCTACACCGGAAAGATCAGGTAGGTCCATTCCAGTTTCTTACTTTTCCTGAGAAAGGATAAAGCTTTCAAGCTGATACCAGCAGTCAGGATAGTAGATATAGATGAGGGCTTTTGGGCCAGCCTCATGGGCATGGGACATCAGGATGTTAGATGAAGTTAGGGAATACAGTACGGTTAAATGTTAGAGCCATGCCTCAACAACCAGCCACCAGATGGCTGAGATTATAGATTTCCTCTTTTTTTTTTTATTTACCATTCCCGGAATGCACAACATCTATACCCATATATATATATATATATATATATATATATATATATATATATATATATATATATATATATATATATATATATATATATATATATATATATATTTGTTTGTGTGTGTAAAGGAAAAATATACCTTCAGTTTTGAATACCAAATCACAGCCATGACTTCTCGAGGGCCGGTGCAGTACAACACAACAGCAACAGAAGAATGTGATAATGAGAAAGCGATTGCACACATGTGAATCAAATCTAGAAATGGGAAGACCAGTTCCTTTCTTGGAGCGTGACAATCGCGACCGCTGCAGAATAATACTGCTCCAAAATACCATGACTTTGGAACGACGTTCCTTTTCCCTTTTCGTGAAGCACAAGGCCGTAGAGAGAGAAACCATTATATGCATAATGTGGCACAACGGTTCGACATCGGCTGTCGCCGGTCACCGTCTCCTTACTTTGAGAAACAAATTATTCAACGCTACTAACTATATTATATTATTTTGATTGATATATGAATGGAAAGAACCTTCGTGTCTTTACGTTGTGTTTATTCATTTAGTTATAATGTATTTAATTAAGTATGTCATCAAACAACAACAGTGACGACATCTCTTTTACTTACCAGCTATTGCAAACAACAAGGTATATGTCAGTCTTTGCTTTAATCGTTTGCACATGGTGTGTGTGTGTGTGTGTGTGTGTGTGTGTGTGTGTGTGTGTGTGTGTGTGTGTGTGTGTGTGTGTGTGTGTGTGTGTGTGTGTGTGTGTGTGTGTGTGTGTGTGTGTGTGTGTGTGTGTGTGTGTGTGTGTGTGTGCGTGTGTGTGTGTGTCCGTCCGTCCAGCTGATATGTATATCTGTATGTTAAGTATTTTTCGGTTTGTCTGTTTGTTTCATCAAACAACACATCAATGCACATACATGCATTGAGATTTGATCCTGTAACCACAAGACAAACAACACACCCTACATATATCAAGATTTGAACCCATGCCGATACAACAGACAAACAACAAGCAAAACACATCATACACACACTTGTTTAAACGCTTTCATGTTATTTAAGTCGCGATAGTTTTGTAAATAGCCAACACAGCTCATAAGTTTTTAAAACTTATGTTCGACACTAATAATGTATTGAGTTGGTAACTTGAAAAAATATCTATCACCACAATATAAACTGTGTTCAACACTAATATGTCGTAAATGTAACAGACAAATAATAAGTATCACCTCTCAGATACAGGTTTTAAAGAATGATATTCAATATAAACCTGTGTTCAGCACTAATAAATCCTCTATTCTGAAGGAACCATCTCTATATATCATACATTCATCCTCTGATGATGCCACCTCTGACCAACCAACCAACTAGTTGAATGTACTAAACAACCAACTTATATGCTGTCAGGTTAGTTGATCATCCATCCAGGTCAACCACTGAAAGCGTTTAAGAGCAGCTAACACTGTTTTATATACAACTTCAAGGTTTATGGCGATTAGACACTGTGTTAGAGACAACATATAAAAAACACATGTTTAGAGGGGTTCATGTATGGCGAAGGTTATTGGAGGTGCTGCATGTCTGTGCGGTTGTACATATCTAAGACTCTTTTCATTCCTTCATCGTCTGACGATGCCACATTTTGTTGACGAAACAATCATTTTAAATGTATGCCATAATCTATTGTGAGTGAATGGTTTGCTGTGGCGTCATTAAAGAGGTCTTTTTTCCCTCTTTACACTGATATGAAACACGATATGATTATAGCACAGAAACGGTTTATTTCAAATAGCGAAAACCTGAATCTAAGTTTTCGCACATAGTTTACATAACATTGATAATTAGAGATTTAACATAATAATTTAACAAAATAAAATTTTTAAATAAAATTTGTAAAAAGTTTGATAAAAATTTAAAGAAAATGTCTAAAATGCGTTGAGTTGTTACTAATACAACTAATTTTGTTTTGCTAAATCGATTCCATTGCTTATTTATTGAAACTTCTACCACTAATAGCAAAACAATCTAGGACGGCCTTTTTAAGAGACAGGCGGTCGATGTTCATTTTTTGTCAAATCTAACAGGTAACTAAGGTACAAAAATGTATGGACAAAGAATTTTTGAACCAATGACACCACACCGGACATTAAACCCAAATTTTATTTGTGGTCTCCGTTGTTCAACATAATGCGGAAGTTCTTGCATCCAGAGATGCTCATTATGTCTATTGAACATACCGCAGTTTGTGAATCGCGTCTTGTCCGTCCAAAGTATTTTAGTGGAAACTGTAGGTCGTCTTCACACATATTTCGAAACCAGGTGCAAAATTCAATTCTCTTAGGAGGATCATCATTGTGCAATGTTTGCGATGTTGATATTTTATTAGGATATTTGTGCATTTTTAGTGCCCTAACGGCAGTACGTTGGGATGTACTCGCTTCTGGTGTGATCTTCCTAGTTGAAGAATTTTGAGTCACACTGTCCAATACGTTTATTTGTGCCACTGCACTAATGGTATTTATCCTGTCTCTTTGCCTAGTGAAGGAAACACATGCCCCTAAATCATAAAGCCTTTTAAATGTAGGCAAACAGGGCTGGCGATGATCAAAATATTGTACAAAATACTGCTCTTTAGCACACACAGCATTTTTATTAATTACCTACAGACGTCCTTACCAAAATAAGACTTTTTACAAAGAAAACGTCACAGTAATATTTGCAAGTATCAAAAATGATTTCTATACTTACCTGTTAGATTTGACATAAAAAAATGAACATCGACTACCTACCCTTAAAAAAGCCGTCCTAGATTGTTTTGCTATATGTGGTAGAAGTTTCAATAAATAAGCGACGGATTCGATTCGAATTTGATTTAGAAATTTTATTTTGTTAATTATTATGTTAAAGCTCTAATTAGAAATGTTATGTAAACTATGTTGGAAAACTTAGATTCAGGTTTCCATTATTAGAAATAAACAACGGTTTCCGTGCTAACCAATGTTACTTATTGAAAAAAAAAAAGGAAACCACTAAAATTTTTATTGCTTATAATAATCATATCGTGTGTCATATCAATGTAGAGAGGAAAAAAAAAGACCTCTTTAGTGAAGACACAGCCAACGATGGTTTCCATTTAAAAAAAAAACACAAGTTCATGTCATAACTCAAAAGTTACAGATCTTTTTAAAATTTGCACATTTTTAATTTATTTAGAACCTATTTACCTACAACTTGTTCCTTTATACATTTTCAGTAAACCCAATACTAACGCAGCTAAATACATTTAAAGAAATAGGCAAATATCAGTTTTATATATATATATATATATATATATATATATATATATATATATATATATATATATATATATATATATTGCTATGTATAGACATAGGATAGAAATTAGAATAATAATATTAAGAAATAATGGTCAAGTTATTTTAGTAGTGCAATAGAACTAAAGGAATATAATTTAAATGGAAATTTAAAGAGGTTTTATGTTGTTATTTTATAAGAATTAGTATTAAGTTAAAGTAAAATATATTGATAATGCAGTAGATATCGTGAAATAAAAAGCAAGATAAAGTGAAACAAACAATTTTTGTATGGTTGCTATCTAGTGATAAGAGACTTGTGGTGAGATTGATAGTCAAGAAGAACCGGTTGGCAGGTCGAAGGCAAAACAGCCGAGATACAGTAAAATTATTATTCAGTTGGAGAGCGTCGTAGAGCAAACAAGTAAATGTAGTGGCTCAAGGTCGGTACCGAAAATTACGAATAGGGAAGTCAGCTGGGGAACGTTGAGAAGTGAACAGGTAGAAGGTGCCTGGTCCACAGGAGAAGGTGCCTGGTAATAATATAGTTGCCAGGGGTAGTTAAGCAAGAAGATAATGACTGAAAATAAATAAAACAGTTAAAGCTAATCAACCAAAACAATAGAATTTCATAAAAGAGCAATCAAAGAATCCAAATACCATCTTTGTGGACATGGTGTACAGGAATGTGTAAGGTGACCGATAATTAACAAGCCAAATCTCTGGTTCTAACAATGTAAGTGATTTGATACTGAATAATATGTTTCTGTTATTAATAACCTATTATGGTATATTATGCAACTAATTTGTCCCTTAATTTGTTATTTAATATTTGTGAATTTTAATTTCAATGGGTAATCACCATTAAAGATGCCTAACTTTGTATAATTAGATTTTCATTTAAATCTCCTATTTGGCCTTCATAATATAAGTGGTAATGCGTAATTAAAATAGAAAAAGACCAAGTAATTAGCAAAGACCAATTATACAAAAAAATTACCAAAAAAAAAATTAAAAAAAAACAAGTTGAATCCTTAAAATCCTGAGAGGGCTGAGCAAATGGAAATTATAAGTAATTAAGACGGTAAGTGAGTAAAATAAATTATCTTCTAATTGACGGGGTAATATTTGCAGGTTTTGGCTTATTAAAAGTATATTAGATAATGGTATTGGCAAACAGTGAGTTGCCTGGCGTCCAACGGTATAAATTATTAATATAAAGATATATTAGAAATTAGATTTATGATTAGAAGTAATTTATGTAATATCAGCATCTAATTAGTAATTAACAAATCATTAATTAAAAAGCAAGACCATAGCAAAATGGCGCCCAACGTGGGGCAATCATAAAAACAAAATAGAGCACTATTAGAATAATAATAGACATAATTACTTTTGATACATTGGTAAAATAATAGATAATTAGTTAAGAAGCATACAATTGGCTGCTTCACAAAAACATAGCAATATGATACCCAAGAACGTGGGACAAGTATAATAGCTAAAATGACGCTAATTAACGTAGGGGAAATTAAAATATTAGAAAAAATTAAAAACATTAAAAAAAATTAGAAAACACTAAAGTATTAGAAAAATATTAGAAACATTAGAAAAAAATTAGAAATATTAGAAAAATATTAGAAGCATTAGAAAAAAATAGAAAAATTAGAAAAATGTTAGAAACATTAAAAAATTTATTAGAAACGTTAGATAAATTTTAAGAGCATAAGATAAATTTTAGGCGTTAGAAAACCCTGTTTAAGACGTTATAGATAGTAAAATAAATGAAAATAAAAATAGAGATTGAAATATTTTAAGCAAAATTTAATCAAAAATAATAGTTTTGGGGAAACAAATATAAAAAACCTATAACAGACCGTTAATATTTGTCACCCTACAACAAAATGTCTCAGGAAAGAAATCAAGTAGAAGAAGATCCATTAGGGAAGAGGAAATAGAAGAAATTCCAAAACAATTTAAGGAATGGAGATCACCGAAAGAGATCAATGAAGAAGAAGAGGAAGGACTCTCATCACAGGAAGAAGAGACCTTGATGATGGAGAAAGAAAAAGAGTTAAACATTACAATGATAGAAAGTCCGTCTCAGTCAGAGCGTCAGAACAAAGAGGATGCAAATACATTGCTATTACAACAATTAGCAGTAGTGATAAAAAAGATATAGCAGATATGGGAAACAAAATGGAGAACAAATTGGAAGAAAATAAGAAACAAAATGAAGAGAATAAGAAAGATATAATCAAACACACTGAAAAAAGCGTAAGACAACTTAAGGAAGATATTGTACGATTAGAAGAAAAGACTGAATCTAATATACAGGCGCTAAAAATGACAATGCAACAAAATCAAGAAGAAGTTTTGAAGAAAGTGGACACGAAACAGGAGGAATTTGAGAAGAAATGCAAAGGTTATATATATCATGTACAAGCAGATGTGCAAAATTTAGAAGAAAACTGTAAGGTTTATCAAGAAAAATATGACAGAAAATTGCATGAAGGAATCCAAATACTCCATGACAAATTGTATGATGAATCAAACACAAGAAACAAGGAGGTAAAAAGGGTGGAGAACATCATCCAATCAGTAGACATAAAAATGAAGAAAAGAAATGAAGAAAATGTGGAGAAATTAAAGGAACAAATTTGGAAAGAAGCCAAGTCAGAAATGCTAAAGTCCATGCCTGTACCTGACAGGATATGGTATAGTGCACCCTGTGGTAACAACCCATGTTTACAGTTTGACGGGAATATAGGGAAACTACACCCTAAAGTATTTGTAAATAATATTAAGAATAAAGTCGAAGGTGTACATAGCATACAGTATATGAATAGCATAATAAAAGCAAATTTGGTAGGTGGTCCATTACTATGGTTTTCAACAAAAGAAAACGAAATTCAGGATTTTGAGGCATTCGAAGAAAAATTTTTGAAATTTTATTGGGGGGAACATAATCAAAATTTGTTCCGGGAAACCTTATATTTTGGCAGGTATAATAGCAGAAGGGACAAAGATTATAATTATTATTGTTTGACTTTGTATAATATAGCCCAACATCTCGATCCGAAAATGTCTGAGGAGGAAATAATTATGTACATAGCTAGACATTTTGACACTCAGATAAGTGAAACAATAGCTATCCAGAACATAAGAAGCTTGGATCAGCTATTGAACTACTTGACTAGAATTGAACGAAGTAGGCGGAGTAAAGAAGAAAATAACCAAAATTATACAGGCCAAAATACAGACTATAGTGGCCGTGAAAGGAATAATGGAAGAAGGGGGGAACAAAATTTTAGAAGAAAACAATTTAGGCAGAACTATTACAATAATAATAATAATAATTACAATAAAAATGAGATGCCTAACAATAACAACAGTACTGATAACGCCAATGTAAATAGTAGTAATAATAATCGTCCCTATCCGCCGAGAAGGGATGAGGATCCACCCAGAAATCAATATTGGAATAGTAGAATAAGTGTACCAAACCCTCCAAGCAATGGCGACAATATGTCCAGAAACGCACAGGTATACAGTATGAACCGTGCAGAAAATAAACAGGCTGTCCCTAATCAAAGTGAAGAGAGGGCAGAAATTAAACAGGAAAACCCCATACCACCATTGGAACATGTACCCAATTTCATGCAAGATAGACAAGCACAAAATTTTCAGTAAAACCCACACTCGAAACAACATTAAAGCCCGATAATGGTAAACAAAATTTTAAAATTAAAAAAACGAATATTTTATACGAACATCCAGTGGAATTTATAAATTTGAATGAAAATAAAAGTCAGGACTGTAACGAAAGTAATTTAATTTACATAAGGGGGAAAATAAATAACAATGATGTTGAAATTTTATTAGATACCGCGTCAGAAATTTCTTTAGTAAATCAAGCATTTGTTGACAAAAACAATTTAAATAATTTAATAGTTAGAATTCCGACAATATCGATTATAGGAGTGAATAATAAGAAAATAACAGAAATAAATCAAGTAATTAATATAGGGATTAAAATCGATGACAAAACAGAAATTATGGTGCAATTGTTTGTTATAAAAAAATATGGAAGTAGATATTTTATGTGGTAGTGATATGATGTCAAAGTATGAATTTATATTAGATTATAAAAAGAAAATAGTTATAATTAGGAATGAAATTACAGAGATGAAGTTAGTTAAAGATGAAGAAGATATAATGAAAAATAAAATAATGGTTAAAAAGATAAGAAGATTTAAAGATAATTATGATTATAAAAAAAGTTATGATAAATTAGATAGGCTAGAAGAAAATAGTGATGAAGAAATTGTGTTATAAAAGAGAAAATTATATGAATGAATTTGACCACATAAAATGTCCAAATGAATGTAAAGAAATGGTTAAGAATTTATTAGAAGAAAATAAGGAATTATTCACAAAAGAAAATCGTTTTGGCAAAGATTATTTGCATAAATTTGAAGTTCAAAATATACAAGATTTTAAAGTATGTACATACCCAATTCCCTATAAATATAGAAATGAAATTTCAAAGGAAATAGAACAAATGCTTGAAAACGGTATAATAGAAAGAAGTAATACGAAATTTATCAATCCCATTGTTATAGTAAAAAAATCTAATGGCGAGCTACGCATATGTTTGGACGCAAGAAATCTTAACAAGTATTCAATTCCCCAATATGAAAGTCCATTAGCAATAGATGCAATTTTTGGAAATATTACACCAACATCTGTGTTTACAAAAATCGATCTTAAACACAGTTTTTGGTTGATTCCACTCCAAAAGGAATGTAGAAAATACACTGGATTTTCCATAAATGGTGTTGTTTATCAGTTTAAAGTAATCCCGTTTGGGATTCAGTCTGCTTGTAGTGGGTTAGTTAGGGCTATACATCAATTGTTAGATAAATATGAAAATTTTGCCTTGCATTATATTGATGATATTTTAATTTTTTCCGAAAATATGGAAGAACATCTACAACATGTCGAAATAATTTTGAAAGAATTAGACAAAGCAGATTTAAAACTTAATTTAGAAAAATGTGAATTCTTTCAAGAGTAAAATTTTTGGGATACATTTTAGATAAAGAGGGATTAAAAATGGATGAAGAAAAGGTGAGGGTAATTAAAGAATTCAAAAGACCCCATAATTTGAAGTCATTAAGGAGTTTCTTTGGTTTAATTAACTATTTCAAAAGATTATTGCCGGATATGAGTGAAAAAACCCGGATCGTTAATGAATTACTTAAAAAGGGACATAATTGGAAATGGGGTGAAGAAGAAGAAGACAGTTTCAATCAGATTAAAGATGAGTTTCAAAGAAATCTTAAAGTGTTTCACCCGGACTATAAAGAAGAATTTATTTTGCAAACAGACAGCTCTATGTATAGATATGCAGGAGTATTGTTACAAGAACGCTTCGGTACAAGAGTTCCTATACAGTTTGTGTCCCGTTTAACCAAGACACATGAAAGGAAAGTGCCACTGAAATGGAACTGGGGGCAATTATTGTCTGTGTGAAGAAATTGCGATACTATTTATTAGGTGGTAAATTCCGGTTAGAGACCGATCACTCTGCACTGACATTGATTTTAGATAACAAATTTCACAATCAGCGTGTACATAGATGGGCTTTACTGTTGCAAGAATATGATTACGAAATTGTCCACATAGCGGGAAAAGAGAATATTGTGGCAGATTCATTGTCGAGAGAAGAAGGTATCACTAAGCATGAGAAGAGAGTAAAAGTGGGCTATAATATCATGAAGAAAAGTGCAGGAGATTTTTCCTTAGTACAAATTATAAACGATCAATACAACTTGTTGGATAGCGAAAAGAGGGGGGCAATATTAAAAGACAACATTTATGTCAAAATAATGTATGACTATGAATTATTTTGAATCACACAAAATTTAGCCGAAAATTTGCTAAAACAATTATATAATGAACAAGGACATCCTGGCGCTAGAAAACTTTGGTTGTTGTTTAGGGAAAATTATATTGCCAACTCCGATATAAAAATTTGTAAAAGAATAACTCGTAGTTGCCATGAATGTCAGTTATTAAAGCATAAAAATATAGTGAATAAGAACATAGTAAAAAGTATAACTGCCAAAAACACGTTAGATATAATAGCTATTGATTTTTTAAGTAACTTATTAAGGGGAAAATTTGGGTTTAAACATGTATTGGTCATTGTGGATATTTTTTCAAAATTTATTAAGCTATACCCCTGTAGGAAAACCAAGGCCAGAGAAACAATAAAATGTTTGGACCAATATATAGAAGAAATGGGAAAACCTAAAAAAAATTATTTTAGATAATGCCACATACTTCCGAAGTGAGACATTTCTCAATTATGGAAGGAATAGGGAAATCACTTTAAATTTCACAAGTGTAAGACATCCGGCTGCAAACCCCTCGGAGAGATATATAGCGGAAGTAATAAAATTTATGAGACTTGTGTGTAAAGAAGATCATAGGGATTGGGTAGAACAGCTTCCTCAAATAGAAAGGTATTTAAACGAAACACCCAACACTAACACAGAAGAAACTCCATATTTTGTAGTAAAAGGTATTCGTCCCCAACAAAAATGGAAAAAGGAAGAAAATAAAACATATGAAGAAATAAAGGACCAAATAAGAAGAAGAGCAAGAAGAAAAGCAGAAAAATATAAGCGTAAGATACAAAAACAAATTAAGAAAAAGGTGAAATTTAAAAAAGGTGATCTGGTTGTGATAAAGTCTTTCAAGAAAGTAGAAGGGGGAAAAGACATATGCCCAAAACTGTTGCCAAGAAATGAGGGACCATTCATAATAGAGAATGAAAACCCAGAAAATAGTTATGTGCTGAAAGAAACTGACAATGATAGGATACGGGGAGTATTTAATATAGAGCATTTGTACAAATACCATGAATTATAAATTTGAATATATATTAATGTTATGAATGTTTAATTTAAACAAAATTTAATTTGTCTTAGCAGAAAAATTTAATTTTCTTTTGGGGGAATTTGCTATGTATAGACATAGGATAGAAATTAGAATAATAATATTAAGAAATAATGGTAAAGTTATTTTAGTAGTGCAATAGAACTAAAGGAATATAATTTAAAAGGAAATCTAAAGAGGTTGTATGTTGTTATTTTATAAGAATTAGTATTAAGTTAAAGTAAAATATATTGATAATGCACTGGATATCGTGAAATAAAAAGCAAGATAAAGTGAAACAAACAATTTTTATATGGTTGCTATCTAGTTATAAGAGACTTGTGGTGAGATTGATAGTCAAGAAGAACCGGTTGGCCGGTCGAAGGCAAAACAGCCGAGAGACAGTAAAATTATTATTCCGTTGGAGAGCGTCGTAGAGCAAACAAGTAAATGTAGTGGCTCGAGGTCGGTACCGAAAATTACGAATAGAGAAGTCAGCTGGGGAACGTTGAGAAGTGAACAGGTAGAAGGTGCCTGGTCCACAGGAGAAGGTGCCTGGTAACAATATAGTTGCCAGGGGTAGTTAAGCAAGAAGATAATGACTGAAAATAAATAAAACAGTTAAAGCTAATCAACGAAAACAATAGAATTTCATAAAAGAGCAATCAAAGAATCCAAATACCATCTTTGTGGACATGGTGTACAGGAATGTGTAAGGTGACCGATAATTAACAAGCCAAATCTCTGGTTCTAACAATGTAAGTGATTTGATACTGAATAATATGTTCCTGTTATTAATAACCTATTATGGTATATTATGCAACTAATTTGTCCCTTAATTTGTTATTTAATATTTGTGAATTTTAATTTCAATGGGTAATCATCATTAAAGATGCCTAACTTTGTATAAAACAATGTAAGTGATTTGATACTGAATAATATGTTTCTGTTATTAATAACCTATTATGGTATATTATGCAACTAATTTGTCCCTTAATTTGTTATTTTATATTTGTGAATTTTAATTTCAATTGGTAATCACCATTAAAGATGCCTAACTTTGTATAATTAGATTTTCATTTAAATCTCCTATTTGGCCTTCATAATAGAAGTGGTAATGCATAATTAAAATAGAAAAAGACCAAATAATTAGCAAAGACCAATTATACAAAAAAATTACCAAAAAAAAAATTAAAAAAAAACAAGTTGAATCCTTAAAATCCTGAGAGGGCTGAGCAAATGGAAATTAGAAGTAATTAAGACGGTAAGTGAGTAAAATAAATTATCTTCTAATTGACGGGGTAATATTTGCAGGTTTTGGCTTATTAAAAGTATATTAGATAATGATATTGGCAAACAGTGAGTTGCCTGGCGTCCAACGGTATAAATTATTAATATAAAGATATATTAGAAATTAGATTTATGGTTAGAAGTAATTTATGTAATATCAGCATCTAATTAGTAATTAACAAATCATTAATTAAAAAGCCAGACCATAGCAATATATATATATATATATATATATATATATATATATATATATATATATATATATATATATATATATATATATATAGTGTGTTTTGTTTCTGTCACGTCGGCATATTTCCGCGACTATGGCCAATCACGGGCGCCAGGGAGGAGTTTCACCTCACTATCCTGGAAATTTTGCCGAACCCCTGCCTTTCTGTATAGAGGATGGGGTTCTGTAACGTGCCCAACATCGCATGGACACGGGACCGACGGCCAAATGCCCCGCCTGGAGGACGGAACGTGCAGACATTCAACTTGCTCAAATACAATGCCAGAACCTCGGTTGATGTTAATGTTACAGTTTTTACTGAAAAAGTGAAAGGAGAACTCTGGGATCGAACCCAGTACCCTTCGGTTCAGAGGCACACATTCTTACCTCTGAACCACCGAAGCTCTTATATACAGTGTGAAACACACTTATGGAATAAAATTCATTCAGCAAAAAATAGTTTTTGTGGAAAATGCTGAGACATGTGAAGTTTAATTTGTCGAACATTATCTTATAATCATAGTTAAAAAAATAGACTCCCACCATTTCACCCCCACCACTTTATCTATTTTTTAAACAGCAACCCTACATCTTTTTATCGCAATTCGATGGATGACATTTTTATGAATGCGGAGATACCCCACATGTATGGTCTAATATTACAGTTTTCAATACAGGGTGGAAATTTAATACCGGAACATTAAAACTAAATAGTTTACCCTGAAATTCAAATTTTGAAAATAAACATAATTAAAACCTCCCTTCCTTATAATAAATGTTCAAAATGTTCTCCATTCACATGCACACAATGAAATAATCTGCCCTGGAATTCTTCCCTAACTCTGTTCAACACGTCAGGCGTTACGTTCCTAATTTCTGTTGTTATTTTCATTTTCAAATCTGCAGGTTGCGTTTTATACACTCTGTTTTTAAGGTATCCCCATAAAAAGGAAACAAGAGGTGTAAGATCTGGTGATCTAGCGGGCCATTCTACGAAACGTCTTCGTCCAATCCATCTTTGTGGAAAGACCTCGTTTAAATACCCCCGTACTTGAAGAGCAAAGTGGGGCGGTGCACTGTCTTGTTGAAACCATATCCTTTCATGGGGAATATTAGGTTCCATTACATTTGGATACAATTTTGCTAATATTGGGTCAACCTATTCTCTTAGTATTTCTAGATATCTTGAACTGTGTAGATTTTCTATAAAAATAGGTCCAACTACGTGATCACCAATGATACCAGCCCAAATGTTCAACTTCTGAGGACGCTGAGTGTGTGTTTGTCGCATCCAGTGGGGTTTTCGGCAGCCTAGTATCTGTAATTTTGCCTGTTTACATCGCCATTCAAACGAAATGTTTCTTCATCGGAAAACAGAACGTCGGCAGAAGAAATAACATTTCTATGTAACATGTCCAGCAGTTGTTCACAAAATTGCAGTCTTCTATCAGAATCACCGTCAATCAACTCTTGAACGTGTTGTAGTTTATAGGGATGCATTTTTTCGTTTTTGAGACACCTTAAAACTGTTGATTGACTAACATCATTTTCACGTGCAACTTGACGGGTATAAGTTGTTGGTTTTCTTGAAAAGCCAATAAAATATTGAGTTTTACATCTTATCAACAAACTTGGGTCTCCTAGGCAGTGGTTTAACGTGTCCATAATCACGAAACTGTGAATGTATCTTAGACGGAGTTCTCTGGGTTAGTGGGGGCAAATCTGGATGTTTTTCATTAAATAGGTTAACAACTTGTGCCTGTGTTCTACACATATCACCATACCCAATTATCATTAATATTTCTGTTCACAGAGTTTCAGTTAAGTATCACATTATTAGATCAAAAATTAATTGAAATCATCGGAACAAAATTACGACAAATTTATTAGGAGACTAGTGCGCGCTCATTTGAAACAAGTTTTCAAAATTCAAAAATCGGGATCTCCCCGTTATTGAATTTTTTCTAAGAAAATTCACTAAAAATCAAAACTTTCTGCCTTTTTCCAAGTTTCTGCCTTTCAAATAATGTTACCGGAAAGTTATTATTTTTTAGAATATATCTCATAAAATAAATAAATAAACAAAATACCACATTGGAAATCAAACCGTGAAGTAATTATTACATCTGAAGGTGATGTCGACTTGTCGCTGCAATTATGACTCTCTATCTTCCGCAGCTGTTTGCAATTCGTTGTAATTTCCGTACTACGCCAAGTGGGCCAAGTTTTTCTCTTGGTCTACCACTTCCCCTTTTCCAAAAAAGCGCCCTTCCAATAATGTTGTCGAAAAATAATATGTCTCGGAACATGTCCAGCAAATCTTGCATTTTTCCTCTCAATTTCTTTCAGCAAACATATTTATTCTCTTGCCTCTTTAGAACATCTTTTTTAATTTCGCTCCATGTGTAAATTTCAAGCTTTCTAACCCATAGAATATAACACTTAGTGGGAAGAGTATTTTGGATGCCTTTTTGCTATCGCCATCCGTAATAATACTCTCAAGGCACGTAAATATTGCTGCTTGTTTAAGTTGTTGACCATTTAGCTTATATTTATTTTGACAGTCTTATATCTTATATCTTATATCTTATATATATATATATATATATATATATATATATATATATATATATATATATATATATATATATATATATATATATATATATATATATATATATATATATATATATATATATATATATATATATATATATATATATATATATATATATATATATATATATATATATATAGGGTCGCTGATAAGTCTGGAAACGGTCGATTATCCGGGAAAATATACAAGGTGTCGAAAAAAGTTTTATACAAAAGTTTTTGGGTTCTTCAATGTCTACTAGGCGGTGCTAATTTCATTTATACAGGGTTGGTCATACAGGCGTGGCACACCAATATTTTTTTTTTAATGGAACACCCTATATATTATTCGATATTTCATTCCTTCTCTTAATTTTGAGCAACATTTATCAGAAGCATGATGTACATAAACTCAATCGTTTCCGGGTAAAAAAATAAATAAAAATAAACGCTATTGTTTTTAAAATCTATTGGATGAAGAACAAAAATAAATGAAAAGTAGAATATCTCTTGAAAACAATCTGTGAGTGTGAAAAGAACCGGTTGCGATGTTTTTAACATTGTTTGAAATCCTATTTTATAAGATGTTCAAAGTGTTCTCCATTGACCTCCTGACAATAATGAATTCGCTTAACAAAACATTGCACTGCATTTACAAGAGCGTTTTGAGGAATGTTATTAATTTCATGCACAATCCTTGCTTGCAACTCTTCAATATTCTGCGGTCTATTTTGGTAAATTAAATTTTTTACATGACCCCACAAAAAAAAGTCAAGCGGCGTCATGTCGGGAGACCTAGCTGGCCATTCAATAGTTCCCCTGCGCCCTATCCATCTGCCAGGAAAGGTTTGATTCAGATATTCCCGTACCTCAATTCCAAAATGAGGGGGTGCCCCATCCTGCTGAAACCATATTTCTTCCGCTGGTAGATTTGGGTCGTTATTGTTCGGAAATAATCGACTAACGTCTGGAACAATTGATTCTTGCAAAAGTGTCAAATATCGAGCAGAGTTCAAATTACCGTGTATAAAATAAGGTCCTATGATATGTCCACCAATAATAGCACACCAAACATTTACTTTTTGCGGTCTTTGGGTGTGAATTTGTTCCATCCAATGTGGGTTTTCGTCTGACCAGTACCTACAGTTGTGTCGGTTGACTTGTCCATTCAAACAAAATGTAGATTCGTCGGAAAACAAAATGTGGTTGGCAAAGTTAAAATTTTGGCGTAACTTCTCCATAATAAGTTCACAGAACTCGATTCTGCGATCAAAATCGTCTTCACTCAGTTCTTGCAATAAATGAATTTTATATGGACGGAACTTTTCCCGCTTCGTAATCTTTTGAATTGAATATCGACTCATATTGTGATTTAAAACCAAAAACTGTTGACACTAAATTACTAATGTTTCAAAACTGTTGACACTGAATAAATGTTTGACATTCGTTGTCCTGGAAACATTTTAAAACAAAAGAATAATACTGCGTTTCTTATGGGCATCTTATCTTATCTTGGGATTCCAAACAATGTTAAAAACATCGCAACCGGTTCTTTTCACACTCACAGATTGTTTTCAAGAGATATTCTACTTTTCATTTATTTTTGTTCTTCATCCAATAGATTTTAAAAACAGTAGCGTTTATTTTTATTTATTTTTTTACCCGGAAACGATTGAGTTTAGGTACATTATGCTTCTCATAAATGTTGCTCAAAATTAAGAGAAGGATTGAAATATCGAATAATATATAGGGTGTTCCATTAAAAAAAAAAAATATTGGTGTGCCACGCCTGTATGACCAACCCTGTATAAATAAAATTATCACCGCCTAGTAGACATTGAAGAACCCAAAAACTTTTGTATAAAACTTTTTTCGACACCTTGTATATATATTTTCCCGGATAATAGACCGTTTCCAGACTTATCAGCGACCCTGTATATATATATATATATATATATATATATATATATATATATATATATATATATATATATATATATATATATATATATATATATATATATATATATATATATATATATATATATATATATATATACAGGCTGTTTCAAAAAACATGCACCATCGCTCGTGGGGCAATTCCTTACTAAAAAATAAGAAAAAAAGTTCCTGTGCACATGGGCCCGGAAACGCATAGTTTCCAATATACAGGGAGTTGAATTTTAATTTTTTTTTTAATTTTTTATAAATAATTTCAAAACCACTGGATTGATTTTAATGAAACTTGGAACTTGAAAGTGTATTATGAAAGTGCATATTTTCAAGTGAAAATCTACTTACAACTGCGTCAGTGCCGTGCGTACGGGGTAACTGTAAAAATTCATTTGGGGAAAAATATGTGCGCCACTGTCTTTTTCCAATTTTGATACATCAGTTATGAAGCTTATTACATAAGCCACAAAAGCTACCTCTTGGTATTTTTTCGTTCAGGGTATCCCTTAGGAGATATGATTAATTTTATAAAAAGGGGCAAAGTACTGATTCGTTGGAGTAATGAAAACAGTAATCGTAAAGAGCCATGAAACTATAATTTTTGACAGTTCTCTAAATTCTACAATTTTGAAGTGCTTTGTAGGCGTCAAAAGAGTTTTCGTGCTATTCTTTAAATTTTGATACGGTGCAGTATTTTCGTTTTTAGTTATTTATTGATACTGAGCTGCTCATTAATATTATTTCCTCCTCTCAAGATGGTTTTCATTAAGTACACTTCAGCGGATTTGACTGATATTTTGTTAATTTATGGACAAACAAATCAAAATGCTAGACAAGCTGTGCGAGTTTATCAGGAAACTTATCCGCAAAGAAGAATTCCTGACAAAAATATTTTCCCACGTATTGTAAGACATTTGAGAGAACCTGGTTCTTTAAAACCTTTAAAAGCTGACTCTGGACGCAGAAGATACCGCCGAACTGTACGAGTTGAAGAGGCAATATTAAATAGAGTTGAACGTGATCCTAGTACAAGTACGAGAATTATTGCCACCGAACTGGGTAATATTTCGGCATCATCAGTTCACAGAACTCTGAAGGATCAAAGTTTATATCCCTATCATTTTACACGTGTCCAGGAACTTCTACCTAGAGACTTTCAACCAAGGGTAATGTTTTGTCAGTGGTTCTTAAACAAACTTAGGCACAAACAACATTTTTCTAAACGTGTACTATTTACTGATGAGGCGTCATTTACGCGAAAAGGTATCGTAAATTTTCACAATATACATGGGCCGATGAAAACCCACACTCTCTAAGAGTTGCAAATTCGCAGTATCAATTTTCCATCAATATTTGGGCTGCTATTATTGAAAATCACATAATTGGTCCTGTTGTTCTACCGAATCGTCTTGACCATGAATCATATTTAAACTTTTTACAAAATGATTTGCCGTTGTTACTACCGCTTTTTATGAGAAATGGTACAATGTGGTTCCAGCATGATGGTGCGCCCGCACATTTTGCAGCAGTTGTAAGAACATATTTAGCCAACACATACGGTCACCGATGGATTGGTCGTGGAGGTCCGGTGTCATGGCCACCTCGATCTCCGGACCTGAATCCTCTCGATTTTTATTTGTGGGGTCATTTAAAAGAAATAGTGTATAAATCACCAGTAAATACACGAGAAGAATTGTTTGGAAGAATAGAATATGCATTTGACAGCATTAGAGAAGATCAAAATATTTGCAGAAGCGTAAGAAGATCTTTGCGCAGAAGGTTAAATAATTGTAATGACGCTAATGGTGGTAACTTTCAACATTTTCTTTAGCTTTGTTATTAAAGTCAATTGAGTAATGTACAAAAAACAAGAGTTTGGAAAAATCATGGTGTCTTTAAGATTACTTTTTTCATTTTTTATTTTTATTTTTTATTTATCATTTTTTATCAATGTTTGTAATATTCATTTCAATGTTTATCACCAATAAGTTTTATGTAGGTTAGTTATTTGCACGTTTATAGCTGTAATGTTTACTGTATGTTTTGTTTTTCATATTCTTATGGTTGCAGTCAAAGAGGTTGTATATGTTAGAGGGAACAAAGCCGAGTTTGCAGCCTGTCGATTTCCCACTCTTGTCACCGTCCAATCACAAACAAAATTTTGAATAACGCGCTAATGTGTTTTGTTTTGATTCGTTCCCCCAACTGCTCTTGAAGTTATTGTCAGCTGTCAACAAGTATTTGAAGTGTTTGTTGAATTGCGATTAGAGGTTATCTCGTGTGTTTTGCCGTTTTTTAGCAGTGTTTTAAGAGTGTAAAAGTTAAAAAATGCCAAGGTGTATTGTGAAGAACTGTATGTACAATAAAAGTGCCAATTATGAAAAGGATAAAGCAACTGTGCATTTATTTCGGTAAGTTGTTTACATGTCTTCTGTTTCCTTGTTTGGCGCCAAATGTTTATTGGTTTTCACAGGTCCGTATTTACACATTGTATTGCTTTTGTTAAATCTTTAGCATTTATTATTGTCAATTGTGTTTTTTTAAGAAATAAAATCTTAATAATGCATTATTTATTGAATATTTGTAATGAAATTAAGCATTTTGTTTGGCAATTATTATTTGAATTAGATGTATTTACCTATGTAGTTCCAGTAGAAGCAGAAAAAAAGTAGAATAGTTTCGTTTTATCTATTACTGCATCTTTCTAGAGGTTCAGTCACTGATAAAGTAGATAATTCGAGATATTATTTTCAGATTTCCCAAAGCTGGTGAAAGATACGAGGCTTGGAAACGAGCATTAAATTTAAGCGATGAAGATATTTTTATGAACTCAAATGTGTGCGATTTACATTTTACCGAGGAATCTTATGATTTAGAAAAATCACCTTTTGCAGTACACTTACAAAAAGTTCTATACCTGTATTGGTAAGTACTGAATCAAGGTTATTAATTTATGTAACTATTAGTGATATATATAGCCAAACAGCGGTTTTTCAATGGCACTGCTATCAGTGATGGCTATTTTTTAAATAACAGGGACTTTAAACAGCTACTGCGATTGTGGTTTAGCCATTTACAATGCTGCATGTGCGTATGCTATTATTTTAAACACTTACAAGGTGTTACTGTTAACCGCTTAATTGAAACCACAATATGATCTTCAGATAGCTTTTAAATTATATTAATTTTAAAACTACTCAGATTTATACTATTAATAGAAGTTCTATAAAATTAGCATATTACATGAATATACGATGAGATAAATCTACATATTATTTTTATTTTAATATAATGAAAAAGTTGGAAGGCATATATATGCTACAGTTCGGTGCTGCTTTAATTTTAGATTAAGCAGGTTTTTCCATGATATAATGACTTACAAGATTCAGATATTGCGCATATGCCCCGTCCCCTCCTATGACATCACATGGTGAGTAACATTATAGAAGGCCAACTACACACTTAACACAAAGTCATTCGCAATCAAAAAGTTTCTATACATCAGTTTAATGCGGTTGAAGTTACATTCCACTTCGTCGCCTATATTGTCTTTTTCAGATAATATAGAACGCAGCACATAATTTAATCTTTTTCATTTTTATATTACACACACACACACACACGCACGCGCACGCACGCACGCACGCACGCACGCACGCACGCACGCACGCACGCACCCACACACACACACACACACACACACACACACACACACACACACACACACACACACACACACACACACACACACACACACACACACACACACAGAGATATATATATATATATATATATATATATATATATATATATATATATATATATATATATATATATATATATATATATATATATATATATATATATATATATGCACAAGTCAAGTATAATAATTAAGGGGAGCCCTGAATTAGCATTGGTGATACACAAACTTAAAAAGTAGAGAAGACGTTCGTAGACATTTACAGGGGGCGTTAACATTCATAAACTTGATTTGATCATCATGTCACATAATCATAGTATAGTATTCTGATCTTAAAAAATGACTTCCAACTGTATGCACTCAAATATTAGTAAAATACCTAATTTGTGATGAAACGTCAAACTCCACTGTACGACAGCATATTATTATTGCATTGGACTCACCACATGACGCCATGCGCGTGACGGTTCTAAAAATAGATAGTCTCATTATCATATCTCGCGTTATTTGTATCATGAGTTTTTCGTTTTCTACCTATAAGAAAAGGAGAAATGTTGTATTCTAATACTGGCGAGAAGGAAAGTATACAGATACTTCTACTCGCTCGCACAAACTGCGATTGCGTGTAGGTATTATGAATACAGCAATTGCTGTTTGTCATGGAGTTTTTAGTATAAGGTGAATTTCATAGAAATAATTACTCTAATGATTTGTGTAAATCTCGGTTTTCACAATCGCTGTTGTTTTGTGTTTTAATAACAGCTGCTAACACCGATCTTTTAATAGCAGCGATTAAATCACCGGTAGCTATATATCGCTCATCTCTAGTAACTATGCTACTAATTACATTCACGTAATATATTGTTATGATATTTATCGTAATTTAATTAGCCCTGCAAATTTACATTAATGGTATTCGTTTCAAATTTATTTATGCAGGTAACAAACAAGCCATCAACACAAGTCATTTTTGGCGAGCAGCCAATGACTGATATAACTGCTATCAATGTGCCATTTGCAGCTGACCCGTCAACTAGTACTTGGTCTGGTAGCAATGTACCTGTAATGGGTTATTCTCGGCCATCAACAAGTGCTGGTTTTGATGAAGAGAAAACTGTTGTAGAGGTACCGCAAAGATCGTTTAGTAGTTTAGGATTTGCTGAAATGAAAACACCTTCAATGCCTCCCACTTTGAAGGACATGGTGAGTTAAATTCAGTTTTTGCCGTTTATGAAATCAGTATAATTTTAAAAAACCTAATATGTTATTCCATCACATTTTATGTGGTGTTTAAGTTTGTATAGTCCATGATTAAAAAATTAAAAAATCTCGGGACGCAGCAAGTGCGTTATGGTAGCGAATTTTCTTTAAAATATTTTTAATAGCAAATGTCTTTCTTTGATGAAAGCAGGCATCAAACTTGGTTGCCTATATAGTAGAAACAATGTATCGTATTTCATTCAAACAAATTTATTGTTTGAAAATATATAAACATTTTTCAAAAGTCTAGATGCAGCAAATGTGTTATGGAAGTGAATTTCCATAAAAATGTTTTTAATAGCAAATGCGAGCAGGCATTAATCTGATTACCGGTATAGCCTATGTAGTAGAAACAATGTACTATATTTTATCAAAATTACTTATGGTTTGAAAATATACAAAAATTTTCCGAAAGTAAACTTAAATGTTGGTTTTCTATCCAATAAAGCTTACGTTAATAGCAAATTGAGTTATTGAAATTTGAAGGATTTAATGAAACTTTGGTAAATTTGCAGATTAGCACCCGAATGCTTTTCAACAAATTGTTTTCAGAGACATTACTAGGACCTCACCTGCAGGTTTCTGAACAGTTTTTTGAAAAACGTTCGGGAGCTAAACTGCAAATTTACCGAAAATTTGCTACCAAAACGCACTTACTGCGTCCAGATTTTTTTCTTACAAACGCATCATATTTCGATAAAAAATGCAAAAATGCATTAACGAATTTGTTCTACGAAAATTAGTTAAAAAAATTATACACCCCTACTCACTCCTGGTCCCGTAACTTCCTTGGGAAGTGTGAACAAGAAATTTTTCTTGGGGTTTGTGGATCCAGAGGGGTGGGGGCCTAGACAGGTTTCTGAAAACAGTTTTTTGAAAAGCGTTCGGGAGCTAAACTGCAAATTTATCGAAAATTCGCTACCAAAACGCACTAACTGCGTCCAGATTTTTTTCTTGCAAACGCATCATATTTCGACAAAAAATGGAAAAATGCATTCACGAATTTGTTCTACGAAAATTAATTTAAAAAAATTATACACCCCTACTCACTCCTGGTCCCGTAACTTCCTTGGGGAGTGTGAACAAGAAATTTTTCTTGGGGTTTGTGGATCCAGGGGGGGCCCTAGGCAGGTTTCTGAAAACAGTGTTTTGAAAAGCGTTCGGGAGCTTAACTGCAAATTTACCGAAAATTCGCAACCAAAACGCACTTACTGCGTCCAGATTTTTTTTAAGATAAACGCACCATATTTCGATAAAAAATGCAAAAATGCATAAACAAATTTGTTCCACGATAATTAGCTAAAAAAATTATAGGCCGTTAAACCATAAATTTCACTAAACCTACAAATAAATATCCAAACAGCTACCAAACTTAACTAAACTGACAGCCAAACCATCAGAGAAAGGGTCTATTTGAAATGGATTTTCTGTAAACATTTTAGTAAAATGAAGGACAATGACGGTTGAATCTGAAACTTAAGGGTTTGCAGAACAGTCTTCTTGCAACATTTTCTTTTCACAAATGGTATTTGTTTTACATTCTTTGCCTAAACATTGCCAATTTTGACGTTTAATATTGCGAGTTTGACGTTTTGAGGAAAACTCCAACATTTATTGCTTTAACTGCCCATAACTTCTTTGTCTTTAAAGCTATGGACCTAAATTTTGGTACGGAGTTCACTCTTTATAATACAAACACCAAATTTGGTTGCCATTACTTTGTTATTTCCGGAGATATGATTTTTTTTATAAAGAAAACACAAAATTTTCCGGGAAAACCAGGTCCGATTTTCCTGGCTAACGAACTTATCCAAGCCACTTGCAAAAGGAAGGTACTCTGCAAATTTTATCAAGATCGGTCCATTATTTTTTGAGTTATCGGTCGGATATATATATATATATATATATATATATATATATATATATATATATATATATATATATATATATATATATATATATATATATATATATATAAACACAGATCTCCCCATAAGCGAATTTTTTTTAAAAAAAATTCGCTAATAAGTTAGAAACAACTGTTTTGCAAGTTATCTTAACCACTATTAACCAAAATGTGTTGTTGGAAATTTTGTTTATATATTCATTTTACTTGAGAAAATAAATGGTTTATCATTGAACATTTTTTACAGGTTGTTACACCGCGCAAACGTAAACTGAAGAAGCAGTTATTCAATGCACGAAAAAAATTAAACAGCTCAGCAGTAGTGTTCATCATTATAAGAAGAGAACAGCAACCCTTGCGAATATAATCAAACAACTAAAAGGTAAAGTAACCGACGAAACATTAGAAACATTAATGCAAATAGGACCTAATGAAGAATTTTTACAACGACAATTAGGTCGTAAACATAAGTATGAAAATCAACTTAAAGCTTTTTCTCTTACGCTGCATTATTACTCTTCCAAAGCTTACAGTTTTGTCAGAAACACATTTAACTCGGCTCTTCCTCATCCAAAAACTATATCTAGATGGTATCAAAGCGTTAATGGGGAAGCTGGTTTTACGTCAGAGGTGTTCAACTTATTAAAGTCAAAATCAGAAAGCACAGATGGAAAACTTATATGTTCTTTAGTCATAGATGAGATGGCAATTCGCCAACATATAGAATGGGATGGGGTAAAATATTATGGGTTTGTAGATTTTGGTACAAATCTTGAGACCGATTGTAACCCTGTAGCCAAAGAAGCTCTTGTTTTTATGCTTGTTAGCATTAATCAATCATGGAAGCTTCCTCTTGGATATTTTTTAATCGACTCTTTAAGGAGTACACAAAAACAAAATTTGGTATTACAGTGTTTAACGCTACTAAATGAGTCGGGCATATACGTGGTCTCAATAACTTTTGATGGGGCAACAAATAATCTAACGTTAGCAAAAGAACTTGGCTGCGATTTGAATTGGAGGAACATTAACTCTACGTTTGTTGATCCTAGTTCAGGTAGGAAAATTGCAGTCTTTTTTGATCCATGTCATATGATCAAACTGATAAGAAACACATTAGGCGATAAAAAATTAATAATTGATGAGAATGGGGAAAATATAAAGTGGGATTATTTAGTAAAATTAAATGAGTTACAGGATCAGGAGGGCGTTCATTTAGCAAATAAATTAAGAAAATCGCATATATTTTATACAAACCAAAAAATGAAGGTTAAATTAGCCACACAACTTTTTAGCCACTCAGTGGCACATTCTTTGGAATATTGCAATGAAGTTTTACATCTTGAGGAGTTCAAAGAATGTGAGGGAACTGTGAAATTTATCCGACTTATAAACAATTTATTTGACATTCTTAATTCTAGAAATTTAAACAATTCAGATTTTAAGAAAGCAATAAATGCAGAAAATTTTGAAAACATTAATGTATTTTTAAGAGAGCTATCACAATATTTAACGTCACTTAGGATAATTGATTGACCGCTTCTGTGTGAGAGTGGTAGAAAAATGGGTATAATTGGCTTTTTATTTTGCATACAAAGTTTGCAATTTGTTTATAAAACTTTAATTGCCGACAATAATTTTTTGCTGTATTTTCCCACTTACAAAATCAGTCAGGATCATATTGAGATTTTTTTTGGGCAAATTAGATCCATGGGAGGCTATAACAATAACCCATCAGCAAAGCAATTTAAAAGTGCATATAAAAGGATGATGGTGCATCTTGAATTAAAAGATTCATTTAAAGGAAATTGTATCCCTTTGGAAGCAATTCCTATTCTGTCACCCATTGAGGTAATAAATAAAACTTGTGGGCGAGAACGAATATCTGAAGAACCAGATGAAGACATGAGTCAAATAGATAATTTTGACGACGACACAGTTCTTCAAATATTAGATATCAAAATATCAGAGTTTAAGAAAGAAGTCGTGACATATATATATCTGGCTATGTAGTAAGGAAAATAACAAAAGCTCTGAGATGCGAAGAATGCGCGGGTGAACTTGTTGGGGAGAGGTCTGCGTTATTAACATCGTTTATAGATCAGAAAGACAAAGGTCAACTCCTCACATACCCATCTGACGATGTAATATCTATTTGCACTATTGCAGAAAAACTTCTTCAAACATACTTAAATGAATCTGCGGTGATTATAAATGTAAAGGAAATAAACATGCGAATATTAAAAACTATAATAAACCAAAATAGCATATTTAAAAAACTTGAAGTTCACTTTCGAGAACAAAATCTTTTGACTTGCCATTATGGCCATCTAATTAAACTAATATCATCTATGTATGTTTCTATTAGAATACATCATTATAACAAAAATCTATTTGATAAAAGTAGAAGTTTAAGGGCTGTTTATAACAAACTTCTCTTATTTAAGAGCCAATGATTCAGTGTACATTTCAAGTCCTCATATGTCCTTCAAATAATGTTATCGGGAAGTTATTATGTCTTATAATATGACCAATAAATTTTAGCTTCCTCTCGATTTCTTTTAGCAAGCCTCTTTATGGGGTTAAGGAGTCGCGGGCCAAAGGACTCCAGGGGGCAAGCTGAGGAAGTGGAAATAACAACATAAACTCCCGATGAAGCTTTCCCCAAGACCGTCATGCGCGGTAAAAATCCGCATCCTGCACGAGGTGACCCTGCTAATAACTAAACATGACGGATCTAGACAAGGAGGTCGAACTAAACTCCCCCAATCTACGGTGTCACGTGACCCGTGCCTATGGATGGATGGCACCAGGGCGATGGTGTCGTGAACGGAACCTCTGGAGTACCAGGCAACCCTCCAGAGTAACCCGCCTTGCACCACACAGGGGGTTCTGATGGTGTGGACAGTATTTCCCCCATTCTCGTGGGAACAACATGAAGATTATAAATACATATAAAACCAAAACCAATGAGGCTCGAGGAGTGGCTCCGGCTACAGACTTGAGCCTTGAGTCTATCCCGGAAACGGAGACGAGCCAGGGTGCGGCAGCGGACTCTGGAGGTCCCACGACCGGCGTAGATACGGGGGATCAGGGGGTAGCTTCGGCCAGAGACCTGTCCCCGACACCCAAGCTGGAGGCTGGGTCCCACCGGAGGGCGGCGAGCTCCGCGGACTCCGGGGGCCCCTCCACCAGTGAGGACTCTACTGTTAGAGTAGAGGGACTGCCCCGGCAGTCCAAGCGTCTTTCCGGGGCGCAAAGAAAGAAGCTCCGGAGGGCGCAAAAAATGGCGGCCGGGACCTGGACGGTCGAGAAACCTGTAAAGGCGCAAGAGGGGAGTGCGGGTCAGAAGAGGACGCGCTCGAACTCTAGCACGCCCACTACAGACAGACGTTCCAAAAGGGCCAGGGTGCCTGTAAAGGCGCAAGAGGAGAGTGCGAGTCGGAAGACGCCGCGCTCTGGCTCTAGCACGCCTACTACAGACAGACCTCCCAAAGGAACTAAGGCCGGAACACCGGCGCAGACTGGCTCTTACAGGGAGGCTGCGGAGGGCCTCGGGATGGCGGTGATTGACAGACGCCATCCTGAGGTCACGCTAGACCAGGGGAAGGCGGACCTGATCCAGGCTGCGGTGGTAGCTGCAGTGGACTCTCTTCAGGAAGGGGAGAGCCCGCCTCAGTTCCACCGGACGCGCCTGACGGGGGGCATCCTCTGGATAACCTGTGCCGGCCCGCAGTCGCGGGACTGGCTGCGGAAAACGATCGGGGGCCTCGGTCAGATTTGGGAGGGGGCGGACTTGACAGCCGTCGAGCCCAAGGAACTCCCAAAGAGACGCAAGGTCCTCGTACGGATCCCTGACACCGTCCCGCAGGAGACGGTGATCAGCAGACTTAAGATCCAGAACCCTGAACTGGGGACGCAACACTGGTCGGTTCTAAGCAGGAAGGCAGAGGAGAAAGGACAGACGCTCGCCTTCTCGATCGACCCGACATCTTACAGAGCCCTTGAAGGAATCTCCTTCAAGGCATTCTGGGGCATGGGAAGGGTTAGCTTCCGCCCACTGGGGAAGCAATTAAGGGTTAATGGGACTTAGGTTCCTTCAGGTCAACCTCCAACACAGTAGGGCAGCCACGGCCGGACTACTAATGGCTCTGAGGAACACGGATGTGGCCCTCATCCAGGAACCGTACTCCTACAAAGGAGAGATCAAGGGACTCGGCGGAGCTAATGGAAAGCTCATCTACAGCAGGTCCAGCGAGAATCCGACGTCCTGCATTTTTGTCAGGGAAGGGATAGAGTTTCTCCCTCTAATGAATTTCTGTTCCAGGGACCTGGCAACGATCAAAATCCGATGTGGAGGAGCGGATGGGCTGAGGGACATTACTGTCGCGTCAGCCTATCTGCCAGGGGACAGCACGGACCCTCCTCCACCCAACGAATTGGAGCAGCTGATGGTGGGTAGCAGAGCAGGTGGATGGCAGACCATCATCGGCATGGATGCGAATGCGCACCATGAGTTGTGGGGTAGCTCGGACACAAACTCTAGGGGTGAGGCACTTTTACAATTCTTTATGAAATTTAATTTAGACATATTGAATAGAGGTAATAAACCGACATTCGTCACAACACGGCGTGAGGAAGTTTTAGACCTAACAGTTTCCACCCAGTTTCTGGGTGACTTTGTTAAAAGCTGGGCTGTGTCTGGGGAAGTGAGTAGCTCAGACCACAGATACATCCGGTTTGAAATCGCCAAAGTCGAAAGAGAAACGGTATGGTACCGGGACCCCCGCAAGGCGGACTGGGAAGCCTACAGGGCAGACCTAGCTGTGGAACTGCGGGGGGTTGAGAGGGCCATAAGGGATTCAATAGACCTCGAGATTGCAGCAGTCCAATTGCGAGACGCAATTACCTCGGCCTATAACGCCAACTGCCCCCTGAAAATGAGGGTGTCCACCAGGAACGTCCCATGGTGGAACGAGGACCTCAGGCAAAGGAGGACGCAGGTTCGTAAGCTGTTTAACGCGGCCAAAAGGTCGGGAGCATGGGATGAATATAGACAGGCCCTATCGACCTATAACAAAAGACTGAGGGACGCCAAGAAGGAGTCGTGGAGGAGGCACTGCGAAGAAGTGGAAAACACGTCCGAGAGTGCTCGACTACACAAGATCCTGTCTAAGGGCCCTCACACTAACATAGGCTCCCTTAGAACACCCACGGGAGGCTTTACAAGCTCGGGGGAGGAAACTATGGAAATTTTACTCCAGACGCACTTCCCCGGCTGTAACATAATAAACCAATCACCTCCGGACTGGGAACACTCAGAAATAGAGGCGCCTTATAGGCGGGCATCTAGAGTAGACTGGACAGTCGCTAAAGAGGTGGTTACCTGGAGCAAAATCAGATGGGCCATTAACAGCTTTAAGCCATACAAATCGCCGGGATTTGATGGAATAATGCCCATCATGCTCCAACAGGGGATAGATATACTGGCGCCGGTGCTTACCCTCATTATGAGGGCCAGCCTGGCTCTGGGGTACATTCCGAGGGCATGGAGACTGGCCAGGGTTGTATTTATTCCTAAACCTGGGCGTCCAACAGACCAGGCAAAGTCCCTGAGGCCAATAAGTCTCATGTCCTTCTTGCTGAAAACAGTGGAAAAACTGCTCGACCGGCACATTAGGGGCGGTGTACTGGAAGCATATCCTCTACACTGCGGACAATATGCATACAGAGCAGGATTCTCAACAGAAACAGCACTGCACCAACTGGTGCTGAAACTGGAGAATACGCTGGAGAACAAGGAGGTGGCGCTGGGGGCCTTCCTAGACATAGAGGGGGCCTTTAGCAACACCTCGTTCGGATCGGTTCTGGCAGCTGCCCGGGAGCGTGGAATAGAGGAGACCTGCTGCAGGTGGATCGGTTCCATGCTCAGGGACAGGGCGGTGTTCACCTCACTCGCGGGAGGGTCTCTGCTGGCGGGGGTCGCGGCGGGGTGTCCGCAGGGGAGCGTTCTGTCTCCCTTGCTCTGGTGTCTAGTCGTGGACGGCCTGCTGGGGAGGCTCTCGGGAGGGGGGTATGAGGTACAGGGCTATGCGGACGACATTGTCATCATAGTCCGAGGAAAGGTCACACAGGCAGTGTGGGAGCGTATGCAGACTGCACTGAAAGTGGTGGAAGGGTGGACGGTTGATCAAGGGCTCGGGGTGAGCCCCGAGAAAGCAACCGTCGTGCCGTTTACGAGGAGGAGGAAGTGTGAAAGCCACAGAACTCTCACTCTATACGGTAGGAGCGTTCCAATGGCCAGGGAGGTAAAATATCTTGGGGTCGTATTGGACTCTAAGCTAACCTGGAATGGTCACATTGGAAAAATACTGCGTAAGGCAGTCATGACCTTAGCCGTCACTAGGCGGCTATATGGAAAAACGTGGGGACTAAGACCTAGTATGGCCCACTGGCTGTACACAAGGGTGGTCAGACCATCGTTAACATATGCGGCACTGGTCTGGTGGCCTAAGGTGACACAATCCAGTGCCAAACAAAAACTAGGCAAGATCCAAAGGATGGCTTGCCTAGGCATCACAGGGGCCATGTCTTCAACCCCAACAGCCGCCATGGAGGTGTTGCTGGATCTACCCCCCCTACACTTCGTTATTATGGGAGAGGCCAGGCTAGGACTATACAGACTAGCCTGCAATGGTAGACTGAAGATCAACCCAGGCTTCAGGGGCCACTGCAAAATTCAGGAGATCGTGAAGGAACCCATGCTTGAAATGAGGTCAGACTTCGCGAGCCCGCGAATGTGCAGGGAAAACAACTTCACAGTGGAAATCCCTGATCGCGGGGCATGGCGGGAGGAGACACCGGGCATACCACGGGACGCGCTCGTCTGGTTCACGGACGGATCTGGCGGGGAGCGTGGGACGGGGGCAGGTGTTTACTCGGAAGGACCGAGGGTAAGTCACAGTATTTCCCTCGGAGCCCATGCAACGGTGTTTCAGGCCGAGATGTACGCCATCCTGCACTGTGTGCGGGAGAACAAGAGGAGGGGCTACACCAACAAGCGGATCCTCATAGCCACAGACAGCCAGGCAGCCCTTAAGGCACTAAGTAGCCCACGGGTAAATTCCTGGCTGGTGAGTGAGTGCCGAGACGAGACGAGCGACCTGGCTGGGCAGAATGAGGTGACCCTCATCTGGGTGCCGGGTCACTCGGGGGTCAAAGGCAATGAAGAAGCTGACAGTCTCGCAAAGAGGGGGTCAGCAGAACCATTTATGGGACCAGAACCGGCTCTGGGCGTGTCAAAGAGCACTGCCAGGGGAGCCATTAAGTCCTGGGTCAGAAACCAACACAAGGTGTACTGGGCGGACTGTCCAGGGCTCAGACATGGGAAGTCAATAATTGACGGACCCAGTTCAAAGAGAGCTGTGGAGCTGCTAAACCTTAGCAGAGGACAGCTCAGAAACACAACAGGTCTCTTGACGGGACACATGGCCGTCAAGAAACACCTACATAAAATGGGGCGGTTCGAAGGGGACCTCGCATGCAGACTCTGCGGCGAGGGGGAGGAATCAGCCCAGCACATCTTGTGCGAGTGTATAGCTCTGGACCGGAAAAGACAACTGATCTACGGTCACTCTAGACCGGAGACAGAGCAATATAAAACTTCACCCTACCAATCGCTGTGCAGACTAGTTCAAGGCACAGTGATTTTGGAATGGGTGGAGTAAGACTAGGGGTATGCACAATCAACCAAGGGTTGCGGTGCTATCGGGGCGGCAAGGCCGCGGACGAGCCCTGAGGGAACAAAAAAAAAAAAAGCCTCTTTATTCTTTCACCTCTCCTAGCACACTTTGAAGCGTCTTTCTATCAACCTGCACTGTCTTTGACATTTTTCTTGTCTACATTTCAAAAGCTTATATTCTCTTCATATCCTGCTTAACTACAGCCCAAGTTTCCGCCCCATACATTACCATACTCCATACACGTACGACTTGCACTTGTTCCTCATGTACAGGTTAAAATGTTTATTAGTGAGAACAGTACTTTGGTTATTGAATGCTTGTTTTGCCATCGCGATCCTCTTCAGACCTTTCCTACACTTACCATCATCTGTGATAATACTTCCAATCAATTATTTGAAATAATCTAATAAATTAAGCGTCATGTTATAAGATTTAAAAGCTACTTTTGTATTTGTATAGGTATTCAAAATTTGTGAAATGCACACGTAACGCAATCTACATCGATCAAACTTCTAAAAATTTTAACACCCGATACAAAGAACATATTTTTGCATTTAGAAATAACCACGCTGACAAATCTACATTTGCAAAACATATTATTGATACCCAACATAGACCCACAGTAAATAACGGCATAAAACCACTACAGTTTTGTCATGACAAGTGTAAACTAGACTTGTTTTAAGCTTTAGAAGTAAAAAAGCATATACACGACAATATTTAGGATTTCTGAGAAATTCATCTTCCTAATTAAATAAATCAGACAACATAAATCTAACTATTTTTTCCAAAAAGTTGTTATAAGACATGATGTGTCGATATTTTCGTTGTATAGTCTGCTTTATTAATGTGTTTGTTTAGTTATTTTATTGTTGTAATTGTTATTATAGTTATTACTGTTATAGGTTTCTTCTATCTTTATGTTAAATATTGATATACATCACGTAGACATTTTAAAGGCGTCATCCGTCATATTTCTTTTATTTTATTTTCACTTTTAAAGATTTTTTTGATTATAACATCATAAAATAGCAACAGATCTTCATTTGTAATTGTCATGATTTCGTATTAATTCAAATTTTTTCTGTCTGAGGATACTATCAAGCAGCAAAACCAGTAACAGAGACCTTGAAGAACATCTAGAATTCAGAAGGGCCACTTGCTCCAGTTAGCTGACGCGCTGGCCACGTCCTTCACCTACAAAAACGAAAACCAACAGTGAAGCCAGAGAAGTAGTCACCAAGTCTGTATGAAGTATGGACCAGTTTCACGAAGTAAGGGCAACAGCAATCAATGAAATTAATCTCTATTTCTTTAAAAAAGACAAGGAATGTTAACATTAATTTATAAACAGTACAATGTACTTTATGTTGTATTTTCTTCTGTTGTTGAAATAAAAACTATTATTATTTATCCAACCTTTTGAATATACAACTTTATCCAATATACTCATCCAACAATTTATCCAACCAATAACCCAAAAAATATTTCACTGATTTGGAGAAAATTTTGGAATTACGCTTATTTTGCTAATGGCTTGGATGAGTTCGTTCATCAGATCTTAACGCATAGTTTTTCCTAACAAAAAATTAAATATATTTTTTTAAACGCAATAGCTTTCAAATTGTTTAAGTGATTGGAACGAAAATTTACAACTTAAAAGAACATACAGAGATGTGGTTGTGTACCAATTTTCAAGTCTTTTGATCAAAGAAAAATGAAGTTATTCGAAATTAATAATAAAATAATCCTCGACATCACTTCAAATTCTGTAATGCAATATCTACAATGTTGGACAAAGGCAGAGCAATACAGCTACCTGTACTGTTATGCTATTTAAATAAATTGTAGATAAAATCTAAACAATGGAAGTTACAACCATTGCCAGATGTCAAGATGTTGCTGACCGGGATTGCCCGATCTTCAGAAATTTCATGTAGTTAAACCTTTCATGTATAAACATATGAAATTTTTACAACTTCTGATAATAAAGAAAACATTTTACAAAATTTAATTTTATCAGTCAGTTAAAAAATACTGTATTTAATACCTGCAAATTTCGAATTACCCATTTCTCATGATTTTTAACTTAGGTATCCCTCCGATCATAATTTACTCTATTCGACAACTTTGTTAGACTGCGTCTGTGCTGAAGCTCAGCTGTCATTTGTCATTGTGTGGTAGTGTTATTTATTGTCAATATCAAATTGGAAATTTAGGACAGTAGAAACAGACACCATAAACAAAGAAGAAATTGGAAATTTAGCCTCTAGTGTAGGTTTTTGACATGATACCATTACTAGAGAGATATGATAATGTGGCAACATAATAATATTATGCTAATGCTGTGGTACAGTCAGTTTGGCGTTTCATCACATCTCGTAACACACCAGCTGTTGTGTGCATACAGTTAGATGTAATTTTTTATTATCAGAATACTACTGAACATGATGAAATCAAGTTTATAACTGTTAACATACTGTAAATAATTTCTCCACTTTCCAAGTTTGTGTTGCTGCAATGTTAATTAAGGGTTCCCTTAATTATACGCATATTGTGCTTATAAATGTAATATAAAAATAAAAAAGAAATGAAAATGCAAGTGAAGCTATTTAATTTAGCTCTGTATTCTACATGATCTGAAAAAGACATTATAGGCCACAAAGTAGAATGTAATTTCGGTAAATTTGCAGTTGACTGCATGAGGGTTTTAGATATTTTTTTCCAGCAACATGCTTAGAACCTTCCTCGGCCACAAGACAAATTTTCTGGCAAACAACCCCCAAGAAAATTAAGGGACTTTGAAAACATGCGTTTTTCACATTTTACAGCAATACCTCCTTTAAACCCTGTCTACCCCATATTCGCCCAGGTCCAGCAACCTTCTTGGGGGTTGCTCCCAAGAAATTTTTCTTGTGCTTTATGCTTTGAAGGTAGTTGTATGCATGCACAAGGGGAAGGAGAACCCCCCGAATTTTTGAGTGAGGAGCAGAAACCCTCTTCCTCCTGGGGGTTCTTCTCCTACATGCATACAATCACCCTCAATGCATCAACCAAAGGTTTTTTTTCAGCTTTCTAGTGTATTTTTCTAGAGTATATTTCCTGTTTATCAATTGCTTTGTTTGAGTTTTGTATCCAAATTACTCTATAAATATATGTCATAGATCATGTTTTTGCTTGTCCTTCTTTACCTTGTTTTACTGTTCCTAATTAAATAAATTAATTTTCATAACTTTTAATATAAGGCTAAATCTTACAGCTTATATAAATATATTATTTAATATTGTTATGAAAATTCACTATCATAACGCACTTGCTGCGTTCCGAACCTTTTTAGGTTACCTATTTATACAAAAGCTTAAGAAATGCATGAATAAGCATTACATTTCAATGATTGAATAATTTCAGTTTTATTTCTAACCAAACTAAAAATTCCTAAATACGTCCCTGACGTTTCTCCCACTTAAATCACCGAACTCCGCCCAGTTAGGAAAAGTGTACAGGCTTCTTGCATTGCAAAACTTCACCTTTGTTACCTCTATCCCTTACAACCTCTTTGGTTGCAGTAAACATATATTATTATTATTATTATTATTATTATTATTATTACGCCGACTAATCAGTACTTTGCCCCTTTTTATAAAATTAATCATATCTCCTAGGGGATACCCTGAACGAAAAAATACCAAGAGGTAACTTTTGTGGCTTATGTAATAAGCTTCATAACTGATGTATCAAAATTGTAAAAAGACAGTGGCGCACATAGTTTTCCCCAAATGAATTTTTACAGTTGCCCCGTACGCACGCCACTGACGCAGTTGTAAGCAGATTCTCACTTGAAAATATGCACTTTCATAATACACTTTCAAGTTCCAAGTTTCATTAAAATCAATCCAGTGGTTTTGAAATTATTTATAAAAAATTTAAAAAAAAAAATTAAAATTCAACTCCCTGTATATTGGAAACTATGCGTTTCCGGGCCCATGTGCACAGTAACTTTTTTTCTTATTTTTTAGTAAGGAATTGCCCCACGAGCGATGGTGCATGTTTTTTGAAACAGCCTGTATATACTTATTTACGTTTCACGGCTGTAACTCAAAAAATAATTAACCGATCTAAATTAAACTTTGCACGCGTGTTCCTTTGATAAATGGCTTAGATAAGTTTAACAGCCAGAAAAATCTGACTAGTTCTTCCGGGAAAATTTTGAGTTTCCTTTCAGAAAATTTTTGTATGTTAAAAAATAGCATGCATATGTTAACCAAATTCGGCATGCCAGCTGCTTATATAGTGTATACGACGTACCAAAATCTAGTTCTCTAGCGTTAAAGAAAACAAATTTTTAAGCATGTAAGGGAAAAAATTGGGCGGACTGGAGGTCAAAATACCAAAATAACATATGACTAAAAAAATTTGTTACATATTACAAACAAAGATTAAGTTTTTGGCGCAGAAGAGTCACAAAGTACCAAATAATTACCATTTTATGATTTTTCTTGTAGACACCTTAAACGTGGGATTTAAAATGTGAAGATTAGTCATTTCTAAAAAAGTTTTTTCACATTTTAATAAACCAATTTTTTTCCAATCAATAGAATCCACCTTTGGTATGTTACAAAATCTTTATAACTGCAACATGTGTACGGAACTTCATTATTTTCGGAGATACAATTTCCAACTTTATTGTTTTTAGAAATACAATTTTCCTAATTTGAGGATTTCTCGTATTTGGAAGATTTTAAAGAAAATTCGCTACTATAGCGTACATGCTGCATCTAAACTTTTTACAGTATCCTTAGACAAGATAAAATTGAATTTATTCATACGCATTCATGACAACTATAAATAAAAATCCGTGCCTATGTATTTTGATCAAAAAATTATATAACAAATAAAAAAAAATTACAGAAGACGTCTTTAAATGTTGTAATGCATGTGAATATTATTGTTGTTGTAGCTCGATTACGAGGCCTCAATCTGCTTACTCCCCAAATCTCGCTGGAGATTGTCTCTAAGGTCTCAGTGTGTTCAACCCTAGGCCTAAGAGAGATCTGACAGTTCGTTGCAAGTCTTGTATTGTATGTACCGTTTTGTCTACCTGCTTCGGTATTAGTGTAATTAATCGGATCACAGTCAATTAAGTCAGGGGCTTTTGTCACGGTACTTAAAGGATTAAGAGGATTTCATGTATTTGTTGAGTCAGGTAATGTGGCAATAAAATTGTCTATTCAATTTATTGTCTTTTTGTGTTTGTAATGAAGATATAATAGCTTTCCAAGTAATCGGAAGACAAAGACCATCATCTCTCTTATGTAAACAATCGGGACGTTTTTCGATCTCGATCGCTTCGCGGATAATTCTAGTTTTGAAGTTGTAAACCGGGGCTATTGTTTTGGCATTGTAGAAGTATATTTTGTGTCCTGTATGAATATGATGCATGGCCAGCGCAGATGAGGGGTTGGATTTTCTAACTGCGAGGGTGTGTTCATATATTCTGTTGTGGATGTGTCTATTTGTTTGTCCTACATAAGTTCAAAAACAGTCTGAACAAGGAATTTCGTAAACTCCGTTTACTCGTTTAGAATCGTATCCTTCGGAGCTTTTTTATTAGATTTGACAGTTTTTGGTCTGTTGTGAATAAAAATAGACGCATCCGTAATATAATATATGAACACACCCTCGCAGTTAGAAAATCCGACCCCTCATCGGCGCTGGCCATGCATATACAGGACACAAAATATACTTCGACAATGCTAAAACAATAGCCCCGGTTTACAACTTCAAAACCAGAATTATCCGCGAAGCGATCGAGATCAAAAAACGTACTGATTGTTTAAATACGAGAGATGGTGGTCTTCAGCTTCCGATTACTTGGAAACCTATTATATCTTCATTGCAAACACACAAAAAGACAATAAATTCAATAGAAAATTTTATTTCCCCATTACCTGACTCAACAAATACCTGCAATCCTCTTAATCCTTGAAGTACCCTGACTAAAGCCCCTGACCATGACCTGACTAATTACACTGATAACGAAGCAGGAAAACGAAACGGTACATACAATACAAGACTTGCAACACACTGCCAGATCTTTCTTAGGCCTAGAGTTGAACATACCGAGACCTTAGAGATGATCTCCGGCGAGATTTGGGGAGTAGGCAGATTGAGGTCCCGTAATCGAACTAAAACAACCCAACCCACCTTTGTCGATCGCTCTAAGGAGTAGGCCGATTGAGGTCTTAGAGTTCATATCCTTCCATATTTCCTTTACCTTTTGAAAATGGCTCCAAAACGCAAGCGGCAGTGTCCTGTATACAGGCCGACTAGAGTACTCAGTTGTTGTCTGTTTAGCTCTAGAAGTTTTTTTAACCCTTTACTCAGACAGGCCATTTATGAAGGCCTTAGAGTGAGCTAATCCTGGCAAATTTTGCCATTGCTCGATTGTCATTCTTTCTGTCCAGGACTTTAAGGTGTTTTTTGCTGTGCATGCTGTTATCCCCAGCACCGGTTCTGGTCCGATGAAGTCACCTTGACTCCACTCCTGGCAAGCGTGTCGACCGCAACATTGACGGTATCCAGACCAGCGACACCTCATTGCAGCTGCCTAGTTCGTTGAGGGCAGATTTAAAACTCCATACCGTTTTTGAATTGCAACTGTGGGAACCAAGAGCCTTTATTGCAGCTTGGCTATCTGAATATATCTTTATCGATTTGTGTGTGCACTGGTTTAATATACTTTCCCTTGCACACATCTCGATGGCACACACTTCTGCCTGGTGTATGGTTGTGTACTTTCCGAGACTAGTTGATAGTCTAGCATCAGTGTTGCTCCCATATGTGCCGGCTCCTGCCCCCCTATCGGTTTTGGAGCCGTCAGTATACCAGCAGAGATCGGCGCTCAATAGGGTCGTTTGATTTCGTTCCCAGTCCTCCCTTTCCGGGAGGATGGTCTTGAAAGACAGATCTCTACTGATCTTTATAGGCATCAGGTCTGAGACCATTTCCAGAATCTCATGACCCTCAATGTTATCGAGGAGTCTGAACCCTCCCAGACTGATTTCCTTTGGCATGCTGTCGGCCGTTTGTTTCAATCTGTACGTTGTCCACCTCGACACCCTCTCCAGCCAAATGTGAAGAGATGGAATATTAAGGAGAACCTCCAGAACGGCTAATGGAATGGTGCTTATCGCTCCCGTTATCATCAAACAAGCTTGTCTCTGTAGATGAGCCAGTTTGACCCTCGCGATATCATGAAGTGCCTTGGGCCACCAAACTGTGGCTCCATATGTTATCATTGGTCTGATAACAACTACGTAGAGCCAGTACATCTGTTGGGGGTTTGTTCCCCAGTTATTTCCACAGATTCTACGGCATGTTTACAGGGACAGTTTAGCCCTGCGGATTACATTATCTAACTGTACGTCCCAGTTGAGCTTCTTATCTAGGGTAACCCCCAGATATTTTGCTTGTTCCGTAAATGGAATCATTTCCCCCATAAGAATAGGTGGTTTTAATTTGTCGAACCTTATTCTTCTGGTAAATGGAACAATAATCATTTTGCGGGGGTTCACAGACATCTGTTCCCTCCGACACCAATCATTCACTACATTTAGTAGTGATCATCAGCGTATGCCTGGACCTCAACCTCCCACAGTCCCAGGATAGCCAGCAAATCGTCCACAAAGAGGGACCACAGCAAGGGGAATAAAACTCCCTCCCTAAGGGCACCCCCTCACAGTTCTGCAGCTGACCACCTCCCCCTGCAACGAGGTAATAACAGTCCGATTGTGAAGCATGCTTCCGATCCAGCCACAAATGGTAGGTTCCACCCCTCTAGCGATAGTGGCTTCATAGAGGGACATAGATAATGCATTATTAAATGCTCCTTCAATGTCGAGAAATGCAGCCCCCGCCATCCAGGGAGTGTGTGATTTTCTCGACGAGGTTATTGAGTGCTAACTGAGTAGATTTGCCAGTTTGGTATGCATACTGGTGGGTATTAAGGTGGTTGTTGACTAAGATCTTCCCCCTTATGTGTCCGTTGAGTATTTTTTCCAATCCCTTCAGGAGGAATGAGGTTACACTGAGAGGTCTCAGTGATTTGGGTAGGAGGTCATTATGTACCAGTTTGGGAATGTGTATCCCCTAATCACCGTCCAGCTGGATATAATACAGTTCCAAGTCATACTGGCTCTATACAGCCTGATTAGGAATGGGAGGAGAATCTACAGTCCATTTTGTAGTTGGACCGGAATCACCCCATCCTCCCCTGGCACCTTGAATGGCTGTAAATGTTGCACAGCACATTCCACTGTCTAGTAAGGGGGATAGAAAAAACCACTCAGTGCATTCATTGACATAGAGGGTGCCTTTGACAACACCTCATATGAATCCATCTAACAGGCTCTACAAGAAAGGGAAGTGGAACTCTCCATTGTAAGATGGATTAAGCCAATGTTAAAAAAAGTTCGGGACGCAGTAAGTGTGTTATGGTAGTGAATCTTCATAAGAATATATTAGTGATTTCGCATCATATTATGTTATAAAAAATTACTTTATTTAATCCGGAACAGTAAAAAATAAGATCAAGAAGGGCAAGCAAAAACATGATCTCTAACAAATATTTATACTGTAATTTGGATACAAAACTCAAACAAAGATATTTATAAACAGGAAATATACTCAAAAAAAACAACACTAGAAAGCTGAACATAAAAAAAATTCCTGTGGTTATACATTGAGGGTGATTGTGTGCAAGCAAAAGGGGAAGAGAACCCCCAGAACGAAGAGGGTTTCTGCCCCCTCACCCAAAAACACAGGTGGTTCTCCTACCCCTTGTGCACGCATACAACCACCTTTTTTGCCATTTTCCGCTCCTCTTTCCTCCCCACCTAGCACCACTATTCATTCTTGGTCCCTTAACTTTCTTGAAGGTTGTTTGCAACAAATTTGTCTTGTGGCTTGTACATCCAAGAAGGGTTCTAAGCATGTTTCTGAAAAAAAATATTCTAAAAACCATACGTGCAGTAAACTGCAAATTTACCGAAATTACATTCTACTTTGTCGCCCATAATATCTTTTTCAGATAATATAGAATACAGCACTAAATTAAATAGGTTCACTTGCATTTTTATTTCTTTTCTATTTTTCATATTACATATATAAGGACAAGATAAGTATAATTAACATTGTGACAACAGAAACTTTAAAAGTAGAGAAACGATTTAGAGCACGTCAACAATCATAAATTCTAATCATAAAAAATTACTTCTAACTGTACGGACACAAAAATCAGTAAAATACATTTATAAAATCTAATAAATTTAAATTTGTTAAGCGGTTATGAAGTTTTATGAAACGTCAAACTCACTGTGCCGCAGCATTGGCATAATATTATTATGTTGCGACTATACTCACCCCATGTCGCATGCGCGTGACAGTGCAAAAAGGTAGCCGCATTAACATACCTTATAATTATATCTTTCTAGTAATTGTATCATGTCTAAAACCTAAATTTGAGGCTAAATTTCCATTTTCTTCTTCTTTGTTTATGGCGTCTGATTCTACCAACCTAGATTTCCAATTTGATATTGACAATTGACAAATGACAGCTGACATCCAGCACTAACGCAGTGTAACAACGTTGTCAGACAGAATAAATGAGGATTGGAGGGATAAATTAAAAAATTGAGAAATGCATAATTCGAAATTTGCAGGTATTAAATACAGCTATGAATTACAGTATTTTTTAACTAATCGATAAAATTAAATTTTATAAAATGTTCTCTTTATTATCAGAAGGTTTAACTACATGAAATGTCTGAAGATCTGGCAACCCCGGTAAGAAATAACTAGAACTTGACATCTTGCAATGATTGTAACTATAGTTTAGAATTTTTTCTATGATTTATTTAAATAGCATGGCAGTACAGGTAACGTCATCTGCCTGTGTCCAACATTGTAGATATAGCATTACAGGATTTGAAGTGATGTCAAAGATTATTTGATTATTCAGTTCGAATAACTTTATTTTTCTCTGATCAAAAGACTTGAAAATTCGTACACAACCATGTCTATGTTAAATAACTGATAACATTTAATTTCATAAAATGTTTTCTTAATTATCAGAAGGTTTAACTACATGAAATTTCTGAAGATCTGGCAACCCTGGTAAGAAACAGCTGCAACTTGACATCTTGCAATGATTGTAACTTCCAGTATTTAGAATTTTTTCTACGATTTATTTAATAGCATAGCAGTACAGGTTGTGGCATTGTATTTGAGCAAGTTGAATGTCTGCACGTTCCGCCCTTCGAAGGGGGCATAAAGCCGCCGGGCCCGTGTCCATGTGATGTTCGGTACGTTAAAGATCCCTACCCTCCTTACAGAAGGGCAGGAGTAAGGCAACGTTTGCAAGATAGTGAGGTGAAACTGCTCCCTGGCGTCGATGATTGGCCATTGTTGTGGAAATAGGCCGACGTTAAAGAAAGAAAACGTACACACATAATTTTTTGTTAAGAAAAATTGGGCGTTAAGGTCTGATGAACGAACTCATCCAAGCCATTAACAAAATGAGGGTAATTCCCACTGAAGTATTATTTGCGTTATCGGTTGGATACATACATACATACATACATACATACATACATACATACATACATACAACATACATACATACATACATACATACATACATACATACATACATACATACATACATACATACATACAAACAGAGAGAGAGAGAGAGAGAGAGAGAGAGAGAGAGAGAGAGAGAGAGAGAGAGAGAGAGAGAGAGAGAGAGAGTTTCTCTTAGCGTGAAGACATGAGAGAGCTCGTGGATAAAGTGCCATTTTGTGTTGGACAACAGAAGTGTTTAATTTTGTAATTGCGCAGTATTGTGCAGCAAACACCAGGTATTACCTATCTGAAATATAGTATGTGGATTCGTAAGTAAAAACTAGGAATTAATGGTTTAAATTCCATAGGTCGGTGAGTTTTGTATATTATGTTTTCTATTTAATTAATTTTATTATAATTGTTTATCTACATCGACGATAAGAAGTGATAACTCGACCGGGGCAGCTGGGCAGCTCGCTCGGTCTCTCGCTGAGCCCGGCGGGGCCGATATACGGCGTGCCACTCTCTCGTCGAGTGCCTTCCGCTCGCCCTGCTGATGGATCGTAGCGGTCACTCATCATGGAGAGCATTTTAATTGATTTAGAGACCTCCGATCATGAGGGTGGTTCAACACCTGAGCCAGTTGTTCCAGAAAAGTCACCTCTTAGTGTTAATCAAGATATAAATGAAGATATTACAAATCCTGTTAGTAAAAATACGTTAATTGTTGAGACCGCGAACATTTCTGACAATACAGGTGTTCCTAAAAATGTTGTCTCTTCTGATCAAGTTCTTAATAACTCTGTAGCATCCAATGAGCCTTCTGCTAACAAGCAAGCATCTTTTGCTCAAGCACTGAAAAATAATGTTGCTTATAAGGTAATCTTTCCTAAAAAAAAGATCAAGCCATAGTGATGTCTTCTATTGAAGGTGCCTCTATTCGTGATTATATTGTTAATCTTGGAACACTAATTGGCCCAAAGCAAATTACATTTGCTTAAAAAAGATCTAATAACAGAGTATGTATATATCTTAAATCAAAAGAATGTGTAGATGAGTTCATCTCTAAACATGGGGTATTACTATTGGTGATATATATATGTATCTGCCAGGCGACTGATAACTCCTGCCGCAAGACTAATAATTTCAAATGTTTCTCCATCTATCCCACATAGTGTTATACACAAAAGTCTTGGGGATATTCATTTGAAATTGGTGTCTCCAGTTTCTTTAGTTGGAGTTGGCCTCGGTTTACCAGAATATTCTCATATCCGTCGCTTCCACAGACAAGTATTTTTTGTGCCTGAAGACAGGACTGAGATTCCATCGTCTATAGTAGTCAGTCATAATGGAGACACATATCGAATATTTTTATCTGATGGAGAATTGCACTGTTTTACATGTAAAAAAGTGGGACACATTTTCAAAAACTACCCTTCCCAGAACGTCATTCAAAATGAAGATAACATTGTACTGGAACTGCTGTCAGTCGAGTCAAACCGTCAACATAATCCAGCTTCGTCTACTGAAACCAGAACTGTTACCACTCAACCTCAGGTAGCTGTAAAACCTTGCCAGCAGTCAGAAAATACAAAATCTGATAATTTTGTTATACTCCCATTTGGTGAAAAGCCACAACCATTTACAAGTTCTCAGTTACAATGCAACAATACCGTAGGTCTAAAACGATTAGCATCCCTGGAGGAGACTGATGTGGATGATCAATTCACATTGCCAGCAGAAATAGTTATCAACAAAAAGGTTAGGAAAAAGAAAAAGTCAACTCCCGATCCACCACCTGCATTTGACCCAATCAAACAATGTTTCTGGGAGAATTCTTATATTTTAAATTTTGATGAATTCAAAGCTTTTCTAACGGCCGTTAAAGGAAACGATAATCCCATTGAAATATAAAGGAAGTTTACCGATGACCTGCCACAGTTGATAAAAATGATCCAGCAAATTTACCCACAGATTGAGAAGAGATCACTTAAAGAACGCTGCAAAAGATTGATTAAGTCACTATCTGGTCAACGCTGCGACTCTCGAACTGATTGTACGATACCCAGTCGTCGGAGCTTTCAGAGTGTTCATACACCTAAAACCCATACATTTTACATTCACATTCAACTCGATGATAATTATAGTACTCAATGTGAAAAGCATCAAAAGTTTTATTAAGTCATCAGCTCTTACATACTTCTTGGAGAACACACAGCCTGCGATAATCTGTCTTCAAGAAACTAATGTCACCTCCACACCAACGTCTTTACTGAAATTGAAGTACCAATTCTACTGCACTCCTTCGAACACAAGTTATTCTGGAACTATGATAGCCACTAGTCATAACATGTCAAATTGTTCAGCCATCTGCCAAGGCATCTATCCAAGTTATGTGCAAAAACTGTATCTAGAAACCGAGAAATATAATATTCATATCTACAATGTTTATCTACCATGGAATCGAATAAAAGCCCAAGAAGGTCTTTCAGCTCTCCAACTCCCACTAGCTGACATTTCGAATCCAGAGGATCATGTAATAATAACTGGCGATTTTAACCTGACCCTAACACCAGAAAAAGACAGGTTTAACTCCCAAGAAAGGTGTGCAGAAATTTCTATCAAACTTGAAACCATATTGGAACGATTCACCCTGGTAATGTTTGGGTAAGAACTCATCTTCATGAAAGTGGCTTCACATTCCTTACTAATAATTCAGCTTCCAGACTGGATAGAATGTACTGCCGAGAACAAATCATGACCAGAGTCTTGCCATTAAAAGTATTAGCTTCGTTTTCAGATCATTTGGCTTTGTCCATAGTTTTTCAGCCTGAAAAGAAATCTGGTAACACACTGAAAATTTGGCGTTTTGATAATTCTCTTTTAAAAGATACTGCATATGCTAAATGTATGAGAGAGTTTATTCGATCTGTTACTCAAAAACCAAATGAAAATGCTCTTTCACGATGGAAAATCCTCAAGGAAGATAGTAAAGATATAACCCTAATTTATACACGCCAGAAACGCCAACAGAGTGAGTTTGTAATCAAAAGCCTTCAAGAGCAACTTAACAAAGCCACAAGGACCTTAAGAGAAACAGAAGACACCGCCAGTATACTTTGCGTGAAAGAAGAAACTGAAGACTTTTATTCCAAGGAAAGTAAAAACGTCTGGTAGCAGCAGGCATGACACATCTTCTAGAAATGGACAGATCAACAGCAGTTTCTCTCTCACCATACATCTGTAAAAAGAAAATCCTGACCGAACTCATCCATGAAGGAATAGTTGAGAAAGAACCATCTCAAATAATTTCAGTTGTAAGAAATCATTTCCACAATCTATACAGAAAAGACACCAGTATTACAATATATCCAGGTAGCAGTCTATATAATGGCCTTCCTAGATTAGACGAAAACAGTAAATCTTTGATACAACAACCAATTACAGAAAACGATTTATTCACTGCTCTCAAGTCGCTTAAAAGAAACAAGGCTACAGGGATTGATGGTCTCAGTCCGGAATTCTGTTGTTTTCTGGAATGAAATTAAAAACTGGTATTGTAGCATGGTCCAACAAGCACTACAGCTTGGAAAACTCCCAAGAACTATTCTTACAGCAATCCTTGCCTTACTACACAAAGGTGGTGACTCCAGTGTTTTAGGAAATTGGAGGCCTATTTCAATTTTAACAACTGACTATAAGATTCTGTCTAAGGCGTTATCAATACGCTTGTCAAGGATACTAAACTTGTTAGTAGGTCCAGATCAGTCCTATTGCGTACCGGGAAGGTCAATCTACTACAGCCTCCATCTTTACAGGGAACTTATTCAGCACATTAATGTTCACGATTTACCTGTTGCTATCGTTTCATTAGACCAACGAAGTGCCTTCTATAGAGTGGGTCATGACTAATGTTCTACATTCTGGAAAGATACAATTTAGGCCCATTACTTGTGAACTATGTGAGGCTTCTCTATGAAGATTACTCATAAGTGGTGACCAAAAATGAAACCCCATGTTCTTTGAACAATTTTAGAGAGGGTATGTCATATACAATTTTTTCCTATAATGCTTCATTAAAAAGATACAGGGTGTTGAAGTTGAATTTCAAAAAATAAAATTTCCCAATTTTTTTAAAAAGTAGCACATATATTTTGCTGAAAATTCGCATGTGCAGGCTGTTATGGAAGGCGCGTATTCTACCATAACAATTGAATCGGCTAATCCAGCAGTGGCGCGCGCACCCACATATCATTGGTTATCCCTCAAGAAAAAACAGGTACGCCAATGATATTTTTTTTATTTCTTATTTTTTGTATCTTACTTTCATTCGTGAACAAAATGACTCTCTTGATAATTTTCTGCACGACGCTTATTTTACGAGTAAGCAATGAATCAGGTAAGTGTTTTAGAGCACAGTTCATGATTTTTAACCAGTCATTGTTTGGTAGAAAATCGCAATGATACACTTTTATCACGCTTATAGTAATTTATTTATTACAATAAATGTTCGAAAATGCCTCCATTGGCCTGAATACACGCACGACATCTTTTTAATATGGAAAATTTAATGTCTTGAGGATTCATTGTTGCTTGAATATGACGAAAAGCATTATTTATCAGTTGTTGTAGCTGCTCTGGTGTATTTATTTGTTCACTGTAGACCAGTCGCTTAAAATCACCCCAAAGATAGAAGTCAAGTGGGTTTAAGTCCGGTGATCTTGCAGGCCAATGTATTGGTCCAGTTCTGCCAATCCATCTTTCATTGTAATGTTCATGTAGCCATGCAACAACGTTTCGACTATGATGCGCTGGTGCACCGTCATGCTAGTACCACATTATACCTCTTGTTGCTAGTGAATGTCATCTAGAATGTTTTCTACACGGTTTTCTAGGAGCGCTAAGAACGAAGATCCATTTAAACGTTGTGGCAGGACTTCCATGAACAGTGAGCTGTTAAAAATACCACACCATAAATTAATGGAAAATCTATGTTGAAATGTGCGAGTCCTTGTTGCATGTGGATTTTCCAATGACCAGACACGCTCATTATGAGAATTATAAATACCATTTCTTGTAAATGTTGATTCGTCAGACCAGAAGATTAGATTAGGGAATAAGATATTTTGATTGTTCATTTCCAACATCCATTCACAAAAGACTCGTCGATGCACATTATCTCCAGGTAGAAGGCAATGAACATTCTGTCGATGATATGGATTTAAGGCTTCTCGATGTAAAGTTGTCCAAACAAAGCTTTGAGAATATTGTAACTGCATGGCAATCCTCCGAGTACTTGTAGAAGGTTGATCCATCACTGCATCCACCACTCTCTCTTCGCCTTCAAGTTGATGTTGTCTTCTACCATTAGCTCTAGCGTCAGGACGTTGTCCAATACCGCACTGCCGAAGTCTTGAAAACGATCGAGAAAAAACCCTTGGTGTAGGTTGACGGCGAGTGGGAAACCTACGTTGATATTCCCGACAAGCAGCTCGACCATTTCCATCAGCATATCAGTAGATAAAAATTATATCTGCATACTCTTCTGAGGTGTACTCCATTGTAAGAAGTAAAAGAGTAGAAAATTTTGCGATTTTATAAAGTTTACCACTTACACCTATTCAAAATAATAACTTCTTAACCTAGACGTCAAGTGACACTTAATGACAACTTTGTCAAACCAGACTACTACTTACTAAAATACAACAAAGATAATCGTCGTACAAAAACTTATCAAGACATTAAATTTTCCATATTAAAAAGATGTCGTGCGTGTATTCAGACAAATGGAGGCATTTTTGAACATTTATTGTAATAAATAAATTACTATAAGCCTGGTAAAAGTGTATCATTACGATTTTCTACCAAACAACGACTGGTTAAAAATCATGAACTGTGCTCTAAAACACTTACCTGATTCATTGCTTACTCGTAAAATAAGCGTCGTACAGAAAATTATCAAGAGAGTCATTTTGTTCACGAATGAAAGTAATATTCAAAAAATAAAAAATTTAAAAAACATCATTGGCTTACCCGTTTTTTTCTTGAGGGATAACCAATGACATGTGGGTACGCGCGCCACTGCTGAATTAGCCGATTCAATTGTTATGGTAGAATATGCGCCTTACATAGCAGCCTACACATGCGAGGTTTCAGAAAAATATATGAGCTACTTTTTAAAAAATTGGGAAATTTTATTTTTTGAAATTCAACTTCAACACCCTGTATCGTTTTAATGAAGCATTATAGGAAAAAAATTTTATAGGACATACCCTCTCTAAAATTGTCCAAAGAACATGTGGTTTCATTTTTGGTCACCACTTATGAATCACCCTGTATATATATATATATATATATATATATATATATATATATATATATATATATATATATATATATATATATATATATAAGCAACAAAAAAAACCTTGTGATTGTGAGCTGTTGATTAAGTGCTTGCAAAAAGTTCCAAATTTGCAGTGACAGAGATTTAGAAAAAATATATATTTTGTGGGGTTGATTGGTGTTCGTTCTGCTGATGTTGGTGGCATGCTATAGAACTGATAGATCTTCTAATGGCCTAATAAATAGACAAAACCTGATTTAAACCAGTGTTTTAATAGATATTTTTATGGTGATAAAAAGTAAAAAGTTTCATGATAAGGAACAGATAAATTGATATTTTCAGTTTATTTATGAATTGAACAAACAGGATTGTATCTTTACAATGAATAAATTCTAAAAACTAGGATTCTGAAATTAATTTTTGAAGATAAATACAGGTGGTCTTAAAGTTTTGTTATAAAGAAGCTGTAAATAAATCGAAAAATAATAGTTAAAACGGACCTGTGTGGAGCTTGTAAGCTAACTACGAAGAAAAGCTATAGTGTACAATGTGTTAAATGTCAAAAGTGGTATCACATTTAATGTGTAAACATAACTAAAACCCAGTTGAATAAAATTTCTGCTGAAAACAAAAAAGAAAATGGAGACAGATGGTTTTGTCAAAAATGTCGAACAAGTGAGGTTAGTTCGCAAGAAAATAATGGTGCTCTTAATAACGATAAAGTGACTTTGAATGATGTAATGAATAAATTAACTGAAATGGATGAGAAATATGATATACTTTATCAGAAATTTTTACAACAAGAACAGATGAACCAAAAATTGCAAACTGAAATGAAGACTATAACTAAGGAACTCAACATACTTAAACGGGAGAAAAATGTCTTAGAACAGCAGAAACTGGAAAAAAACTTCATCATTACAGGTATACCTGTGAATGATGAATCAGAAGACACAGAAGAACTGGTGAAAAGTGTATGTCATGGCTTAAGTATAACAGGCGACTATAGAGCATATCGTCTTAGTAAAAACAAAATGGCAAAACTATTCCGATCAAGGTGGAATTTGAATGCATGGAAGATAAACTAAACCTGTTGAAAGCTTCAAAAGCTAATAATCTAACAACGGGAATATTGGGCTATGGAAAAAAGGAGCGCATATATATCAATCATGAACTGACAAAACGCAATCAAGAATTGTTCAGAGCAGCTAGAGAATTGAAGAGATCCAATCTGTTTAAATTATTATGGATAAAAAGTGGAAGCATATTGTTACGGAAAGATGAGGATGCAAAACCAATATACATCAACCAAATTGAAGACCTTCCAAAAAACTAGAACTTAAAGCTATCTATTTAAATGTACATAGCATGATTAGGAAAATTGACGAAATTGAAACCATAGTAATAAACTACAATGTAGGCATACTGATTCTCACGGAAACATGGCTGAAGGAAAACCAAACACAAGCAATGAACATAAAGGTATATAAGGCTGCGCACACATGCAGAACAACCCGGGGTGGTGGAGTAGCAATATATGTCAGAAATGAGTTGCATTTTAATGTAGTAAAAGCAGAAACTTTTGATAATAATGATTATATACACTTAGAACTCAGTCACTACAAACTCAATGTAATTGCAGTCTATAAACAACCAAATTCCTCAGACAAACTATTCATGGATAAACTAACAAACATCCTGGATGCTAAAAATACAATCTGCGTTGGAGACTTCAATATATGCCTGTTAGACAATAAACACTTAAACAAAGAATACAATATAATTCTAAAAAACAGGGGTTAAAGAAATGTATTTTAGAACATGTGGTGGTGAAAAACTGAAGTGGTGACAGGCGTTCCAAAAGGTTCCATAATTGGCCCTCTGTTGTTTGTAATATTTATAAACGACCTCAGTAAATGTGAAATAAGTGATTCACTGGTGTTATATGCAGATGACACGACGATTCTCTATGTCGGTGATAGCAAAACAGAAGTAATTAATAAAGCTCAGATGGATCTCCAAGTAATGGGAAAAGTGGACTTACACCAATAAAATAAGACTCAATGTAGAAAAATGTAAGTTTGTATTCTTTAATAACTCAGATAGCAAGATATACCAACTAAAACTATCTGGGAAGAATCTAACTGAAACTAACAGTATTAAGTATGTGGGTATTACAATAGACTATAAACTGAACTACTCGGACCATATTGACAATATTATCACGAAACTTAACACATTTACATATCATATTTATCGGAATGCAAAATATCTAAGTCTGAAAACAAAGTACAAAATCTACTACTCATATGTACACTCACACTTAATCTACATGGCTGCTTTCTGGGGACAAGCCAATAAAACTATTCTGGAGAGGCTTCAAGTTGCACAAAATATGACAATTAAGACTCTTTTTCAAAAAAACTTCAGGCAGAGTACAGTAACATTATATAACGACCTCAAAATCGTAACTGTCAACGAAATTATACAACAAGACAGTGTTAAAATAATATATAAAATAAAAAACCGATAATACTGTCTCGCACCTTCAATATAATTGTAACATACATGATTATAAAACCAGAACGAATCAGCATATACATCTTTGCCAGCAGCCACAAACATGGGTAGAAGAAAGATAACTCATCAAGCAGCAATCTGGTTTAATGAATTTCCATCCAAAACAAAAACCATAAAGCATATAAAGACCTTCTGTGATGCAGTGAAAAACTACTATATGAATAAAAGACTGTGATGCTGTTTCTGTGATGTATTGTTGTTTGTTATTTGCCTTCTAATCACTATACTAATCTGAACTTAAGATAGGCATGCATACTGCAGAATAAGATACCTTTAGGAGTTACTAATAGGAATCACTTTAGATTGGCATTTATCTTTCTCACCTGGTATGTATTGTAATACCGCCGTTGTGGCTCCATGGGAGCTTTTTGGTTTATATATATATATATATATATATATATATATATATATATATATATATATATATATATATATATATATATATATATATATATATATATATAAGCTAAACCCACATATATAAGCAGGTATAGGCTAATAATTTTACATAAATACATATCACACAAAGATTAACTAGTGAATGTTTCAAACTATATTTTCAGTTTATATATATATGTATATATATATATATATATATATATATATATATATATATATATATATATATATATATATATATATATATATATATATATATATATATATATATATATATATATATTATAAGGTCAAAGCCAAGAATTATAATGACAGGGCATAAGTAAATGACTGCGTAAACAAAAAATAATACACAAAATAAAATACATTAGAATGTACAATCCATTTACAACACAGCTATAAATTGAGTCAGAGGTAATTACGAAATCCATTTTTAGTACAAACTAAGACAAAAATAAATAGTATTAAAATCAAAGTTTAAATGACACATTGAGATAGATAAATATCCACACTCGTCAGTTCAAAGCAATTGTCAACTATATGTCTTTATATAGTCAAATGTAATTGAGATAGCAAATCTCATAGTTATTAAGAAAAAGGCATGTAGCTAAACCATGACTGTAGTGAATATAAAAGGTGACAAACTATATCAAAAAAGTGAAGTGATACTGTATACAGAATGACAAAAACTATAAAGCCCGAAGATCTAAAAAAAAAAAAAACGTTTGAAAAGACTAGTGTAGATATAATAAGTTTGGAAAATATTTAGTTACTTTGGTTAGGATCAATTTGTTAATACAATAGTAGAATAACATGCTTGTTTTGTTAATATAATTTGAATAGAGATTAATGTAAGCAAAGTTAATATCCTTTCAAGCATAAGTTGGCCATAAATGATGTTAAAGAATTAGATTGAGTTCAGAAAAATAGGTTAGAAAATAAGAGGTATAAGGATTTGAACTTACCGGGAAAATGAACATACATTTGACTTTTATACAAATAAATCCATAATAATAATAATAATTTTATTGTTCCATAATAAACAAATACAGAGAATGTTCGAAGATGTGAATACAGTAAACTTAACAATGAGGATTGTCATACTTTTATATATATATATATATATATATATATATATATATATATATATATATATATATATATATATATATATATATATATATATATATATATATATATATATATATATATATATATATATATATATATATATATATATATATATATATTATATATATATATATATATATATATATATATATATATATATATATATATATATATATCATACATTAATTTATGATTCAACACATCTATGCTACATTACAGCTAAGTACAATATTCATTCATGTTAAATGTTATAGTAAGGGGTTTGTTTTAAAGAAGGCGACCAGATGAGTAGTCTAATTATTATGTGTTTCTAAGAAAGTAATATACCATAACAAGTTACGTCTCTTTATTTTTAAAGATCTGAGAATAAGTAAGTATATATACCTACCGAAAAAGATGGGAACTTGCGGTACACCCCTGAGGGCTTAGGTTTTAATGTAGTAGAGGCCAATATCATGCCAAGTTTCACATTTTGTCACGTTCGGCTTTCAAGTGGAGTCATTTACAATGTCCCAAGGTTTAAGCAGTTTATGACCTATAGATAAGGCGGTGTCATAAAAGTGCCATTCTTCACGATTTATAGATTATATTTAGAAAGGCAGTAATGTCACACAACCATCCCCTGATAGCTCTTTTGAAAGCTGGGAAAGGCTTTTTATGAAGATTAACAGGTAGCTGGTTAACAAGTTTTAAGGTCATAGTAACTTATGTGCTGCAAGCACACGGTGATATTTTTTGAAGGAATTTTTAAATTACCTGCAAAGGATGACCTTGTATTCTTTTCGTAACTGATTTGCGCATATCTTTAAGTACGATGTAAGCACTTAATTGAGTTATGTTAAATAATTTAGAATCATTGAAAACTAGTAATGATGGGTAATACATGTCTTTTTTCAAAATATTTTTAATAATCCATTTCTGTGTAATGGTTAAGCAATGCAAGTGAGCTGGGTAGGCAAGGTTCCATATTGTTATTCCGTAGTTTATTATAAATTCAACGATAGCACGATAGAGTATTATCAGATTCGTGAAGTTAAGAATATTCCTAAGAAGTTTAAATATTTATAGCTTGTTTTTCTAATCTTTTCGTTAACATAATTAATATGTTGGGCCGCCTTGAAGCACTGATCGATGAAAATACCCAAATATTTTAGGCAGTCGGTACGGTTTATAGTCATCGTGCACACACAGTTTGGATTCTGTGGACAGTGACTTGTGTGGATGACGATATTGTTGAAATCAGGGAGCTGATAGTGTCGAGGACCAAATGCAATAAATTGAGTTTTTGTTACGTTAAGCGTAAGTAGGTTCTCATCTAGCCATGTTTTGACCTTGGTGATGGCCCTAGCTGCAGAATTATGAGCCAGTTCCCGTGTCTTCGCCTTAAGAAGTAGTACTGTATCGTCAGCAAAGCAGCAGAATTCCCCACCAATATCTAATTTATGTATGTCATTGATATATATGAGAAACAAGATAGGGTCAAGCACAATTCCCTGTGGCACACCATACTCAATAGGCATAGACTCACTAAGAGTAGAATTAGTTCTCACCCTTTGTTTTCTTTCAGCAAGGTATGACACAAAATGATCTAGAGCTAACCCTCTTACGCCCATTGACTCGAGTTTGTTTATAAGCCTCGAGTGAGGCACTGTATCAAACGCCTTAGCCAAATTAAGAAAGATACCGACATGTTTTTCATAACTGTTAAAGCAGTTGTTGATGAAATCAGTAACAAAAAACTAGGGTGTCCTCTGCAGATTTCTTTCCCTGGAAGCCAAACTGCGATCTGTTGAAAAAGTTATGTTTATTGAGAAAGTGTATTAACCTACTTTTAATGCATTTTTCTATTTTAGAAATAACATTCGTAAGAGCGATTGGACGGTAATTATTGCGATCAAGCTTATCACCTGCTTTGTGTAGGGGAACAATAGTGGCATATTTAAAGGCAGTGGGAAATTTACCTCAAGACAGAGTAAGATTCACTAAATGTATAATTGGTTTTGTAAGGAAGCTCAAGTATGTTTTTAGAATTTTATTAGTTATAGAGTCATGGCTGAGATTAGTGGTTGACTTAAGAGATTGGATGTGCTGTAATATTTCAGCTTCAGATACTGGTTAAGATATAAGGAAGTGCTGGGACTTGAGTGATTATTAAGAGAATGTGTTGTATTTGCATGTATCTTGTTTGGTAAGTTTTTCCCAATATTACAGAAAAAGCGATTAAATTCAGTAGCAATGGTTTTAGTGTCCTTGATAATGTTTTTTGGCAGTTCCGGATCATATTTATATATTTATATGATTCGTTTTCTTGCAATTTTTATTGGTAGCTTCCTGAATAGTGCTCTAAGTTTCTTTTATGTCATTCCTATCATCCTTAAGTAGTGAGGAATAATAGGCATTTTTCATTTTATCAATTATTTTATTGAGTAAATTGCGGTAAGCGCAATATTCATACAATGCATTATTGTTTTATGGGTTGTTAAAAGCAATCGTTCGCAAGCGGTTTTTAGTTTTGATTGAGTTAATAATGCCAAATGTGATCCAAGGTTTCAATTATTTTTCTTTCTTTTTGTGAGACATTGATTATTTAGAAGATTCAATGTGATAAACGAGCTAAGATATTAGTTGTTGGGAGCATTGCTCTGCGTCACTGCATTGTAAAATATCTGACCATGTTTCACACATTAGTTTCTACCTAAGTTTGTTATGATTAGTGTAATAACGAGCAGGCTGGTTAGAAACACTTTTTTTAACGGGGGTGTTGTTTTAACAACAACCTAACCTTTAGGTTAGACTCAGCAGCACAGTGAACTGAACAGAAATGCCATCACGAAGAATTATGGTGGAATCTTTGACGGAAGAATTGTTATTGGCAAGGAATATATGGTCAATATATGATTTTTGCCCATTAATGTCACGAGTAGGTTTATCAATTTTCTGAACATTTCCATGTTCATGCAATATTTAGATCAGTCTTTGTGGTGGCATTGTTTTTTAATAGATCGATATTAATATCTCCAACAAATATTTCTGTAAGTTGTTTCTTAAGGCCAGAACATAGGAAGACATTGTGAAGATCATTTAGAAAGTTCATTTCGCTGAGCGAATTTTTTTTCCTCCCTCAGGGCCCGTCCGCGACTTTGCCGCCCCGATAGCACTGCAGCCCTTGGCCTATTATGCATGACCATAGACTCTTCACTCCACCTATTCCAAAATCACTGTGCCTTGAACCAGTCTGCACAGCGATTGGTAGGGTGATGTTGTATAATGCTCTGTCTCCGGTCTAGACAGACCGTAGATCAGTTGTCTTTTGCGGTCCAGGGCTTTACACTCGCACAAGATGTGCTATGCTGATTCCTCCCCCTCGCCGCACAGTCTGTATGCGAGGTCCCCCTCGAACCACCCCATTTTATGCAGGTGTTTCTTGACGGCCATGTGTCCCGTCAATAGACCTGTTATATTTCTGAGCTGTCCTCTGCTAAGATTTAGCAGCTCCATAGCTCTCTTTGAACTGGGTTCGTCAATTATTGACATCCCATGTCTGAGCTCTGGACAGTCTGCCCAGTACACCTTGTGTTGGTTTCTGACCCAGGACTTAATGGACCCCCTGCCAGTGCTCTTTGTCACGCACAGAGCCGGTTCTGGCCCCATAAATGGCTCTGCTGACCCTCTCTTCGCGAGACTGTCAGCTTCTTCATTGCTTTGACCCCTGAGTGACCCGGCACCCAGATGAGGGTGACCTCATTCTGCACAGCCAGGTCGCCCGTCTCATCTCTCACTCACCAGCCAGGAATTTACCCGTGGGCTACTTAGGGCCTTAAGGGCTGCCCGGATATCTGTGACTATGAGGATCCGCTTGTTGATGTAGCTCCTCCTCTTGTTCTCCCACACACAGTGCAGGATGGCGTACATTTCGGCCTGAAAGACTGTTGCATGGACTCCGAGGAAAATACTATGACTTACCCCCAGTCCTTCAGAATAAACACCTGCCCCCTTCCCACGCTCCCCGCCGGATCCGTCCGTGAACCAGCCGAGCGTGTCCCGTGGTATGCCCGGCTTCTCTTCCCGCCATGCCTCGTGATCGGAGATTTCCACTGTAAAGTTGTTTTCCCTGCAGATTTGCGTGCTCGCGAAATCTCACCTCATTTCAAGCATGGGCTGATCTTCAGCCTACCATTGCAGGTGACCCTCGCCAGCAGAGTCCCTCCCGCGAGTGAGGTGAACACCGCCCTGTCCCTGAGCATGTAACCGATCCACCTGCAGCAGGTCTCCTCTATTCCACACTCCCTGACAGCTGCCAGAACCGATTCGAATGAGGTGCTGCTGAAGGCCCCCTCTATCTCTAGGAAGGCCCCCAGAGCCACCCCCCTGTTCTCCAGCGTATTCTCTAGTTTCAGCACCAGTTGGTGCAGTGCTGTTTTTGTTGAGACTCCTGCTCTGTACGCATATTGTCCAGACAGGATCTTGTGTAGTCAAGCACTCTCGGACGTGTTCTCCACATCCTCGCAGTGCCTTCTCCACAACTCCTTCTTGGCGTCCCTCAGTCTTTTGTTATAGGTCATTAGGGCCTGTCTATATTCATCCCGTGCTCCCGACCTTTTGGCCGCGTTAAACAGCTTACGAATGTGATCTCTCCTTTATAGGAGTACGGTTCCTGGATGAGGGCCACATCCGTGTTCCTCAGAACCATTTGTAGTCCGGCCGTGGCTGCCCTACTGTGTTGTAGGTTGACCTGAAGGAACCTAAATCGCATCAACCCCTGGTTGCTTCCCTAGTGGGAGCACGAGTCTGTAGCCGGAGCCACTCCTCGAGCCTCATTGGTTTTGGTTCCATATATTTTTATGATCTTCATGTTGTTCCTACAAGAATAGGGGAAATACTGTCCACACCATCAGAACCTCCTGTGTGGTGCAAGGCGGGTTACTCTGGCGGGTTGCTCGGTACTCCAGAGGTTCCGTTCAAGACACCATAACCCTGGTGCCATCCATCCCTAGGCACGGGTCATTTCGACCTCCTTGTCTAGATCCATCATGATTAGTTATCAGCAGGGTCACCACATGCAGGATGCGGCTCTTCAACACGCATGATGGTCTTGGGGAAAGCTTCATAGAAAGCTTATGTTGTTGTTTCCACTTCCTCAGCTTGCCCCCTAGAGTTCTTTGGCCCACGACTCCTTGACCCCATCGCTGAGCGATGGCAAGGGATATAATGCTAGGAGACCAAAATTGTTAGAACTCTTGCTGAATGTTAATCTGAGGAAATTAGTATTCCCTGACTTGATTATATCATATTAAGATTTTAAAATAGGTGCATTATAACAAGTGTTCCAAAAATGACACTATTGATATAAATTAAAATATTGGTAACTTGATAAGTCATATTACAAAGAAAATAATTAGATAAGGATTATAAACAAGACAAAAGGCGCCCAACATCCAAAATTAAACAAAAATAAGACATATACATACTTTACAACCTAAATATACAAATATTTGAACCTAAAATTAAACAATATAATTATTTACACACAAAAACAATTTAAACACATAAAACTATATAAAAACAAACAAAATTCTTAATGAAAATTCACTAAAAGTCTGAACACAGCGCTATGGTAGTGAATTTTCATAAAAAATGTTTATAATAGCAAATGTCTTTTTTAAGAAAGCAGGCATCCAATTTGGTTACCAGTATAACCTATATAGTAGAAACTATTTCATCAAAATAACTTTATTGTTTAAAAATGTACAAATATTTTCCGAAAATAAATGTTCCTAAAAAAACTGGCTAACGAACCTTATAGGTTAGTAAGTACACTTGGAGAACCCAAATCATTGGCAACACATCGTTTTAAAGACCTAACGATCGTTTCACCAACAAAGTTAGCGTCATCAGGGGATGAAAAATTCTAAACCACTTAGAACTAAACATCACCTCTTATCCTACGTCTTAGGTAAACACCGATAAAGAGAGTGACGAAATTCCAGGCAAATTTTCTGTGTATTGTATGTTAATTGTCGGATTAGGGTTTTGAACTTCCGTCCGAGTTTCGGAATCTCGTCTATGTCAAAGAAAGAGTGCAAATAAAGGGCTATAAATCAAGAGCGGGGCTCGGTTTAAGGAATTTTTATTTTTTATTGCCTTGGAAAGATCAATACTTTCGTAAGTTTTCGTAAGTTTAAGATTTTCCTTTCTATGTGATGATTATTATCACAAATATGTTGTGCCACGCATGACTTGTCTACACTAATGTATCTCAGCTGTGCCAGATGTTCCTTGAATCTGGTTTGACTGGTTATTTTAGTCTGCCCAACGCATTTAAGATTACAGTCTTTACAACTTATCCCATAGATACCTGAAATTTGAGTGGCTTTATCTTTATCCTTAGTATTATCTAACAAGTTTTCTAAATTATTTTTTGTCGAAAAAGTTAGCTGCAATCAGTTTTCTTAAAAATGCTCTTGAGACCGCTTGTGATATGTGGTTCAAATTGTAGGTAAACAAACTTTTTTCCATTCTATATTTCCTGGATGTCGTGGAATCTGCTAACATTTCCTTTGTTCTGTCTATTAATTAATTTTTCCACTAAGTAATCTGAATATTTATATTTAGCCACATTTTTAATGTACTCTGATTCTCTACTGTATCTACTTTTACTTGAGGGAAATTTTATTAATCTATTTACTAAGAAATTTAAACCAGCCATTTTTTGGGCAAACGTATGATACGAGTCATTTGGAATGTAACTTAAGAGTGGTAGTTTGGACATCGAATTTAAGAGTCATTGTCTTTCTTTATAACTAGTACTTTTAAAAAAGGAAGTTTCCAGTTTAAACTGACCTGGGAATACAAACAATCCTTGAAGCAACTGGCGGCGAACAACAAAGTAACTTTGATTTGAGCACCAGGGTATAAAGTCATCGAAGGAAACGAGGAAGCAGATAACCTTAACAAAAAGGGCAGCAACAAAACCATTCTATGGTCCAGAGCCCTATTGTGAACTAACAAAAAGCCACATACGAAACGAACTTGATACTTGGGAGAAGAACCAAATGCTAATGCTGTACTACTGGATGAAAACGCCAGTCTTTAGGCAGTCAAAACGGTTCATCACCATCTCATTAGAGAAGTCTGAACTGTTTCTTGCATTTAACAGGAACGACTTGGGAATAATCACAGGATTTTTCACAGTACACTTCCCAGTAAGGTATCACCTTATGAAGATGCGCAAGGTGGACAGTGAAGACTGCAGATACTGCACTGATGCAGCACAAACAATACAACACTTGCTATGCCACTGCATGGCTCAGTTCTGCAAAAGACTGAAATACCTTGGAGGGGTGACCCTAACACCGCAGGAAATAGGTAAAATAGCCCGCAAGAAGATAGTGGACTACATAAAACTTCAGAACTTTTTGGGCAACTACTAAAGAAAGAGTCATGCACAAAAGACCCATTAGGGTGGCAGCATTGAGAGCCCAAAGGCCTATATGACTCATTAGACAATCTACAATCAAGAAGTCAGGGAAAATAGGCCATCATTACGTATTACATCCTTCAGTACATTTAACTCACATGCAAGTAACTGCTTAACTTATCACTATACTGATCATCATGTACTTTTTCTTCAGACAAAGCATCAAGAGTCTGTTCGACCATTGTAAATAATACAAGGGGCAATCTCCAGCTGAAGATTTAAATAAAAATAACCGACACTTATTTACATTACGAATGGAGGAATTATATCGCCAGTCAGTTAAACGCTATAATCATCTCGTGCATACACAACGACCTGCGTGCTAATGGTTCCCACTGATTTAACATCTTCAAAGTTCAATGGTCGGTGACCTGCAGAGGCGGCATACCAATGTCAAAAATATTACTGTTTATAAGTGTTTATCAAAATGTATTTGCCGTGATGCTGCAATTCCTTTGTCCACAATTAAATAATGTATTCTAATATTTCATGTTATTACAGTTCTTTCAAGTTAATATAAAATATAAAGTAAATTTTTTTTTGCAACCTTATTCAGACATGAATTTATTTATATACAAAAGAGGCCAAACGAATATTTGAAGCTAAAAACTTACTCCAGATCAATTTAAGTAAGTTCGTGAAAAAATAGCAATATGTGAATATAACAGCCAAACATCTAACTTATACCAATTTTATCACGATAAAGATTACAAAATATACTTACCCACACAGGTTCTGAAGCTGAGACCAATCTGTTTCTTTAAAGATATAGTAGTCTGAAGCCGTAAATATGCTGAACCATTAAAATAAGCTTCCGGTTGCAATGAAGGTGCCCAGTTTTCACTCAATGTTTCAAATGGTAAGAGTAAGACTGTAAAAAATATTGTAATCTGTATAGTTCGCAGCATTTTACAATATAAAATTATACACATGAACACGTTAAGTTATAAAACATTAAAATCAACAAAAGAAACCTTATGAAAATAACAAGCATTTTCTGTGCAACTTAAACGCTATAAGAAGCCTGGACGCAGCTAATGTGTTACGGTAGAGGATTTCCATAGAAATTATTTTTATTGCATAAGTATTTTTACATACACATTTTACACATAAAATAACAAATATCAAACTATTATAGTGGTCATATTATATGATGGCTATATTATTTAGGTCTACTGTTTGATTTATAATATTTATTAAATAGGAACAAAGTTACATAACCTAAGTTTGGAAGGTAATTAGAACATACCTATGTGTAATTCAGAAATAACTAAGTGGTAGTTATAATTGGGTATGAATATTATAAAAGTGATTCGAATTTAAATTAATGCAGAGTTTAAATTTTTTACAACTGTTTGTTTTGTGTTGTTGTTAGCTTGAGGAGGATATGGACAACTATGTCAAATTTAGTTCCATATGTGCTCAAATAAAAATAAAGCTTAGTCTCTTATTCCGCATATTCCATCTATTAACCAGATAAAAAACAAGCATATCTGAATCACCAGCTATGAAAACAGTAAGCCGTAGAATGCTTGATGATACTGTAGCAGGTAGTCAATAAAAGAGATATTGGTATGCCAGCTCAATCTACCAGTCAGAATCAAAAATATATAGTGCACTTTATGCTGTGGTATGATAGTGGATTTATCGCTATTTAAACTGCATATAAGAGAAATGGGGACTACACCAGCAGACACTGCTGCTTCTATAGAGTGAAAGCTATACCAATGAATGAAACAAGTGCAGAGATGTTAGTTAACCAACTGTTCTGTATAATGCCAGGAAACTGAACTCGACTAAGGGAAGAAAAATTTAAGTTCCTCCCTGAAATATGCAATTAAAAATGGAAACACAGGACTAGACTATATCGTATTGTATTTTTTGCTTTAAAGTCGGTGTATTTCCGAGAGTATGGCCAATCGCAACGGAAGAAAGCAGTGTGACTTCACTATCTTGGAAATTTTGGCGAACCCATTCCTTCCTGCAAGGATAGTGGGAATCTTTACTGTGCCCAACATGGGATGAGATTGCCCAAATATGCATATTATCCCTCCCAATTATCCGCAAAATATTGCAAAATACATACGTATATTCATATAATTCTAGCTTCAAGAAAATAAGGACTGGACAATCATTTGTAGCACTGGCAAATGATGGCACTAGCCACCAAAGTTCTCTATAGTTTCAGTAACTTTTGCAGCCAGTGAATGCTACAGGTTTTTGTTCTAATGACTTACTTTTGAGGTTCGAGTTTTCTAACTTCTGCAATTTTGTAGCAATAACTTAGAATATTCATCGCTAAAAGTTGCTAGAACTTTCGAACCCACTATTATCTAAAATACTAACTATCGACATATGAAGAGCACGAGCCTCCAACTCCAACCTACTACGTTTCGAGTAGAGAAACGTAATTTCCAACTTGAGAAGCTTTATTGGTCGATTTGAGGGCGATTATGCTGAAACGGCAGAGTATTTTCCGAGGATTTGGGTAAGATAGTTCGAAGATATCTTTTGTCAAATTTGACTTTAGCAAAGGTGACATCAATAATTTTCTTAATAAGTTAAATAGTAAATTTCCTTCAATCAGGTTCACTTATGAAATGGAGAACAACCACCAATTACTCTTATTTGACACTATTATCAAAAATGTAGATCGGTTAGAATTTAACCTTTATGGAAAAGAAACTTCTACAAAGTGCTTTATGCAATCACATTCAAATCATGCCTTGGGTCACAATGTCTTGAGTTTGAGCTTTCTGATACAGAGGATCCTCAGTTTCCCTTTGAGCAGTGAGCGATACAACTCAAGAAAGTAACAAAATTATAGATATTGCGATTTGTAATGATTTTTGTGGACAGATTAGTTACTGAGAGTAGGTGGGGAATGTTAATAAGCAACATCACGTATGAAGCCTGAGTCCGATGATCTATCCAAAAAGTTTCCAGTACTTCCTTTCTTTTTTTTTTCTTACAAAATGCTTAACAAAAATATTGAAAGATAGTAACTTTAAAGTGTATACAGTTGATAACTTTAAGAACCTCTTGGGTGGACCAAAGGACTGACTTCCGACCAAAATCAGGCATTTATAAAATATGTTGTAATAATTGCAGGAAAACCTATGTTGGCCAAACGCGGAGATCAAAAGCAACAAGATTCAAAGAGCACATGACTCATTTCAGATTCAATAGAGTAGAAAAATCTAACATTGCCCAATATATGAATTAGTAAAGACATAAGGTAGGCAATAATAATCGATATTAGAAGTAACCACTGATAATCCAAATTATATTTTTTAGAAAGTTTAGAAATCCTCAAAATTAACCCAGAATACTTAAAAATTATATATATATATATATATATATATATATATATATATATATATATATATATATATATATATATATATATATATATATATATAGTAGAAACAATGTGCCATATTTTATCAAAATAACTTATTGTTTGAAAATGTACAAACATTTTCGGACAATAAACTTGAAATCTTGGTTTCCTAGCCAACAAACCTTAGGTTAATAGCAAATTGAGTTATTGAAATTTAAAGCATTTAATGAAAATTTTCTACCAAAACGCACTTACAGCGTCTCGATTTTTTTCTTACAAACATATTTCGATAAAAAATGCAATAAAATAATGGTGTTCAAAAAATAATAATTGCAGGGATCACCGCCTGTGATTGTCAAAATAATTTTATAAGATGCAGCCCAAGACACCCTATAAATAACTTATACAATTTTTTCTCGTCTCTTGTATAATAATAATTATATTGAGCTTTACCGTGGACATCCGTCACCCTGTATATATGTAAACAGATAAAAACAGAACGTGAACCCAGGTATGGATTCTAGGGTGCCTAGTTTGCGCTCGTTTGAAGAAAACTTTTTAAAATTCTAAAGTCGCGGTCTCTTCATTGACGAATTTTTTGTACGAAAATAAGCTAAAAATTATGGACCGTTAAACCATAAACTTAACTAAAACTACCGCCAATCAGAGAGAAAATAACTAAACTGTTGCATATCAGCCCTTTTTGTAAAACTTCGATCTTTTATATCTGTTGACAAACATCACAAACACTGTTTACTCCACCCACTAACATTAATAAAATCGTAAAGGAATAATTTGCACTTGTATATTAAAATTCCCAAATAACACAAATAATTTGTCAACTGAAATTGAAAACAGATAAGCAATCTAATAATATACGATAAACGTCAGTTACAGCGTGTAACTGACCTGCGCAATGATATCAAATGTTCCGTTGCTAGGTAACGACTCAGACATACTAGATCTCATATACCTAGAAACCAGTTTTTACCATTGTCAATAAAAAGCGGTGATATTAAGTATAAATGTTTCAAATTTCAATAGCTCAATTTTTTGTAAACCTAGAAAGCTGAATTTTGGTACATAGTTAGGTCGTTCCCAAAGCAATGTGTCCATCAAATTTCATCGAAATAGCTTTGTAATTTCCAGAGAAAAAAAATTCGAAAGAAAACTCGAAATTTTCCCGGAAAACCTTGTCCGATTTTCCTGGCTAACAACTCATCCAAGCTATTAATAAGAGAAAGACACTTGCCGAGTTTCATCAAAATCGGTTAATTACTTTTTGAGTTATCGGTTAGGCACACACACACACACATATTGCAATGATTATGTGAACCGTGCAATGTACCAACAAATGGCGACTCAAACGATCTGAGTTGAGGTATACTCAGTTTGACGTTATAATGCTAGAAATATTGTCAGATCATCTATACACTCGCTGATTATTGAGATATTTCGAGATGAGCAAGCGTGCATACAACAACATTGTGGCATCGGTTGCCATAAGTTCTGTGTATGAATGTGAATATATACCAAGAAAATGGCAACTTTATGTGTGAACTATTAACAACACTGTGGCATCGGTTGCCAAAAGTTCTGTGTCTGAATGTGAATATATATATCAAGAAAATGGCAACTTTATGTGTGAACTATTAACAACATTGTGACATCGGTTGACATAAATTATGTGTAAATATATATTAAGAAAATGGAAACTTAATGTGTAAACTATATGACAATATTGAGGCATTGGTTGCCATAAGTTCTGTGTATGAATGTGAATATATATCAAGAAAATGACAACTTTATGTGTGAACTATTAACAACATTGTGTCATCGGTTGTCACAAATTCTGTGTATGGAAGGTGAATATATATATATATATATATATATATATATATATATATATATATATATATATATATATATATATATATATATATATATATATATATATATATATATATATATATATATATAGTCACGAAGTTAATAAGCCGGGAGAGATTAACTAGCCTAATTAACAATCAGAGACTGTAGTCGTCTAGTTTACCGGGGGTTAAGTAACTACAATTGTTCACTAGTAAATATATTTCATATTTACCCGACTGCAGCGGGCTCACATTGAAGACGCGACCGTGTGCGCTGGCCCACCGACCGGTGGAAGGAGGGGGCCACCGGCTGGCGTCAAGCCGGTCGCATGTCGCAAAGAAGAGTTCAGTAGCTCCACCGCCGTTCGTTGGTTGTGTACGTGAACTGTTGAGACCGAGAAGATTCCGCTAGCGTAATTGCTTTACCGTACTCCGCTATTATTAAGGGAAGGCCCGGTCAAAGCAGGTGCACCAGGTCGCGAAGTAGCAGCCGTGAGATTCGCCAAGTGGCTCAGTTTGATTCCATTAGGCCCAGGTATCCAGACTTTACGGACAGGCCTGCAGAACTAGGGAACTGCATCCCTGAGTTCTGGTTCCCCCCGGGATCGCCAGGGTAAGTGACTAAGGTAGAGGGATATGTCGGTATCGTTGTGGTAAATGTACCATCGGTTCCAGTTAAAACAGCCCTCCCTCTGGCCACCCCTGCGTTGCCGTCAGGGAGTAACTTCCTTTAATGGATTTTCTTGCTACCCTGCACTGTGCATCAAGACCCCGACCGTTGCAGAAGTTGTCTCGTGACCCAACCTCCGTATCATCCGTAAATATATTTGTTAAAGTCACAGAACCCCATCTGCCTCTGGTTCCTTTTTTGTACATAATTTCTAGTAAACGGAATAACTTTGTTTTCTTTTGTAAATAGATTATCTTTTAATTTACTCCATATTTCACTTATACTCTCCAGAATATCCACCCAAGTAAAATTGAACTACAGCTCTTTAATAAAGACCAGAACCAGAAGTCCCGGGGGACTTTGTCTTAACTTAAGAGGACCCTGTCTCCACTAGAATCTACCCTATAGACGCTGGCGCCCGAACAGGATCCCGTTGTAAAGCCGTGTCCCGGAAGTCCGCCCGAAAATTTCCCATATTAGGGAAAACTAGTATTAACCCCCGGCCATCCCAAGTGGCCGCCGCAATATATATATATATATATATATATATATATATATATATATATATATATATATATATATATATATATATATATATATATATACCAAGAAAATGACAACTTCTTGTATTAGCTGTATATAACTATGAACGACTATGCGTTGACGGAATCAACGACGTTTAGAAGAGAGCAATCCGAAAAAAAACTTTGATTACCATTTGAACCTCGAATCACGAGGGGTCTAGATAGCATTTTAAAAAAAGTCAACTTGCAGCTTACATTTTCGACAAAAAATACCTTAAAAAACTTGCTAGGTAACCCAAAAGACAAGGATAGAATGGCCAAAATGCCGGGAATTTATGAAATAAGTTGTAAATATTGTAATTTTAAGAACGTCGGGCAAACAAAAAGATCGATTGGAATTAGATTCAAAGAACACTTAGCCCAATTATGTTACGGTACTATAGATAGATCTTCCGTCGCCTAGTCTAAAATTAATAAAAAATGTTAGGCAACAAGGACAGCTAAACGTGTTCGAGAGTATATATTTTGCGAAATATAGTTACAATAAAAAATGTATGAACGTTTCACCACCACCGATTACGAGTCACCTGATCGATTGCTTTGTAAAATAAATTCCCACGTTTCAACACGTCCCAGAGATAACATAAGAATACATATATTTCCGCCAAAGGACACTGTTAACTTAGTTGTCGTTGAACCTTCCCAAAATTATTAGAGATGGGCACCTTTTAGATAAGTTAATAAAGGCAGTTCAAAGACGTCGTCCGGCGATAAAAATACAATACACTGCAGAATGTGACTGCGACTAGTTTCCCCTCTCAGTTCGGTCTCTTTACCTAAGATCCGGTATATAAAGTGATGGCGCTAACTTGGTTAGTGAAACGATCGTCAGGTCTTTTAAAATGTGTTGTGGTGATTTGGGTTCTCCAAGTGTACTTACCAGTGCTCGTCACAAGTTCCAATCTTTACTTAGTATATCACCCTATATATGCATAGTCGATAATAAAATGATTTTTTTTTGACACATGGGAGACTAACCTACTCTTTTCATCAAATACAAAAATAGATGAATTGACGTCCTTCGGTTTCCAATAAATGCTTTGGCACGTTTGTTCTTCCTCATTGTTCCTATCAAGTTTAGCTTCTTTTATAAGATTTTTCCGCGACATCGTGAGAACTAGCCTAATTATCTGTGGTACAATTTCTGTTTGAACCTTGAAGGGCTGTTGTAAGATAAAGGACCTATTGTGTAGGAATTGAATGTTGTTTTTCTCTATATTCTCTATTGATATAAAGTTTAGCTGAGCACAAATAAAATTTCAGACCATACTGGTCTTGCTTGTTGGGTATGTATATTGTTACACTCTTCGGTGTTCTTTATTTGCTGATTAACAAAACACAGATTTCCAAACCACTAATTTATTATAACTTACTATTTTCTAATAATAAGCACACCAACTAAGATATTTCTCTATTACCAAATGTCTATAGTTTATTGGTTGCCTTCTATTATTCCGCACAATCGTTTATTTACTGACTACTCTATCTGCGGCTCATTTATTGATACCGTCTATAGTAGTTCCAGATCTTTCTACATGATTCCATATCTGTGACTTCTAGTGCCTTCTCGAAATATAATTCTAGACTATTCACTGTTACCAACAGACTCTGCAAGCTGGCTGTGGCCATAGAAGTCATATACTCTATAGAGTTCATAAACTAAACTCTCATAGAGACGGATGTGAAACTGCCCCCTTCTTACATTCGACCCCTTCGTTCGGATTCTGACAGTTCTCTGAATGGCGTAAGCCTGTGCATATGGACTACATTCATCTGGCTCTTTGGGCTACTCTGAATGCGATAGACAACGTCCTTGATCCGTTTGACTAATTTTTACAGATCTTTCTATGATTTATGCACTTTCGGTGATCGTCCCTGCGTCGTACTGGATTGTAAAATCATACCCGATCTCCTTTCAAACCAGCCGAATTAGCTCGCACGTCATTACGGGTCTTCATGCGGTCGCTTTCTACTCGTATATTCATTCTCAGAGTGAATGAGTGGCCTATATCTATTCTCTTCATTATATAGGAGCTCTCTTTAAGCGAAGCTCTTACACTGCACTGGTTCTTCCGCCCAATTGCTCCTAACCTGGTGTTTCTACTTCAACAAAAATCTCTGTAGACTCTATTTTTCTCGTCGGCATCAGCTCTTTATAACAAATGTGTTCATTGGCCCTTTTCTGGGTTTGCTTCAAACCTACATGCTCATACAAGCTTTCTTGTATTTCTCCAATAATTTCTTTTTTAGTTGCATCTGGCTGGATATATGGGACGTGTTTTCCTCTCTCAGCTTCCTTCACTGGAATGACACTTTCGTTGCAGACGTTAATGTTATTTTCTTTCACTGTGATTTTCTGCACTACCAAGTTACTGCCAGGCGACATTACCATTCCACTAGATTACTAGACTAGACGACATTATAGAGTATTCGCTGTTACCAACACACTCCGCAACCTGCCTGTGACCATAAACGTAATTTGCTCCATCGACTTCGTAAACTTTATTCTCATAGAGATAATATTTTAAACAGCTATCTGCCTCAGAAACGCAACAAGGTTGTATGAATGATTACGTATTCTAAAGGTGTATAATTTTGTCTGCAGCATTCCTTAAAAATATTTCAAATTTGTCTGATAGCCGCCAATTTGTATTATTTTATTTATCTCTTCTCTGGTGGCTGTATCGTTAAATACCAAACAGTTGATCAAAAACTCACATCGATTTTTGGACATAATCTCTCTAGAAATGGGTGGTCCGAATTGAGTTGACCATATATCAGTCAGCGTAATATGAACCTTTTTCATTACTTAGATATAGTAATCCGGATAAGGCACACATTTCAACATTATTTGTTGCACCAGTATAATGTTGCTTAACTTTGTAACAAGTCTTCATACTTTCAATTTCAGCATTGGTATTTAATTATATTACAATTACTATATCCAAAATGTTTTGTGTAAAAAATATTTCATATTTCTTTACGTCAAATATAAATATCTTTTTATAATAAACATGGATGGCACAGCTCTGCCAAATATAATTTGCTGTTTCTGGAGCAACTGCATCAAATTCATCTTCTTCCAAGCTTTCGTTTTCTTCAAAGCCTCCATTCTCGCTGCCCTCTCTTTCTAAAATATCGTCATCGTCGCCATTGTCAATTTCATCTTTAGATACTCACTTTGCTGATTTAAAGCAAGGTAGTTATTGTCGCGTATGTGCCTTTTTACTTTCAAAGATTAGAAAAGTCAAATTTGTGCTTTTCATTACAAATATGTAGTGGCTCTATGCGGTTATTTACAGTGGTACTATGTTAAGTCTGAATAATAGATTTTTGAAATGCAGATTTGTCAGCCTCGTTATTTCAAAATGCAGACATATCTTCTCTGTATCTCGTATTGAAGTTTCGCCGATGTAGATTGCATTTAATGTTTACAAGCTAATTTATGAATTCCAGATTTTGTCAACTGTGTTTATGTGATGTACGTCAATATGTTAGGAAACATAATTTTTCTTTCACATTAGATAGGAGGTTACGCGTCGTGTTGTAAGATTTAAAGCTACCTTTTTATTTGTACTGGCGTTTCAAAGTTTTAAAATGTGTTCTGAAATATTTCCAAAATGAGTGATCGAAACATATTTATTATCTTTTTTGTCTCTTATTATGTACTGTTATAAGTTGATTATACTTTCATGTTAAATATTGGCATACATCACAAGACATTTTAAAGACGTCATCTGTCATTTTTATTATATTTGCTTTTTGATTAAAACACCATAACATAGCAACAAGTTTTTATTTATAGTTGTCAGAAATACATATAAGTACATTCAATTTTCTCCTATGTGATTATGCTGTCAAGCAGCAAAACCGGTAATAAAGAAGTAAACCAACATTTGTCAAGCCAGAAAAGAAGTTTCTGCATCTTAATTTAGTATGGGATGGTTTCACCAAGTAAGGAGAACAGCAATTAATGCATTTAAATTTTCTTTGGTCGCCGACGACTCTATGTTGCTGTTCAACGGTTAAATCCTTCGACTTGACATTAGTTCCGACATTGTAAAGATAGTATAAACTTCACATACGAGCAGCAAAATAACCATATATATATATATATATATATATATATATATATATATATATATATATATATATATATATATATATATATATATATATATATATATATATATATATATATATATATATATATATATATATATATATATATATAGTATCTATAACGCATAAACGTATCTACCAAAGTTGTTTAAACTACTTTAACTATTTTCGAAGATACAAAAAATTTCCTCAAAAAATAGAATATTTCGCGAAAAAACTGGTTCGATTGAACTGCTTAACCTTATCGACAGAAATGTGTATAAGCAGACTTGGAGAAACCGAATCATCACAAAACAGTTTTAAAAACCCAACAATCGTTTAACTAACCAAGTTAGCGTCATTAGAGGATGAATAATTCTTAGTTAGAATTATTCATCCTCTAATTACGCTAACTTGGTTAGTGAAACTATCGTCGGGTTTTTTTAATTTTTTTTTGGTGATTCGCGTTCTCCAAGTGCGTTTATCATGCGCTCAGCACATGTTCCAATCTTCACTTAGAGAAAAGTGTATCCAGATTGCATCAAACTCGGTTAGTTATTTATTCATTACTCACTGGACCGATGCATATATGTTATCATTATTTTTATTTATTGATAAATAATTATGCCGGTACTTTATATCTATATGAATAAGCCTTAAGATTGGCGCAATATATTTTGGCATGATATTATCAGCTTACAAAACCAAAACGTACAAAAACTGGAATAAGTGACGATCGAAATGCATTCTATAGGCCCCAATTAACATAAAATATATATGGTAGTTACAGCCCATAAAAGATTACAATCATTACTTCACTAGAAATGTGTAAATTTTTGTTTAAATGTGTTTATCATCTTGTACCTACCTAGAAACAAATAAACATAAAAAGTTCTGAAAAAATGAGGTTTGACTTAACAGCAAAGTTTGTTTCTCTAAATTTTAAATCGATAATTAATTATAATCACAACCTATTTGGCGGACTTCATCTCATATACGAGCCACCTTTAGCATATGCCTCCAAATTGAGGCATTTCTACGATTTTTATGACGAACCTCCCTTGTAGAAAAAAACAACTTTGATTAATAACTACAGGTAAACATCCCAATGATTTTTATAAAAAATCACTTATTTTATATAATACATATTTAGAAATTCTTCTACCTGACAACAGATCACAGTTGTAAAATTACTGTTATGCAGCAAACAAAGAGAGCTGGTAGTTATTTAGGCAATAAATATGGGTACCCTTGAGCATCTTGTCAACTACAGTAACAATAGAATCCTAAGAATACTCCTATACTTAGGTAGATATAAAATTCTGGTTGCAAAGATGTTATATGGCAGCGAATTTTTATAAAAATGTTTAAAAAATATATACATTCAAAATTTCATCACCACAAATTAAGTAGATAAAAGGCATGTGGTGTCGTAAATCTTTGATATAATTTAGACAGAAAGTTTCTGATACCTTTAAGGTTCTATAAAATATGTATCATACATTTGCTTAGTTAAACATTTTAGCATCAGCCTAGAAAAAATGAAATGGAACAATATATTATAAACTTTAATAGGAGGTACCTATGAGTTAAACGGTAATAAGGGGTGCTGCTGTCTCTCACATAATTTACAGAGATCATTCTTATAAGTGCAATATATTTTTCAGATCTGACAATCGTTTCGCAAACAAAGTTAGCGTCATCGGAGGGATGACACCTCTTCTCAAATAGCCATAGAAGGAGCGAAAAAATGCTTGAATACAAATAGGCTAAGCTATTACGACGTGAAGAAAAACATTTTTATTCATATTGCTGATTATTACTTCAACATCGTCACAACGTGTGCAAACCTCGCATCGGCGACAAAAATTTCAACATTTTCTTTTCGCTTAAGCGTCATAAAAGGTATCAAAACATATAGAAAGCATCATTTGGGAACGAATTTTTTTTATCTGTCAGTCTGTCGATCTGTCGGGTTGTCGGTCTGTCTGTTTGTAGCCACGGTAACTTTAGAACAAATCGAGATATCGTCTTCAAATTTGGTATACAGTTAGTACTAGACAAACGAACGGTTCGCATTGCTTTTGGGTAAAATCGCTTTAGGGGGTAAGGGATGAATGAGGATGATTTAGTGAAAATTTTAATTTTTTCCTTAAAACTCGAGTAATATGACGTTTTAGGGTTTATTTATTAGAAAACGTTTAATTTCATGCAACATCTGGTATTCTGTGGTGAAATTAAAATAGGGGTTGAATGCGTGGGGCTGGAATATTGTTGACAAAAATTTAGATATTTTTTTTTGATATATCGGCGTAAAAAGTCTCAAAACAGAGGAAACTTGATTCTGGAACGATCATTTTTTTGTCTGTCGGTCGGTCTATCGGCATGTACGTGTGTCTGTTAATAGGTACAATAACTTTCGAACGAACTGAGATATTATCATCTTTAAAGTTGGTATCCAGTTGGCACCCGCCAAAGGAACACTTCGAATTTATTTTTTTTGGGTAAATCGCTTCATGGGGTATGGAATAAATAAGGGTGATTTGGTAAAAATTTAATTTTTTAATTAAAACTCGAGTAATATAACGTTTGAAAAGTTTATGGGTACAGGAATACAAATATTTTCTTTGTAAGTAAATTATCAGAGCTATGTGGAAGTTATGATTCAATTTGCAGCACTATATTTTTTTTCCTTCGATATACCAAAAGATAACAAGAAATAAAAGTTGTTGTATACCTAATTTGAATAATTTATGAAACTTCATCCAACAAAATTTTGTACAAAAATTAGCAACAATTTTCTAAAAAAATTTGCTTTCCTCGAAAATTATCAAAAACTTTTTTTTACGAAAATCCGAAACAAAAAGCATAATCAGTCCAGAAACTTACAAAAATAATAACAGAAAGTTATGCGCTATTTTGTTGTATGGTATTGGTACACTTTCTTTAAAAATTAAATAATATAAGGCGCGTTCAGTAAAAAAAAAAAAAAATTTGTATCACCAACGACTTCTGGGCCACGCTGTGATTATAAAAATATTTTATAAGATGCAGCTCAAGACACCCTATAATTAACTTATAAAATTTTTTATCGTCTCTTCTATAATAATAATTATATTGAGCTTTACCGTAAAATGCGTCAGCCTGTATATATGTAAACAGATAAAAACTGAACGTAAACCCGGATATGGATTCTAGGGGGCCTAGTTTGCGCTTATTTGAAGAAATCCTTTTAAAATTCTAAAGTCGCGGTCTCCTCATTGACGAATTTTTTGTACGAAAATTAGCTAAAAATTATGGACCGTTAAACCACAAACTACCGCCAAAGCATCAGAGAGAAAATAACTAGCCTGTTGCATATCAGCCCTTTTTGTAAAACTTCGATCCTTTATATCTGTTGACAAAACATAACCAACACTGTTTAGTCCACCCACTAACATTAATAAAATCGTTAAGGAATAATTTGCACTTGTATATTAAAATTCCCAAATAACGCAAACAATTTGTCAACTGAAATTGAAAACAGATAAACGATCTAATAATATACGATAAACGTCAGTTACAGCGTGTAATTGACCTGCGCAATGACATAAAATGTTCCACTGCTAGGTAACGACTCAGACATACTAGATCTCATATACCTATAAACCAGTTTTTACCATTGTCAACAAAAAGCGGTGATATTAAAAATAAATATTTCAAATTTGAATAGCTCAATTTTCTGTAAACCTAGAAAGCTGGATTTTGATACATAGTTAGGTCTTTCCATGTACACCAAATTTCACCGAAAAAGCTTTGTAATTTTCGAAAAAAATTTTTTTTTAAAGAAAACTCAAGATTTTCCCGGAAAACCTGATCCGATTTTCCTGGCTAACATACTCGTACAAGCTATTAATAAAAGAAAGGCACTTGCCGAGTTTCATTAAAATCGGTTAAGTATTTGTTGAGTTATCGGTTGGATATATATATATATATATATATATATATATATATATATATATATATATATATATATATATATATATATATATATATATATATATATATATATATATATATAACATATAAAAATCGAAACTGACCCCGGATATGGGTTCTCGCTCATTTGAAATTTTTTTTGCAGTCTCACCATCGATCTCTGTATTAGTGATTTTTTTTTTAAATAAAAATTCACTTAAAAGTGATAGGCATTTAATGCAAAAAAATTTAATGACTTGAATTTTGAAAAGATTTCTTCAAATGAGCGCGAACTAGGCCCCATAGAACCCATATCCGGGTTAGTTTCAGTTTTTATCTGTTTTTATATATACAGGTGATGCATTTCTAGGGTAAAGCTCAATATATCCATTATTATACCAGATATGAAAAAAAATTGTATACGTTAATCATAGGGTGTCTGGAACTGCATCTTGTAAAATTATTTTTACAATCACAGAATGGCCCATAAGTCGCTGGTGATACAATTTTTTTCTTAATCAAACACGCCTTATATTATTGCACATTTTGCATTTTCCATTGAAAGATAATCCATGTTTGTAAGGAAATAAATTCTGGACTCAGCAAGTGCGTTATGGTAGCGATTTTTCATAAAATGTTTCTTTCGATAGCTTAATTTATTATAATAATTTTAACCTAAGATTTGTTGGCCAGGAAACCATTTTTTTCGGAACATTTTACGTTTATTTTCGGAAGATTTTTGTACATTTTCAAACAATAGAGTTATTTTGATGAAATATGGTGCATTGTTTCTTCTATATAGGTTATACTGTTAACCAAATTTGATGCCAGATTTTAAAAAGATATATTTCCCATTAAAAACATTTTTACGAAAATTCACTACATAACACCTTTGCTGCGTCCAGAGTTTTTATTATTATTAATAATAAATACTCATAGTTTCATATCACAAGCTGTCAAAAATAACAACGGTATTTAAGGCTGTCATTTTAAAGTTCCATTTGACATTTGTAAAAACAATTTATGAAAATGTAAATATGTATAGATAATCATATTAATTATTTCCTACCTTTTTTGCACCAAAGTTTGTTTAAATATTTCAATATTTTTCCTCAAAAATTCGTAAAATAATCCCATAATCTGATCGGTTAATATAATCAAATAAAAAACTGGAAAAATGTGTTAAACTGATTGCTAAGTGAATTATGGTATGCGATTATAAATGCGTATATTTCCAAAACTATAGTCTTTAGGTATAGACGGTATAATACAATAAATAATGTAGGTGGTTGAAACCGAAATGGATATGGTTGTAGATTTTAGATGAGGCAAGTCTTGGTAAAAATTATGAGTAGTTATTTTAGAAATGTCAAAATTACATTGACCTTGTCAAAGTTTGGAAGCTAAATATAAATTGTGTATGTGTACAGCAATTGCAAATATAAAATTAAACATCTAAATTTTCGTGTGTGATTATTTTCATAATTTTGATTATGTTACAACGAATTATTTACAGTATATACATATATTATAACTAAGGAAAAATCATTAATGTGTATGTCTGAGTTAACAGTAAGAAATCCTCGGTGTTCCCTTAGTTGGTACAATGGGCTCTGAAAACATCTGGTGTCAACATCTGGTGTCAATATTCTCAGCCTCGCCTTAAAATAAGAAACTCAGAGTCACGTTTATTGCGATACAAGCTAGGATTAGCCCACAGCATCAAATTCGTTTTAAATAAGCTTTAAAGTGTATACTGAAGGGTGCGCTGGAATCAATCTTTCCTGAGTAGCCACAAGTTGGCTTATTACATGTATGCACAAGACCCATAAATGGCAACTCACACAAAAAATATGAAACTGCTAAGTATTTCACAACGAATTGATGAAATCACCTTCTGAATGTTTCTACACGTCCGTGGTGCGATGAAGAATCATGACGCATATACTTTTTTCAAGGAATGCATATCATTCGGTGATTTTTACCTGTGGCAACCCCAAAAAGTTGCCACAATCTGAGCGGTAGCCACAATAGAGTACTATTCTCACACACGTTGTCATAATCATTGCATCACAAACACACACACACACACACAGATATATATATATATATATATATATATATATATATATATATATATATATATATATATATATATATATATATATATATATATATAATTCATCATCGCTGATTGTCGATAAATCAACACAAATCAAATTTATTTAAAACAATTAATTACCTAACTATGATCTAGTGATTCGGCCTTTAACTAATATCCCACTTAGTGAGCTAAAGATACATTAAAATCATCAATGGGACAAAAATATTCTTAAAAACTATTCACACTATAGAACCAGAGTCTGCACATTTATTACGATAAAGTTGATAAAACGACTTAGTGAATGATGTCTTAATTGCTTCTTCCATTTGATGTGTACTTATTGCTTTTCATTTGATCTACTGTTTGGCTTTTGTAGCTTGCCTGTGATTACCAATTATTTCCATTTTATTTAAAACGGTCTTAACAAACCGTGTACCAGGTATTCATTTTTATTTCCTTTACACAAAAATTTAATATGATTTTATTATCAGGCACTTGCCTTTCACGTTTAATTCTCAACTTCCATATTTACAGTGTCGTCGCACGTCAACGAATTTCAAGTTTCACTTGCCGCAGTTCAATTACGAATCCTCCCTCCCACCTGCCGTCGTCTCCTTAAATAAACTACACCTGTTACAAAAAATATTTTCTCGCTGTACCACGGTAAAACAAAGTTCATAGACCTTGCGTTTTCCCATTGTCCAACTTTTTGTTCGTTGCACTCTTTTGAAACAACCACAAAAAAAAACTATCCTTATCAACTAACACTGCATCTTTTCTTATAATTGGTATTTACAAAAAACTTATTTTTAACTTAATACTATACATCTACTTACCGCCTAAGGATAAAAATAAAATCGTTATATTCTATTAAAACTCTATAAATAAAAACAAGGCTATTGTTCTGTGTTCTATTTTATTCCAACGACTTTTGCTCAGTGAACTTAACATGTACTACATGTAAAAAAGAAATCATTGTTTCTATTCTTTTAGCTGTCTTGCTATTCCTTATTTAAACCTAAAATATTTTGCACACTCAATTATACAGGGCATTTAAATATTAGGACGTATTAATTTTACGTACATGGCCCGTTTTACTCCACAATAATGTTTCTAATTTTCTGACATATTTGCTATCTATAGCAATATATATAAACATATAAAAATCGAAACTTACCCCGGATATGGGTTCTAGGGGCCCAAATTCGCGTTCATTTGAAAATTTTTTTTGCAAAGTCTCACCATCGATTTAATTAGTGATTTTTTTAAAAATAAAAATTCACTAATACACAAAATAATTACTGATATAAATAAATTTTAAGAAAATGAGGTAAGTCCAACTGAAGACTCAAGTAGTAGTAATGTAGGAATATTATGTAGGAATGCTTGTCCATGGTTTGGATACTTCCATTTATAGTCTCTGGTGTGGCGTGGATCTGCAAGGCAGTTTCCATATGAGTTAGCTGTTTTAAAAGCGATCCCTGCAGATGGCCATTTGCTGAGTTGGTCTCGAATGTTTACCCATCTATGAATGCTCTTCTTGTTTCATTATTCTATTGTTACTGCTATTATGTGTTTCAATTAGTCAGCGGCCTTGGGTGTTGAATCAGAATATACGAGGTATGACTTGGCTATTTTTATCTCAGTCATCCTTTAGAGAATGAAGCCTATGGTTCGTTCCGAATGGTCATCGGTAATCCAGTAGTCACTTTAGAGTCAGCTGGTTTATTTTTTGAATTTTTTCAGCATATATTTTGAAATTATTGTGATCATTGCTATTAGTATTAACCACAATATATAATATAATCGTCCATATACTAGTATGGTATATGGGTAGATTGATAGTTTCTGCCATTAAATGATTGATGCTGGGATTTGATATTGTTTAGATCATGTAGTTGGGCATTCTATAATTTTAATTCCGATAGTTTGTGTGGAAGAACAAGTGCTTTAGTTGTTGTTAATTGGATGCCTGGGAGAGTGAATGACTGTTGAGTGTTTTTTTTTGTACATTGACATATGCTTGTCCGCGACTATGGTCAATCACCGACCCCAGGGAGCACTTCCTCACCACCCTGAAACTTTTGCCTAACCCATGGCTTTCGTTAAGGAGGGTAGGGATCTTTAACGTGCCCAACATCACATGGACACATGACCGACGGCGCCCTCTCCGAAGAGCGGAACGCGCACACTGGCTCAAATACAATGTCACAACCTCGGTTGATGTTAATTTTACATGCACTGTGTACTGAAAAAGTGAAATGAGAACCCTGAGATCAAACCGAGTATCTTTTGGTTCAGAGGCACAGGTTCTTACCCCTAGACCAGCGAGGCCTTGACTGTTGAGTTTCACATGCCATTTGAACTGAACTAAGCTTTTCATTGACAATTAGCTGGTATTTGGGTTTCAGAGTCAGTAGTTTTGTTTCGCTGATTATTTTTGAGCCTTTGTTTTCGTCACAGCGAAGTTTTATCTGTGTCTCTTATGATGCCACTATGACATATGTTACGGTTAGCTTTTTAGCTTCCATACCACTAAGCTGATTCTATAGAATATCTAAGGAAGCTTTATTGGTTAATGTCTTTTTTAGCAATACATAGTAAACAACTATCGAAGTGGAAGATTTTGATGAAATTTTGCTTTTTATCCTTATCACTATAGAACACCTCTAACCTTCCTAGAAAATTTATTTTAAACAACAAATATTTTCCTACGAGAATCTCTTGAACAAAGAAGGCTTGTTCAGAAGATATAAATACAATTCTTGGAATACGATAGTTAAAGGTGCACTTGTCTTGGTCTGAAATACAAGGCACCTTGCTCTCGACAGGTCATTTTTTTATGTGTGTACTTGAAGATTGGTTGGTAAAAATCGATATTGTGCCTCTCGAAATGCGTCGCTGGGTACGTAAACATGTGGAGTTTACAACGGTCTTTTGATGTGCACATGACATTTACAATAAAAATGAAGAATGTATTTCGCGGCTAGTTTTCTGTCTAAAAACGGGGGAAGTGTGTTCTCTAAGTTAATGTCTGTGTAAAGCCAGTGGAGTTGGCCGAGCATGTGAAACAAGTTGCGTCTTTCTAAAAAATTAACGACTGGTGAGGTTGTTACTAGCGCTATATATTTGTGTCACTGATTAACTGAAGTTTTTAAATTTGTGCAAGCCCCATTGAAATTAAACGGTGAGAAAATTTATTTCTTTGACGTAAATTGCAGAGTTTTGACGGGAATCGTTTCCATTAAATTACAGGGGTCCGGCTTACTGGTCCAGCTTACTGCTACGACTTCCTGCTAAGGATCCTGGTCTGGCTTACTGCTCTGGGTTCCATTTTTGGGTGTCCTGTTCCGTTACTGCTCCTGTTTCTGGTTTTGATTTCTGGCTGTTTTTCTTCTTTTAAATTTGAGTATGCTGTCTAAATCCTGGTTCTGGGCTTAAAATTGCAGTATTTTGAGTACCTTTTTGAAGTCTAACTCCACTCGGATCTCCAGGTCCGATTTCAACACCAACTCTGGGTCCAAGGAGGCTTTTTATATGCCTTAATCCGAGCTGCAGCACCTTAAGTTCTGCTCATTAGGATAATTTTGCCGTCGCTTGAAGACAAGTAAGTCTTGTTCTAGTTCAGTGTTTGTGTCAAAATGTCTTACATCTTATGTGAACTCCATTCACGATATAAACAGAACTCAAACTAAGATCAGTTGAAATCCAGTCATCTTATGCACAGTTTTATTGGAAGTGACGTTGCTGCTAGGAATATTTCTTTATTTAAAACTTAAGCTGTAGTAGGTGCTATGAATCTGCTTAATTAATAATGCATTTTTACTCATAAATATTGTTGATCTAAGAGCTGCTGCCTTTTAAACATTGTTTTTTGTCATTGTCAATCTAGTTTCAAAATTTCGTGAATAAAATATAACACTTAGATTCATTAAACATTAATAGATTTGCAGCCCTGACAATATATTTTTGCAGATTTATCTGGCCAGAAAACCCAAAATAAATAGAATACAGAAGTTAAACTTTCTCTTTATCATTTACCAACAAAATTTCTATCATTGTCTTTTGCTAAGGATTATGAATTTAAAAAGGCATAAATAACAGCTACAAAAGTTAAATTACACATATATTTATTAATGTTTAATAAAACACTTGTATTTGTGTTTTATTTCTGATTTTTAATTTAACATCAAATTCCTTAATAAGTTCCCACCAAGTTCAACAGCTGTATAAAACTTGATATTATCTAGATTTCCTTATTAACGAACACCTATCAAGAGACAGGTGAACTGAAGGCCTTACAAATATGAGATTTTAGTCAAGACTAACCAAGTAGTAAGTATTACTTTGCTTATATTTATAAACTGACGCGGTCACCCCTTATTCTTGTCTTTGCTTAACTATTAAGATTAACCTTGTCCATGCTGAGTTATTTACAAAAAAATTGTCTCATCTCTGTCGGGTTAAGCCATTAACAAATAATTTAAATTGTTGTCTTTGTCTTTTAAATAATCAAGGTAAAGTCAAAAGCTCAGTAATACATTTTGAAAGTAGTACACTGTCATCCCTGGCTCAAGAATTTTGTACTGGCAAAATTTTGCGAATCCACGAAAACGGCATCTCAATTCAGCGACATTTTTAATGACATTAACATATTAAATTTTGTTCTAAATGAAAGTTATACTGTTGTTGAACTTGGGTAACTGAAAGGTTTATGTTATGTGTCTTGCATGTTTTCTCTTACAGGAATGTGAAACTATGTTAGCATAAGTTAATTTGTGAATAAGGAAACTATATCAAAGCTAACTAGGATGTCGTTTTGAGAAATGGTGTTGTTTTGAAGAATGTCAATGAAATGGGTGGAGTTTTTTATATAAGATGTAGCGTCCTGACCTCAAAAAAGAACTAATCCCCGCGAAAAATGATCTTACACGTATTATAGAGGGGTTGGAAATTATTTTTAAGAAAGCCAATTTACAGTTGACTTTTTGACGAAAAGTAATTTAAAAAATCTTAAATACGTGGGTCAGACCAAGAGAAACATACCACCAGATTTCCTGAACATCTCACACATTTACGCTATGGTACAGTAGACAAATCGTGTGTGGCACAACATATATGGGATAATAATCACCACATTGACAAGGAAATTTTGAAACTTGTCAGAAATGTTAGAAATCAAACTATGCTTGACGCTTATGAAATATGTATCTAGCACATAACTGTTATTGTTGTGTTGTTTTTGGGGTTTGGAGATGCTATTTTTTGTTTGATAGGTATAGATAATTATTTTACTGTCAATGATCCTGTGGATTTGACTTGTAAGGCTAGAATTAAAATAAATTTAGTAGTAGACGTAGGGTGCAGGATAGTAAATGAGAACAAGCAAATGGTATAGATGCAGTCATTGATTCATCAGCTCAACACTAAAAACATTACTCCCGAGTGTAGCAGGGTTGCAAAATTAGTAGAACTTTTACATCTCATAGCTTAAAAGCCCTGCCTAGAGGGTGAATTTTCAGTCTTGTGGGATTGTAGAAAATATGCCTAGTATGGTCGTATTTTCAGTTAATGATTTGGTGAACTTTGCGTTTTAGCGCTCTCTGTGAGAACCAAAAGAAAAATGTTGGGAGGTTAGCAGAGACCAGAAGCACAAAATCTCACACTAAGGAAGCCAAAGGCAACTACAAAAGTACAATGCCAGCCCCCGCTTACCATATATAACCAGCCAAAAGAGATAGAGCGGCAGAATCCCCAATTTATCAAGAAGCATTACATCCAGCTCATTACTCAGCTAATCAATGATGAACTTTCAAGTGGATTTACCCTAAACCTCTATCTGTGTAGCACATTCTGCTACACACTTAAACTAGTGCTCTGCAGTGTAGCAGGCAGCGACGGTCTATCAAGTCCATCGTGAAAATCAGTTTCGCACACGCCCAGTCCACTTAATATGTAAGTTTCACAAAGTTACAAGTCAAGAAAAATCACTCAAAATAAGTGATGCGCAAAAAACGTCTTTAAAAGGATATATAACTTGATAAACAGTGTCAAATTGGTACCGTCAAATGTAACCTTACAATCTAATAGTAGGTACTTTGTATTTAACTCACCTGTAAACAGAAACAGAGTAATATTTAAACTGATGGCAGTTAACATCAACCTGTTCAAAAACATAGCTCAATCAATTGTACTGTACTTCATAAATTTAGATGAACACTAGACGGATTTAATAAAACGAAGACCATGAACATTTTAACCTGGCTATTTAGACAATTTAAAATAAAATTGTGAAAATTGCAGTAATTACAATTTCAATTTGCTATACCTAACCTAAAAACTAACAACTTATGTGTTTTTGGGCGAGTTCACCAGGCGCCAGTAGCTCCATTGTTATGTCAAAAATTCAAAAATTGTTGACAAATGTCAATAGCTGCTGGCAGTGCTGGCGCCTGGTGAACGCAAATTTAATCTACCGTTAGGGGTAAATGTTTACTTTCTGTGATCCATTTTTACGAAATTTTGTATACAGACGTGTTTTAGGGTGTAAATGACGAAAATCACAAGAAAGATGAGGGCCGAAGAAATATTTTGGAGGTATTTGGATTTTCTAGTAGGAAAATGTGAATTGTCCTTACTTTTGGGACATGTTTTTGTCATATGTTACACATTTTCGTGGATCGTTCGTTTTATATGAAGTTAAAGAAGGGTGTAATCCTCATTTATAATTCATTTTCATATAGTTAGTGCACGCCCTACACTGTTTACGTGTCTCTGTAGATTTCCCTTCTTTCCTCGATTATCGATACTAGTGATGGGTTGTTATTTAACAGTCTGTTATTTTTTAACTGTTGTCGAGCCGCAACAGTAACAACCTGTTATGGATATATACAAATAACAGGTACAGGGGAGGGGATGCTGTTGCGCTTTACACTAGAACTCGGAGTCGTATCTGTTTCTGTTTGTCGTATCTGTTTCTATTGCACTAGCTACGATGAATCAACTTCTGTTTTCATCCGCAACTGTTATAACAGGATGAATGGACATAAGACTGGGAATGGGGTATAGAGCGGACTTTACTTCATAACATACTACTTTATACTAGTGTGCTCACAGCTTTGGGAACGTAGGTGCGTCAGTACATTGAAACTGTTAAATTTTGACAGGTTGTTGATTCACAAAAACACACACATATATTTACAATTTATAAACAAACACAAAATATGAAAAATGTAAATAAAATCAACGATGTTTCTTTTTTTCTTTGAGAAAAATTGTCTTACACTAAGAAATACTTTTCTAACAAAACACTTTTAAAGTTCTGAGTTTTTGTTGAACATTATTTGACTGACTTTGGTCGACGAAAGTCTGTTACGGCGGTCACTTAAAATTTGTCCTGTTTTAGAAAAAAGTCTTTCGCACGGAACAGACGTAGCGACAGTCCCAAACTTCTCCTTCACCATTTTACTTAAATGTGGATATTCATAAGAATGAATTTTCAACCATTTAAGTGGATCTCCATTTCTAGGCAAAAGCGGTTCGTTGTTTGCACAGTTTTTAAAAGCGTACTGATTAAGATGACCGGTGATTCACCGGCGGTGAACCGAGAATCGAAAATGTAACTAGAGATCTTTCTAACAAAAAATAAAAGCGTATTGTAATAAAGAACCATATGTGCAGAATAAAGGCAAATTTCTTTACCGAAATTTTATGAGAGGTGCAGCATGTTGGAGCTTCCGGTTTTGCGGAAACTCCATCTACTTTCATTATTCAAATGGAACACCTTTTATATTACCTCATTTTATTAATATTACAAGTCATGCTTGTAAAAAGTAAGTTAAATTTCCTTCACTTCTGACATTTATGGTCGCTATAAAAAATTCGTTCTTAATTTTTCAATATGTGAAAGGCTGTATATGTAGCAAGTAAAAATTATTAAAAATGAACTATATCACTGTAAAAATAAAATCAGGTCGCCGCGTATATAAAAAAATAATCACATAGTCGTTGACGTAAACTCAATCTTCATTAGATAACTCGATATGCAGATGGCATTTTTGTTTTAAGAAAAAACTGATATGTATACAAATGTACAGTTATGCTTTAACATGAGTCCTTAGGTATTATATTATATTAGGTAGTTTTTTTGCTCATTCTTCTTTGCCTTATGTAACTAATAAATCAATATTCCTTTTTACTTTTCACTTTGGAAATCTAAGAAATAGGTCCGATTTTAAACATCTTTTTTTATTACTACTGCAAAATAAAAAATCGCTGAAACTTAAAAAATCTCAGAAACAGTACCAATTTTAATGAAATTATAAAAATATTCCCTGTACCCGGTATAGTTGAAACCAGACACACTTCGCCCTATAGGTAGAGAGAAAAAAATTAGTTTTAATTTTAAAAAAAATTATTTATTTTATTTTTTGCTTACAATAATTCATTTATTTCATATAGTTCTCATTTTCAAGGAAAAGATGGCTATAGAGGTTTTCAAGCTCAATGCTTAACTACAACTTAATTAGTAAAGAAAATTCGAAAGAAATTCTGCATTGTTGAATTTTTTACCAAATTATAAGTAGTGATGAATACCCAAAAAAACCTCTATCAATTTTTTTAATACAAAATTTATTAATTGTTTTAAACATAATACAAGAATATTTTTTAATTTTAAACATTACCCAACTACACCATCGGACTGGTTCAGCTACTGTTACTACGTCTACGTGGAATTCTTAATAATTAATAGTTCATACTGTTATTTTCAATCTGTTATATTTAACTGTTATTTCTAAATAACAGTAACAGGTGCGACCTGTTAAAGCAATATAACAGTTTTTCCCATCACTAATCGATACTAAGTTGACGTTGAGATTTCACATATAAAACCAACTTCATGTCATAGATATTGGCATTGCAAGAAGCCAAAGTTATTATTAGGTAGGGTAGAGTCACCAGTTTCCGCTATCGCCCTAGAGATAGCCACTCTACATTTCAAATGCAAATAACAATTCCCGCGGGACATCTGTCCAATGAAATCCTTCAATAGCAGTATACGTGAATTTTAAGGTTATGTTTTCAGTCGTTTTATAAAGCTAGAGCCCAGTGTGTGTGCTCTGTTTATTACAAATTCTCAGATCTAGAATCGACAAACATTCTTAAGGCAATTAATAAGGGGGTTAGTGTAAATATAATGACTAACATATTAAAATTTGGTACAGTAAATTGAAATTATTGGGTAGTCCCACTGAGCAAGGTAATATTGCATTAACATTGCAGAATCTTTTCCAAAGCAAGTGTAAGTTTGATAGATTACTTGCAGAAAGCCTCCTGCAAGTTTGTTGCAAATGGCAAATCTTCCTCCCAGTGACTTTACATATGTAAGTGTTTTTTTTTTGTAACGTTACTGCAAGTTTACTGTAGTGAGCTGTTACAAATTTTCTTTATACTTACGAATGTTACCTTACAGCAAACTTAAATTTTTAAAGGACCCAGCAAAGTTGTAAAATTTAAACTTGCATTTGCAACTTATCTGCAGTTGTAACTTGGAATAATTCCAATTAATCTACTTTAGCCTTTTTACAAAAATGCTCGGAGTCAGGTAATATTCTCAGTTACAATCTTTTCAAAAATGTATTATACAAGTTGTGTCAAATGTCATTGATAATTTTAGTAAATGACAACCTTAGCTTTTTGTTGTTTTTTAAAGTACACATCAAGCGATACAAACGATACAGAACCACCAAATTTTTATTATAAATCTTGAGTTGAAAGCACGAAAAAAATTTGTCTAGTTAACCAATGACTAAAAATTTTAAATCTGCTGGTTTTCTACAACTTCACATGTAAGAACTTTTAAAAACAAAACCCAGAGCTGATTTAAAGAAATTATTGATGAAGTCCTTTTTCAAATATGGTACATACCTTATAGATTTCTTAAAAGACTGCAACTTGAAATACTAATCAATGTGTCTAAGCATTTTTGAAAAAAGAAACTGTATTTGATTTAGTGAATTTATTTCAAGTTATAAACCAATACTGAACATATATATATATATATATATATATATATATATATATATATATATATATATATATATATATATATATATATATATATATATATATATATATATATATATATATATATATATATATATATATATATATATATATATATATATATATATATATATATATATATATATATATATATATATATATATATATATATATATATATATATATATATATATATATATATATATATATATATATATATATATATATATATATATATATATATATATATATATATATATATATATATATATATATATATATATATATATATATATATATATATATATATATATATATATATATATATATATATATATATATATATATATATATATATATATATATATATACATCCCAATACTGTTTCGGCGTCTTTACAAAACCATTCTGCTTCTGCGTCTGGTCAAGTATATGACTTTTTTAGATGAGAATATTGCATAGCAAGTTGGTCTGACAGGGTACATGGAGAAACTGGGAATTATACTCTATTATTTTTTGTAAAAAGCAAAGGTTTACATTACCCCACTTTTCAGCGTCGAACCAAATTAAATCTGCTTGAGCATCCTGTGTATAGTTGAAAATATCGTCAACTATACAGCTTTTTTGACGACCGCGTGAGTATTTCTTACCGGTTTGTCGATAATTCTGCGCCCAGGCAGTGTTGCCGCGTTAGCGCTAAAGCATCTACATACTTAAAAAAGGAAATATAAGTTTAATAATTATGCTCTGGTAACTACATTTTACTACATACGACTAATGTTATGTTGGCGGCAAGGTTTTACGGCGCGAATCAAACAAACGTCACATGTTATGTAGAGTAGTAGCAATTTTATTATTTAGGTTTCTTATTTTTTAGTTTATAAGAAATACTTGCGTGCGTGTTGTGATTCCTCAAAGTCTGTCTATTTCCGTGACTATGGCCAATCACTGACGCCAGGGAGCAGTTTTTTACCTCATTATTCTCGAAATTTTGCCAAACCCCAGCCTTCCTGTAAGGAGGGTGGGGATCTTTAAGGTGCTCAACATTTCCTGGTACACGGGACGGACGGCTTTACGCCCCCACCGAAGGGCGGAACGTGCAGACATTCAACTTGCTCCAATACAATGCCAGAACCTCGGTGAAAGGGGAACCCTGGGGGTCGAGCTCAGTACCCCGAAGTTCTGAGGCACACGTTCTTACCACTGGACCACCGAGGCTCTTTATAAGAATACTACGATTAACGACTTAACTGTGCTCAAAACAAACCTAAATTAATACTTTAAACAGGATTCACCTCACTGGTTGAAAAGTTGTCAATTCTTCAGGTCAGGCCAGGTAAGGTCAAGTAAAGTCCGTGTAGGTAAGGTCAGGTAGGTATAAAAGGTTAACTTCTAGCTACATACAGTTAGTAGTCTACTCTTTGATAATAGTAAAAGATCAAACAACACTGTGCCTGATTTTCCTAGGCAGTTCTTTAAAGGCTTGCAAAATCATCAGATAACCCAACAACAAAATAATCTCTTAATAATTGGGATCAGAAATTCCATTAAATGGTCCTGATTAAATCCATAGTCAAATACCTATATTAAGTTCTTATCCAAACAGGCTACACTGAATGTTCTTTGTTATTGATATATTTTTTATCGCAATAGAAATGAGCAACAATCTAGTACTAAATGCTTTACATTTCAAATAATATCATCATCACACATCATTAAATATTGTTTCCCTTACTTAGTGAAACCGTCCCCTATCAAATATAGATACTTCTTATCTGGCTTCACAATTGCTTATTTTCTTCTCTGTGACCGGTTTCGCGCTTTTACGACATCGTCAGATGTGTTTGGTCAATCAGTAGTGACGCGGATATACCGTTTTTTGAAAGGGGCCGCAATTTTAAAATGTCTCCTTTTAACAAAGAAAGGTTATATTTAGGCTTTTTGGCGTTCTATGTGCAACATACCTCATATAATGATTTTAAACAAGTAACAATGATACTATTTTATTTTTAAAAATTACGAAGAAACAAAAACAAAAGTGTATCCTGAAAATCAATTGATCTGGTTAGTTGTTTAACCAATACATTTTATGTCTATAGGAATTGTATGTACCTAAACAGAAGTCATTGGCTCACGATTTTATTTAATTGCCATGTTTATAATACCTTTCCACGCACACGTCACCCTTTTAAAATCTTTAAATTTAGCAAAAAATCAATTGAAAATAGAAATTTGGTATTTCTGAAGTCCACCTCCAAATACTTTTTTTTCGAAATTTGGTGAAATAATAATGACGATAAAATATTTTTTAAAGGAAAACGATTGCCATTTTAAAGTGAGTATGTTTAGAAAAAAATTACAAGACTTCAAAAAATATTTACTGGACTAATAACAAAGCGATATTTACGAGTTTGAGAACCACAAAAAATCATTTAAAAATATTTTGTCTCGCTGGTTTGCAACACACACACACACACACACACACACACACACACACATGCACGTGCGCACACACTCACCCGCGCGCACACAGCCACACGCGTGCCTGCGCGCTCAGTCGGTTAACAAAACACGTTATGAAATATCATGAAAATTTTCGGAAAAGATACAAATATAAATTAAGCTTTACAATTTTTCTCTGGCTATTAGATTGTGTATAACATTGGCTTGTTCTGTTGTTGTATTAACAATTATTATTAACGACAAGAAAAACATTAGTACTAATTATTTTTCCACAATTTTTAGGGCTGCGTCATCATTATCAATGTAATTCTTCAAAGTATACTAAGACACAGTAGTTTTCAGTAACATAGCATATGTAATAAAATATACCGGTAAAAAATTCATATTAAAAACCTTAAAATGCCAACTTCCAAAAAACTGTTTTTTGTCTAAAGTTGGAAGTGTTACAAGCTAATCATTTTCTTACAAGGATGGGATTTTATTTTATGTTAACATACAAAGTTAATATTGTAGAACATTGTTTTAATATAAGAGTTCCAGTTTAAAAAATTATAAATAAATTAATTTGTAGGTACATTTTATGAATATTAGTTTCCTACTGTGATAGTTTACAAAAAGAGATAGAACAAACTTTATGTGCTATTTATGTCTCCATAAAACAAATAAAAAATATATAACTAATTATTAACCTCAAACTCTTAAACGAGAAATGCCTAATTTTCTTTCTACTGATATTATATAATGTTATTCATTATAAATGTTAAAAGGATTGAATGGATAAAGGATTAAAACAATAGTGAATCTATTAGTATACTTCATTTTTGTTTGTCTTTAGCCATTTAATTTACATTTTATTTTACTTGTGTAAATATTTTGCACCAGTACTTTTATCTTGGTCCATGTTTTATTTTTTAACAAGCCTGGATTGGGCTTTAAAAGATTCACATTCATCCTTTCTTTGGTAGTATAATTCTGCTTTATTTACCGTCGCCGGTGAAAATTATCATTATTAATATAGAAACCTTTGGTGCCTACGACTTTTACAGCATTAGTTATTTAACCGATATTTAAATGTAGTAAATATATTAAATACCACATACAACTTAATAACACAAAAAATTTTCGCTTCCTCTGAATTTATTTCGGTAAACGTATTTCTTCTCTCGACTCTTCTAGCACATTTTTATATTATTTTCATATTATCCTGCTTATCCGCGGTCCAGCTTTCCGCTCCATACATTATAACACTCCATAGGTATGATTTATGGTGAACTTATTTCACCAGTGTAAGTTACAGTCTTTATTAGTGAGGATAGTATTTTGTCTCTTAAATGTCTTTAATATAAAACTAATATCTGGAATTCTAACTTCATTAAACATAAAACATTAAGACTTTTTACTCCAGTCTTCAGCAAACAAAAACTTTATAACAAAAACTTAAACTTTAAGAAAAGTAAGATAATAATATATCTAGTAACCATTAGTTGGAGTAAAAAATAAATAAAAGCAAGTCTGTAAATGATATGTAGGGACCATTACAATTGTGTCAAAAATGTTAAGCTAAGTTGTTCCACAGATCTAAAGTAAACAAATAGATGATAAGAAAAAAAATGCATTCAACGCTAAATCTTTATTGATTTGTGTTTCGTTGCTGTGTATTTAATAAGTTAAACTACAAAATAGGTATAGTTGTACAATATTATATGAGTATTATAACCTATATATTGTTTCATAAAATTGTTGCGCATAAGTACACTTGGAGAACCCAAATCACCACAACACATATTTTTAAAGACCTGACGATCGTTTCGCTAACAAAGTTAGCGTCATTCGTTAGCGAAAAAGAGGCGCATTATTCTTAATCTGTACATAAATCAAACTAATATAATACATACTAACGGATATGAAATTAAAGATAAAATAAAAAAGGTGTTCGCCATATTTTTTTAATTTATTTATAGAAAATATAGCCGACTATTGGAGAAGACATCAGGAATAAAATTAAACAGACAAATGTACCATTAAGGGTCCGCAAATGACAAAAGAGCTGATGTGGGAAAATGAAAAAAGACCAGCAAAGGATCCGCAGTGTACGCAGTGTACTAGACGAGGTGTTCAGAAATATTAAACTATAAATTAATATGACGAAAACAATGAAAATATGTGAGGGCAGTACTACAAAGGTCGATATAAAGCTAAACAGCCAAAACTTAAGCAAGTAGAAAGGTTGAGTATTCTTATGGATAATGATAAATGCAGCAAGGAACTGTAAAGGTGTATCGCAATGGCAAACCATGCATAATAAGAGACAAAATACTCAATAATAAATATTAAAACTTGGACCAAGGGAAGAGGTGCATCAAATCATACGTATGGGGTGTTGTAATGTACGGTGCGGAAGGCTAAAATTTTAATAAACACAGCATTAAGAGAATAGTAGCTTTTGAAACGTAAACATAGAGAAGCATTACAAAGATGGGGCATACCGATAGAAAGACGAATAAAAGGGTGCTATAAGAGGTGAGAGAAAAAATATGCTTGCTGAAAAAAATTGAGATGAGAAAGGCTTTCTGACAACATTATTTTAGGCACACATACATGGAAAAAAAGAAAAGGTAGACCAACAGAAAAACTTCTGAAAAAACTAGCCCAATTGATAAAGTGCGATAGCTACAACGAAATAAATAGCTACTGCTGGTAACAGACTCATTGTTGAGACGAGATTGCGACACCGCATTTAGACTGTGATGTTACGTATAGTTTCCAAGCCATGTAAATATAATATTAACCAGTACACTTAACATTATCTGATGAAGCTGACTTTGTTAGTGAAACGATTATCGGGTGTAAAAAAGCAGTTATGTTGAGGTAGGTTTTACCTATATGTACATTATAGTGGTCGCACATATTGCAAAGATTCCACTTTGTGTATATAATATTAATAATTATAACTAGGCATATATTGTTCGTAGAAAACTATAAATTAATAAAGTCGGTATAGAGTTGAATTAACTGTTCATTTGATTATATTTACAAGTGAAATGTTTTAAATCTATGTACTATTTTCCATAAACCTTCTGATAAATGTGCAGTTTATATTCTCTGGTGGTTTACATGTGATAAATTTTAGGACCGATTGTGTAAATGGTAATTTATATTTTAAAGACGAAACAATGAATCCACCACAGGCGAAAATATAATATTTTCTTAAAATCAATAATAAACACCTAAATCCGAAACAGGTTCTTGGAATCTGAAACCCTGTTATTTATCTACCAGCAATGTTTATTAGCACGGCCACGGTCCTAAATTCAGTTAACGGTATTTTAAACGTTGCCACTTCTCCAGACGTTCAATCATCGCATTTATGTAAACGACATATACTCTCTAAGATATACTGTGAATGAGAAGCGCCTCTAGTAGCAAACTGCTGAACTAGACGTTTGTCTAAAAAGTACATAATACGACCATTCTGCACACACTACAAAAATTCGGTACGTCTTTGTCGTTAAAGTAAACTACTTTTTTCTCTGCAATATCCATGAAGTAGGACTAACAGTTCAAGCACACGCCGTGTGAGGACGCATTTGTTACTACAACCCATAGAAAACAAGGCAAACATTTTCTGCGTCCGTATAAAGACGCACAAAGGCGGTGGACGCAGAATCATATGTAATAATACAATGTACGGCCGCCTAAAAGGTTGTAGGATGTATATATATATATATATATATATATATATATATATATATATATATATATATATATATATATATATATATATATATATATATAGGTGTATTTATACATAATATATATTTCTTGTAAAACTGTAAAAAATGACTTAAGACAATGTTAATTAGAATAAAATCTTTATTACATAACAAATTAAAGACTTACAACACGTTATTCATTACTACTGATAGATATATAGATTTTATTGACCATCAAATGTAAATGGTAAGTCACTGCCTTTATAAGTACCGATTATAGTCACTAGATAGAGATAGTTAAGACATATAGCGAGAGTGCCCATGTTTAGGCTAAAATGCAGTTCTAGGCAAAACTCGACGACAAAATAGATAACTTGAACTTGTGATATCGTTATTAATTTTTCTAAATAAATACCAATTAATTGTTTTTGATATTGTTTTACTAAATAACTCTTAGTCGTCTAGGAAAACGTGTGAAACACCAATAACAAAAAACGAAGTCTTCTGCAGCATTACCTATTTTGAGCGGCAAGAATTTTTTTATCTTCTAAAGTATATGGTAACATATGTGACATAAAATCAAGTCAACATATCAAATACTATTGTGAAAATAGGAATATCTAAAATGGTGCATTCATTTCGATTTTAAATAAATTTTCATTAAGCAAACGTAAGAATATGCAATGGAAAAACGAATACAACTTCAATGCGAAAATAGCCTAAATATGGCGACAGTCTCTGAAAGTGTTCACGCATGTCCTAACTATCGAGTAAGTATAGTACCGTCAATGTATGTGTACCTTCAGAAACATTGAGTTAACATAAAGCAAAATTATGACTACAATGAATTACGTATATATAAAAAAGTCTGTGGCTAGTGGAACTTGCATTCCAAAGCTTTTCCCTAACGCACACACACAGCTACACACACTACAAAGAATGAATACAAATAGTATGTAATACTATACACATTAGTTTAGAGCACCAATAATAAATTCCTTCACCTTGGTTTTTTGTTTTATAACATCCACTAGTGCCTACTTTAATCTTGTTATTGGGAGCATCTTAATAACATTAGGTAGAAAATTGAGAAATTTGATTCCCGAGTAATCAAACATCTGCTTTGTTTTCTCCTTTTTGTGCAACTGTATTTTTAATTCATGCCTGCAGCTGGTATTGATGTTTCGAGCTTCACATTCACTGGATATTTTAAATACATATACTGAAGAAGAATATGGCTGTACGTATCCCATTGGCCTCGAATATATCAGGGTAGCTTTTTCCTGGACCTACGCACATAATGTCCTTATTGCTCTTTTTTGCATGATAAACACGTGTTCCGCTGCTGACGAGTTAACCCATATGAATGTTCCATATAGGATAGAATACTGCGACAATGTGCAAAAGAAGCTATCCTGCCAGGTTGATGGGTATTGTACTGTTCCACTGTTCTTATGATCTCAATTGCCCTAGATAAGCCTCGTGATTCCATAGGTCAGTCATTTTTAACGTTTCAAAATGAATTGGTTTGACCAGGTGAGACATCTCCAGGCTGCTTTTAAGGACATAACAAAATTCATATTTAGTAATTAGGTTTTCTTTTTTGTTGAGTAGATTTCATAACAAGAAAAATATATATAAATAAGAACAGCCATTTTAGAATAAATCACCAATAGCGACATACCAAAATTTAATTATGCTAGAGAAAAGTGACTAATTTTATTGAATTCACAAATGCATTTAGTATATAGTTGTTTTAGGGATTCTTATCTGATATGTTTGTCGATATACACCATGTTTCATTATCCACACTCCAGACAAAGAATTACTTAATTACACCAAAAATCTAACAATTCAGGCTATAATAAGATTGTTTAATCTTTAAAACATCTAGAAAAATAAATAGACATAGATCAAATAACAGCATATCATAAATATAAACAACAATCCGCCATTAATCATTATTGCCGGGCGCTTTGTCACGAGTCAGTTTGCTGTTGGAGTTGGTGTTATGTTGCTATCGGACGACGATGACATACGATCGAACATACACGAACACGAAAACGGAGGGAATTCAAATATATGTTTACAAATTAAAACAAACTTTCAGAAACATTACAATAGTAACTTTACGTGAACTTACAAATGGGGAAAAACAACAATCCGGCAAAGGAGATATTACATTTGAAAGTTATGTTAAAGTTTCATTTGTAGGTTTGCATTGGTTTTTTGGCTACAAACATTTAGAAATGTTGCAAACTTAACTTGCTTAATGGTAAATTATCCAACGTTGCGGTAAGCATTTGTAAGTTACCATGCTTAGTGGGGTATGATAAGTAGAATATAAAAACCACCTGCCTGACAATTATTTTTGACATTAGTCATATTATAGATGCTAAAATTAGAGGTGGCTATAAATGGTTGTGACAAACCAAGCTTTTCCAGCTTTAGTCATAAGGTGGATGAAACTGGGTATCGCTATTCTAGTTATAGCCACCGCTACAACAAACTTATTTTGCGCCCTATAGATTATCACTTATGTGCATGTCTGTCGTACTTATTTAACTTGTCATTATTTTATAGCAAACAAAAAATGGAACAAAAGGCAATCAGAAAAAAGGGGAAGATATATCAATATAGCCTCGAAGATTTAGCAAGCGCCATTAGTGCCGTTAAGAACGGAATGTCAAAATTAGCTGCTGGCAAAGCATTCAAAATTCCGAGAACTACTTTGAGGGAAAAACTGGAAGGAAAAACACCATTGGATCAAAGGAGGGTGAGCCCAGAATGTTACCTCACTACTGAAGTAGAGAAGACTTTGGTAAAGTGGATCCTGGGAATGGCTGCTAGAGGATTTCCAGTAAATAAAGAAGCACTTTTTTCTTCTGTCAAAAATTTGACATCGGAGGCTTTACTAATAAAATTCCTGGGACAAATTGGTTTCAGCTTTTTCTTAAGAGGAACCCCATTGTACGGCAAAAGCATGCAGAATATATCAACAAAGCTCGCGCAACTGTGCCTGAGGAAAAGATAACGCACTGGTTTAAAGAAGTAAAAGCATTCTTAGGCGACGATGTTGAACTTTTACAGCATCCAGATAGGATTTGGAACATGGATGAGACGGCCATATTCTTATCACCTAAGGGAGGAGCCATTTTGGCGGAAAAGGGAAAATCGACATATGATATAACATCAACTTCAGATAAGGATAATGTCACAACGTTAATATCAATAAACGCTGTTGGGCAGTTTGCGCCCCCGCTTACCATTTTTAAATACGATAGGTAGCCAGTAGGTAGGGGGTCACTTGGGACAGACAGGAAGTGACGTCACTGTCGGGCGCCGGCGCCTAGCCACGCCCCGGCGCCGGCGCCTAGCCACGCCCCGGCGCCGGCGCCTAGCCACGCCCGGCGCCAGCCCCGGCGCCACGCCCGGCGCCTGCCCCCGGCGCCACGCCCGGCGCCTGCCCCGGCGCCTGCCCCCGGCGCCACGCCCGGCGCCTGCCCCGGCGCCTAGCCCCGGCGCCTAGCCACGCCCCCAAGATGGCGTCCAAGATGGCTTCCAATGTATTCTAAGGTCATTGACCTGTCTAGGAAACTTTGGCCAGGTCGTCTCCAAGATCTTATTTTTCAGTGGTTATCTTGCTCGAGGCATTTAATATCCTGGCCAGACAGTGACGTCACTGTCTGGCCAGACAGTCACATGCAAACATTTCAAAGTGTCTAACCTATTACTTCAAATTATTATATTTTGAAAAAAACCATTTGGCGCAGGTGAGTTTCGAACCCCGGGCACTCAGATGGGAGGCAACGATGCTACCCATTGAGCTAAGCAGACGCTTGTTAATTTATTGTTTTAGGCTAGTATATATATACGACTTTTAATTACAAACAAACCATACATGTAACATAATTAAAGTTTTTGTTATTATTAGACAAATGGATGATTTACAAAATAATAATTAATATTAGAGGCTGAACCAAAACGGAGGAACCAAAATGGCGGAATAAAAAAATGGCGGAATGAAAGATGGAAGCCTGTGATACCTTAAGCTGACATTATAAAAAATGGCGGCTTTCGTTCTTAAAGATGGTGCCTTTCGCTGATAAAGAATGGCGGCTTTCGCTCTTAAAGATGGTGCCTTTTGCTGATAAAAATGGTTGAAGACTCCATTATTTAAAGTTACGTCACCCCAACCTTTAGAGCCGACAAATGAGAGTGAGATTGATAAGCGAGAATAATGGTATTGGTCGAAGACTCCATGATTGAAAGTTACGCCCCCCTATTAAAACAAACCATTCATAAAGCTTTTGTTATTAGACATAACCAAATATCGGAGAGACAATAGAGGTCGCTGGCAAAAACAAAAGAAGCTCAGAAACAAAATGGACAACAGGTTCAACTCTTAAGCTTAGAAACAATGGTTGGTTACAGGTTCAATTCCTTTCTACCACGTGTTTAGTGTCATGTTACTCGTCTAAGTAAGCAGAATTAAAAAATGGCGACTAAAATGAGATAAAAAACTTAAAACCCTTATCGCGGAAGATCCGTGAGACGTACGCAGGAACCAATACATGCACGGTGTTAAGGAGGCCAAATCAAATTGGAATATACAATAAAATGGCCACTTCCGGTCTAAACTTTAAATCGTTATATCTTTTGAACGACAAGTGATAGAAATGAACTATCTTCAAAAAATGTATGTTTCATAACAAGATCTACAAGAAACTGAGATAAAAAACTTTAAACCCTTATCGCGGAAGATCCGTGAGATGTACGATAGAACCAACACATGCACGGTGTTAAGGAGGCCAAATCAAATTGGAATATACAATAAAATGGCCACTTCCGGTCTAAACTTTAAATCGTTATATCTTTTCAACGGAAAGTGATAGAAATGAACTGACTTTAAAAATATATCGTTTCATAACAAGGTCTACAAGAAACTGAGATAAAAAACTTTAAACCCTTATCGCGGAAGATCCGTGAGATGTACGATGGAACCAACACATGCACGGTGTTAAGGAGGCCAAATCAAATTGGAATATACAATAAAATGGCCACTTCCGGTCTAAACTTTAAATCGTTATATCTTTTCAACGGAAAGTGATAGAAAGGAACCGACTTCAAAAATGTATGTTTCGTAACAAGGTCTACAAGAAACTGAGATAAAAAACTTCAAACCCTTATCGCGGAAGATCCGTGAGATGTACGATGGAACCAATACATGCACGGTGTTAAGGAGGCCAAATCAAATTGGAATATACAATAAAATGGCCACTTCCGGTCTAAACTTTAAATCCTTGTATCTTTTCAACGGAAAGTGATAGAAATGAACTATCTTCAAAAATGTATGTTTCATAACAAGGTCTACAAGAAACTGAGATAAAAAACTTCAAACCCTTATCGCGGAAGATCCGTGAGATGTACGATAGAACCAATACATGCACGGTGTTAAGGAGGCCAAATCAAATTGGAATATACAATAAAATGGCCACTTCCGGTCTAAACTTTAAATCGTTATATCTTTTCAATGGAAAGTGATAGAAATGAACTATCTTCAAAAATGTATGTTTCGTAACAAGCTCTACAAGAAACTGAGATAAAAAACTTCAAACCCTTATCGCGGAACATCGGCGAGATGTACGATAGAACCAATACATTCACGCTGTTCAGCAAAGCAAACTCTATAAGCATATTCAATAAAAATGTTACTTCCGGTAGACACTTCCGGTATAGCTATTCTTAGAGCTACATACATGTGTGACACATCAAAATAATCGTCTTGTTGAACAGAAGAAATATAATATTTAAGTAAGTTAGAACAAGCTGTATTAACACCTAAAACCAACACACACTCTCTTGTACAGGCTGATTACCCTGCCATCCAATTGTTAGTAAGGTTATGTTTGTATTTGTTATTTGAATACAAACAGACATAATAAGAAGAGTGTACTTACATACAGCAAGAGACGTCATCCTTGTTGCACGACTTAACACATACTGAACAAGTGTCTCTCTCTCTCTTGTATTGAGGAAACAAACTGATGTAAGAGAGAGGGGGTCTTACAAAGGATAAACAACGTTTTTTACAGTTGTTAACCTTACAGAAAGGGGTTAATAAAAATGCAACAAAATAAAAATAAAACAACTGATTTACATACAATAAAAATTTATTAGGATTAATTAAGTTGTACATATTGATACATAAATGACATACATAAATGACATACTATTATTACATAATGGCTCTAACGATACCCGTTAGAGGTTTATATTCCATTACACTGTCATGAATAACCAAACAATAAACACGAGTATTTTTTGGGAAGTTGGCGTGACTCATGAACTCCACCTTAATGTCCACCGTTGAAGACTTGATTGACTCGTTCTGGTGCTGACAGTCAATCACAAATAGAGCTCTGTCTTTAAACTCGTCATAATTCAAGATAGGCTCCGACATGTTTTTATAACAGAAGTTTTTTTGAAAATCTGTATACATGTTATAGGCTTCTGCATATTTCGATTTCTCAAAATCCATATTCATAGATTCATAAGGGTAGCATTCTGAATTTAGAAACACTCTGAGGTCCAACATACCAATGTTATCGAAATAGTCTGACCTCTTCTTCACGTTATCCTTACGATCTGTTTGAAATGCTATAATCACATATCGAGGTCTTTCCAAGTTGGTTGCAGTTTTAACAGCCCACACATCTCTGTTGATATCTCTGAGTGCTGGTAACTCATATATGTCCCATTTGCGGTATGCGAGAAATATAGAGGTGTCTTTGGCTATTTTATCCATCAGTTCCAATTTCATTTTATCATTGGGAAATACATGTTTTACCTTTAAAAACATATTGGTTACGGTAATTTTTGCTCGTGCCGTACCTGTGCTGTAATAGCCGTTGGAATCGTTTCGACTTCTTGTAAAGCGGAAAGTATGTTTGCCACAGAGAACTCCTTTGAAATGATGAAAGAAACTGAAGAGGAACCAGACAGGTATGAGCATGTGAAACTTGTTATCATTTAAGGTGATGTGCTCCGACGACACATTCAGACCGGCGTTGCTAAGAGATTGGGCTTCATTCTTACTGAACGATAGCAGACTTTTGATGATGGTTGTGGTGTATGGGTCTCGCACTCGTTCCACTTCCTTGTTATTTAACTCATAGGTCATTGATTCAAACAGAGCTGCTCCTCCATTATTTGACAGATAACAAGCACCAGTGGCATTTTGGATTGCTACAGGTTCCAGAGCACCTTCGATTATTAGAGCTGACTCGGCCAGACATACGAACGCATCTTGTTGGTTGATGGCTATTTCAATTTCATCGCTGTTACCAAACGATTTAGTTGGTGAATAGTAAGAACGCAGCTCTTCTCGATCGATGCCATCATCAAACACGGGTTCTTTGAATATTTCTAGTTTTGACGACATGATAACCCAGGCTTTGCAGGAACTCAATATTATCGGGACGAAGCGTACCCTTTGACGTGTCTGACTCAACTGAATTTGATGTGGTAGATGCACTTGCTTTTATATCCTTGAAGACCAACATACTAAGCAACTTTTATAAGTTTTAAGCGAACAGACACCTCTTCACCTTGAAAGTTGACAGGAACTGAATCTTGGTCGACGATGTCGATGCTTATATTGGAAATCTCTTGCTTGTTCACCGGCAAGTAAATTAAATTTTTAGGTTCTATGTCGATTGCGTAGCCAGGATCAACCATCGGAGCAAACTCATACAGCGTATGTGAGGGTTGTCCGTTATAATAGGAACCAGACACAATATTGGTTTCGATGCGAATCTGTCTAACATCCACTATATCAACAGGTAAATCAGATTCATAAAAGGTGTCCGGCTGAAGAACTTGTTTTGAAAAGCCCAACATTCGCCCAATCGAACCATCAAATTCAAAACTGATATTTGTATAACACTTTAGTCTACATTTGATGGTGTTCGGATTAGGTCTCAGAATCAGAGCCTGTTGCTTTTGTTCGTGTGTTGCTGTAGCACCAACAAGTTCATTTTGAAGTAACTCTTCCAAGTGTGTTATTTCATAAGCACCGGTGGGTATCGTGATGGTTCGCCAACCGGTTCCTTCTTTTACATGAAATTTGTTTTTACCTTCATAGATGTTGGGTATGTTGTTGTAGGTGTGAAAGCCTATCAAGGCAACAGCATAATTACCATCCAAAACAATTGGTGGATGGTAGTCTGACGACAGATGGGAGCTGCGGTCTTTCAACACAAAGGTATGCGCCATGACTGATACACACAGGCTACTGTTTAAGGCTTTTATTTAAAAAATTTAAACATAAATGACCACAATTATAAGTATTATATTTCTGATACACATCATGATTGTACATTAGAGTAGAGTCTTTAAGGTAACGCTGCAGCTCAACTGGTGGCTTCAAGTTTCCATATGAGTCAAAGTACACGGCTGTGTCACCACGTTTCTTAACTGCAACCCAATGACTGCCAGGTTCCTTGTTTGTTTGCAAATTCATGATAAGTGATTCATTCTTGCGTGGCCCATTCGATGGCAAAGTATCTCGCATGTATACACCTCTAAAATATGGAATTTTCATTTTACCAGCAAATTTCATAAGGTCTTCATTTGTTAGAGGTCTTGCTGGTAAACATCTTACTCGTTTTTTGGTTTCTGCAGATACAACCCATAACCGGAGCGCTGTTTCTTGAGATACATGCCTTTGCCCAGTCTCTTGCATTTTGGCTTAAATTTCAAGCCACTCCCTCTCCTACCCATTGCGATGGCTTCCATTGTTTTGTTGTGCCGTTCTTCCTCCTCTAGTTTCTGTTTCGCAGACTTGGCATCGTTCACGGCTTTGGCAATACCTGCAGCACCACCACCCAGAGCTCCTAGTGCTGACAGCCCACCAAATATCAGAGGCAACAGCGGAAGGAAGCCTCCACTTTTAGGTATTGGAATAACTCGAGGTTTCTGCACATTCTTACGTCCACCAATGTTTCTAACGATTGTATGAGCTATATCAAATACGGCGTTCGCTGTTGGAATAAGATTTCTATCTTTTATAACTTCCTCAATCAGACTTAGTATGTTTTTAAAGGGAACCTTCTTCTTTGGCTTCGAGTTGATTACATAAAACCCCTCATTAAGTTTTCTGTTAACTTTCATGGTGTTTGTAACGCCCCGCAACGTTTCAGCAAAACCTGTATCTGTCTTTGTTAATAACAGCCCTCACTCTGTGACACCAACATGCATACTGACTGGGTGTCTCACTTGCATTCATATATATACACACCCAAATAAAATATAGTTTAGTTTAAGTTAAGATGCGTACCAGCAAACACGCTTCTGCCTTACCCATTACAAATATAGACGATGTTGTTACGGACACAGCTCAACAACAACTGAGGCATGGTCCTCTCTTTCCAAACACCGTTCGCTGTATCATATGTGGTCCGAGTGGGTGTGGTAAAACTAATGTCATGCTGAGTTTGTTGTTTGAAGCAAACGGTTTAAAATTTGATAACGTGTATGTGTATTCAAAGTCTCTGTATCAACCGAAATACAAGATGTTAAAGGAGGTGATGAATGCAACAAAAGGTGTTGGTTACTATCCTTATAGAGAAAACGATGAAATATTAGATCCGGCAGATGCCAAGGACAACTCTGTGTTTATATTTGATGATGTAGCTTGTGACAAACAAGATAAAATAAGAGCATACTTCAGTATGGGCAGACATAAGAATATTGATTCATTTTATCTCTGTCAAACATATACACGAATACCCAAACATCTGGTACGTGACAACACCAATGTTATTGTGTTATTCAAGCAAGATGAAACCAATTTAAAACATGTGTACGACGATCATGTGACCACCGATATGGACTTTAAACAATTTAAAACTATCTGCCACCAATGCTGGAAAGATAATAAGTATGGTGTGTTGGTGATTGTGAAGGAAAACGATGTACACAAAGGTCGATATAGAAAAGGATTCGATAGATATATATTATTCTAACAAACGATGATAGACAGGACAGTCAGCTGTCTAACACAGGTGTCTAACACAGATGTCATACAGGTGTCTAATACAGCTGTCATACAGCTGTCATACAGCTGTCTAACACAGCTGTCTAACACAGCTGTCTAACACAGCTGTCTAACACAGCTGTCTAACACAGCTGTCTAACACAGCTGTCTAACACAGCTGTCTAACAAGACAGCCAGACATCGTGATAAATAAGAAGGCATGTACCATGAAGGAGTCAGTATATGTTAAACCACCACACAACCTGTATCGCTCAAACAAATTATTAGACCAGCTGGTAATACCGACCAGTTGTAGCACAATGGAAGTACTGGGTAAGGAAGAGCGAAAAGTTAAGAAAAGGATTTTACAACTTGCTGACAATATTCGAAAAAAACATTTAATGCTTAAACTTAACAGAGCCGAGAATGATGATGCTCTGCAACGTTTATATAAACCACTTGTTGAGCCCCTAAGTGAAATATCTAAAAACACAGCAGCACAGCAGCAGCAGCAGCCCCAGCAACAACCAAAGGCTGAACAAATCAAAGAAGAAGCGGTACCAGAAACGAAACCCCAAGTACAGTTCCTTAAAGACCATGAAGTTTTTGAAGCTGAACCTAGGGAAGAGGCTGAGGAGACAAGTTCCGATGAGGATATCCCAACATTTGAAGAGCTTGAGGCAGACCTACAAACTGTCACATCCAACCCTGCATATCAAGAATTTTTGGAGCAATATCCTGAACGAGTTCGATATTATGTAGACAAGTATTTTACTGAACCACCAAGGCTCGCTACCATTGATCAAACGTATGGTGCTCGCTACGCTAAAGATACCGGTAGCTGGAGTCTTGGCAATAAACACTTGGATTTTACTGATAATGACATTCGACTAGGTCAACGGAGATATCCGCAAACACAAGGTCTGCTAGAATTGATATTTATGAAAACACCTAGAGGGTATACCTATGACGATCTTCAACACTATAGAGATATTCTAGAAGCAACTAGTGTGCATAAAATGAACTACGATCCCAACGCACGAACCAAGGGTTGTTCCTCTGAAAAGTATCTGACTCTAATAAAACCGGTGATAAATCCACGAGGTCGTAGATCCTCAACTCCTCAAGGTTTTGGTTACGACACACATCGTAACGCAGAACAAAAAACTGAACCTAGAGCTCAGAATGTAAGCAGCAACACTAACAACTATATGCTACAAAATAACAAACAAATAGAATATGTCTATTGGGATGACATAAATGAGCTGGTTGATAGACTTAGACTTTTAGTAGCTTCCCAGGCTGCTGGTAATAATGCTCATAACAATGAAATTCAGTCAATCATTGAAGAACTGAAGGAGGTTGGTGTTATCGCCTAGTATACCTACATATATCAAAGATATACCTACCTTAGTGCTTAGTATAAAAATGTCTATCGATAAGTTCGGACGTTCCCAATCCAATAAAGGTTCTAAGTTTAAAATTATTGAAAGAGAGATTTTCCCAAGAACTACTAGTGGTGATTTTGATTTGCAAAGCCATAGATTGTGTAACATAGCTGATCCAGTCGATGCAACAGATGGTGTAAATAAAAAATTTGTTGATGTATGGATAGACGACTATCAGAAGAACAAAAATGAGGTAACACAAAGAATCATTGCCATACTACTTGAAGCTGTACACAAGCCTGAGTTGGAAGATTTAAAAAACGAATTTGAAAATAAATTGAAAATTTTAGCTAAGAACATAACTGCTCAAGTTTTAAAAGATGTTGATGTGTTAAAGAATAATAAGCTAAAGAATAAGCTGGGAGAAATAGACGGTAAACTAAAAGATTTACATGATAAGTGGATACTTTTAAATCCAACATCGCCATGAGACGCAAAACTGTTGAGAGGAAGAACTACAAACGACTAAACAAACAGACATCTATCTGGTTGAACGCATCTTGAGGAAGAAAGGCAAGCAGCTCTATGTAAAATGGCTAGGTTTTGATAAATCTCAGAATTCTTGGATAAATTCAGATGATGTTAAATAAGCTTATATATTTAATGTATTAATGTACTTAGAATAAAATAAAAGTCTTTATTAAAATAATGTTATTTTATTTTTTCATCTGGTTACATACAATTAAGCTAAGTGAACAATTACAATTTATATCGTAAATCAATAATATCCTGAATAAACTTCTCCTGAGGTACATCTGCTATCTGTAGATCGTTTCTCTTCGCCTTGAGGTATTCGACTTCGGTCTTTATTCTGTTAAAGAGATTTACAGAATTTGGATCATACAACATGTTTAAAACTACTTCGGAATCAGGGTGTTTATTTTTAAAGTTCTTGACAGCTCTTTTAAAACTTTTCTTCTGAGTCCTTACAGCATGATATGGATAGGTAGTATCCTTCTCATTTCTTGAAAGCAAACCAAAAACACAAAGTTTTCCAGGGTTGCTTGGTTTTGGAGATATATCTTCTAAATGTTCTGTGATTTTAGCATTTGTTTCTCGCATACGCTGCACTTCATCATCTATCTCCATTAATTTCACTTCAATTTCTTTGAGGTTATCCTTGTATTTTTGATTAAATTCACTTACGAAAAAATCAAAAATAATTTGGTTGCACTTTTCATAGAAACTATTGGATATCCAACAAGCCAAATTTAATATCAAATCTTTACAGACATATGTACCAGATATCAAGTTGTTTTCAGTCTGTGTTCCACCAAAGTCCACCAAGTATGTAGCGGTTGTAGGTGTTAGTTGAGATGTTGCTTCCAGCACATCTAGGGGGCCGGAATTCCGGCCCCCTAGATGTGACTCTAAGTGGACACCTTCGGTTGAAATATTTAGGTAATCGGTATTCTGGCTACCTAAATGTTTCTTCGCCTGACCGTTGTAATAGGTAATCAACTCTTTAGTTTTCTTATTTTCCAACCAATGTCTGAATCTTTTCTCACCATCTTTACACAGCTTAGTCGCATTAAAATAACCAGTGTTTTTATCAATAATTAATTGAAAGTCTGCAAATAAACCATACCAGAAGTTGTCTTTAATTTGCTGGTAGCACACATCATTTAATGTAGCCATTTTAAACACACTACTGAGCACTTGGATACGTTAGAGTTAACTGAAGCACGTCTTACCTCTACGATAACTAAATTTTGAATGAGTTTAACAGTGTGTAGTGAACAATTTACATGGATGATGTCATCCTTTCGGTTTGTACTAGACAAGCTCAAACACGAGTAATGGGGGTGATTGAACAGATATAACACAAGATAACATTCACCAAGGTCATCAACTGACACGTTATTTACCCTAAGCGGGCCTCTCTCTTGCGTATATTAAACAGATACACAGACAAGTTCAAACACAAATAATGGGGTGATGTCATTCAACGGAAATTACACTAGATAACAACCGTACAGACAAAACTCAAACAGGTTTGTGGAACAGGTTTGTGGATGATGTCATACTTCTAACGGCTGTATTCTAGACAAGCTCAAACACGAATACCATTTACCCATCAAGGGGCCCCCTACAGTATGTTTCTGAACTTCCTTCTTTTGTTTGCTAACGACCTCTGTGTGTTATTTTTAAATAAGTCTTCAACCATCTTTATCAGCGAAAGGCACCATCTTTAAGAACGAAAGCCGCCATTTTTTATAATGTCAGCTTAAGGTATCACAGGCTTCCATCTTTCATTCCGCCATTTTTTATTCCGCCATTTTGGTTCCTCCGTTTTGGTTTCGCCTCTAATATTAATTATTATTTTGTAAATCATCCATTTGTCTAATAATAACAAAAACTTTAATTATGTTACATGTATGGTTTGGTTGTAATTAAAAGTCGTATATATATACTAGCCTAAAACAATAAATTAACAAGCGTCTGCTTAGCTCAATGGGTAGCATCGTTGCCTCCCATCTGAGTGCCCGGGGTTCGAAACTCACCTGCGCCAAATGGTTTTTTTCAAAATATAATAATTTGAAGTAATAGGTTAGACACTTTGAAATGTTTGCATGTGACTGTCTGGCCAGACAGTGACGTCACTGTCTGGCCAGGATATTAAATGCCTCGAGCAAGATAACCACTGAAAAATAAGATCTTGGAGACGACCTGGCCAAAGTTTCCTAGACAGGTCAATGACCTTAGAATACATTGGAAGCCATCTTGGACGCCATCTTGGGGGGCGTGGCTGGGCGCCGGGGCGCTGGCGCCGGGGCGTGGCGCTGGCGCCGGGGCGTGGCTAGGCGCCGGCGCCCGACAGTGACGTCACTTCCTGTCTGTCCCAAGTGACCCCCTACCTACTGTAGCCAGCATCAGTTGTGAAAGCTGCTCCACTAAATTGGGGTCTTGGAAAATCAAAGACGGGATGGATGCAAAGCGAATCATACGAATATTTCACGAATGTGTTTCATCCTTTTCTTATTCAAAACAACACAATATTTCCCATGGTGGTATTTTTGGATGGTCATGCTTCACATTTGTCACTTAGCCTCAGTAAATTTTGTAACGAAAAGAATATAATACTTATCAGCCTTTATCCTAACACCACACATATAATTCAGCCTCTGGATGTTGCATTTTTCTTCCCCTTAAAACAGACATGGAAAAAATATGGGGGCAATGGTTGCTTGACCATAATGGTCAAAACCTTAAAAAAAAAGGATGTACCAAAAGCCCTGAATGAAATATTGATTGGCAACAATTTCGCGGAAACTATTGCAAAAAGTTTCATGGTTTGTGGAATATATCCTTTTAATACGGACTCCGTTAATTACACCAAATGCATTCCATCTCATCTTCAAAGTATTGAAATTGATAATTCTCCAAATGCAAAAATTTCAGATCCGATAGTTTCGTAAATGGAGAAGAGAATAGAACCTAATGTGTTATCACAATTTAAAGAAACTGACAGGAGGAAAATTGAATGGAATGGGGATTTATGCTATTCAGAGTTATTTAAACTATGGCAAAGCTTCAAGAACAGTCAACACCTGGAACAGCCTGAAGAACCTGCACTAAGAGGAAATAAAAATGACCTTGAAAATTGTGCAATTGACAGTGATATTTTAGTCTTTCCATTCCCAGAAATCGATGAAATCCTAGGAGTTGAGTCCAAAATTGGAAATAGATCAGATAATATCTGCAATGATTACTCAAATTCTATCGAAAAAATATATGATAAAACTGAGACAATGAATGAAAATAATGTTGTGAGCATTAAAGATATAAATAAGACTCCTACAGAATTGACCAATTCTAATAAAATAAATATAATGCAAAATATCTTATAATTCCTCTGAACAATACACCTTTGTCACAAGATTATAATAAAACTCAAAAGAAATATTGCTCGATGTTTTAGTTTGGCCTGATTCACCAACTCCCAGTTCTAATAAGAGAAAGAGGGAGCACCTCCCTGCAGTCTTGACATCGACAAAGTGGATGGAGATAGTCGAAGCAAAAGAACAAGAAAAAGTGAAAAAAGAGGAAGAAAAGACGACGAAAAAAATTAAACGAGATCAGATGAAGCTGGAAAAACCCACAGCTGCTAAGTTAAAAAAGCTAAAAGGTACATCCAAAGGGCAAATGGATGAAAACGGAGAAACATTGCTAGATAAAGAAGAATGTCACACAGTAACTGACACAATTGGAAAACAGGATGAACCAATAAAATCAAAGTCCAGTGACCAAGTTGAATGTGAAAAGTCACCTCCAAGTAAAAAGGGACAACATGTATCTAGCAACAATATTCATGTGCCTCTAATTCTTGCTTCGAACTGCCATGTGATTTTAAAATACAGTGATTCATTCTACCCCTCTAAAATTTTGAAAGTGCATAATAATACTGTGTATTGTTCGTCTATGCAAAAAAGTGGACCGAACTGGAAGTGGCCAGAGAAGCCAGATGTATTATGGTATCCAAAATAAGACATTGTAGAGAAAATTCCTTCCCCCAAGAAGATTAATCCAAGGGGATTTTTTGCAGTACCTGAAATGGAGAAATATAATTTTCGAGAATTAGTTTCGAAACTTGTGCCTACCTACACCAAGGCAGTTTATTTTTGCAAAGTCAAGAGTGTTTATTTTTATATTATTGATGATTAAGAAACTTATATATATATATATATATATATATATATATATATATATATATATATATATATATATATATATATATACACATATATACCAAAGAGAGTTGATTTATTTATTTTTTAGAGTGAATATGCTAAGTTCCATATTGTTCATGATTATTACTTTTGCAGAAACTTGTAGGTAGACCAGACACAGCTGCTGATCTATTTTTGTTGTCATATTACCTACCTACCTAAATATATATTTTCATATTGTTCATGATTATTATCTGTGTAGAAACTTTTAGCCCATAGACATTTGATTGATTTTTTTTTAGAAGAAATATGTTTATTTTTATATTGTTCATGATTATTATTTGTGTTCAACTTATCTACTCGGGAAATATTATGTATTTTATTAAAGATTTAAGAAGAACTTCCGATGTTATAATTTATTTACACTATAAAATGGTGGCTATAACTAGCAGCAAGAGTGACGAAAACTGGGGACTTTGTGACTAAAACTGGTGAAATACCATATATTTAATATAAATGGTATATTTGTACACAAAATATAATTGTATCTTAGTTGGCAGTATGGAATTGATATCTTTAATGTTGAAGCCATGATTTTCATTCATGGTAACTAATTTATCATAACTCGTGAAATTTTATTCATCATATAAACACAAGAAGGTTCTAAATATGGCTTTAACTGGGGTCCCTACCCTAATACAATTTTTCAAAAACTAAACGTGAAAACCATGAAAAGTGAATATGTTCAGTGAAACAACACATTACATGAGTATATTTGTATCGGCTTTGTAAAGCGAGATATGTTCCAAATACATGTCACAAGTGAGTACTTTTCTTACTAAGAAATCCAAGTGGCTACAAAAATTTGTTTCTCCCTCATTTTTGTTGTAATTTTCGTGATCTACATCCTCAAACACGACTGTATACAAAATTTCATAAAAATCGAATACATGTACGGAAAGTAAACCTATAGCGTGTTTAGGTGTTCTCTAAGGACAGGGGACAAAACAGGATCAATGTTTATAGATTAGATAGGTTGTCTAGTAATTCTGAAGGGGGAGAGACGCGAGAGGAGGATAATACGTCATGTGTATTCCAAATGCGGATAACACCTATAGTTTCAGATTGTGTTTTGGTGTTTTATATAACATTTATTAGAAACTCGTGTAAGTTTGCCCAAACATTTTTAAATACGATGAGTTACGAGTTTATTTTAATGTTTATTTTGTACGAATTATCAGTTAAATCGAAACTATTGTTAAAGACAATATCTTATTTTTTGAGGTGTTGTGTTATAACACAACTGCGCAGTGAATCAACGGTATTACAAATTGCACGTTATTATATTTATTCAAGATTATTTTTATATTCAACAATTAAATCGGTGAATCATCATAAATTTAGATATGTGTTTCATAAGAAATAGGTTATATATATATATATATATATATATATATATATATATATATATATATATATATATATATATATATATATATATATATATATATATATATATATAAATCATTAATTTATATTATACTTAAAACAAAAACTCAACACCTAAATATTTGTTTAGCTACGTGGTGGAGTTTTTTGTGTTGTATTAATATGCAAAATAATTCTAAAAAGGCAATGAAAGGCGGAGATAAACTTTCCTTTATTTCTTTCTCCTTCCAAAAGGAGTAAAAAATAAAAGTATTAGGTAAATTTGTAGATAAGTTCATGTTTTTATTTGAAAAATACAGAAATATGCTTAGAAACCTCCTTGGATGCATGAATCATAAGAAACATTTCGTGCAAATACCCTCTAAATGCTACGAGTGATAAAAAAGAAGTATAAACGAAAAATTCGAAAAAAAAAAACAGCTTAGCCGTACCTATATAAGTTGCTTTTATGCAGCTACACCTCCTTAAAATCTTCTTTAACCCGTACAGAGCCGGTCCCGTAATTAACCCAAGAAATTCTTGTAAGAGTTGAGGGTGGTTGTATGCATGCAATACAGCCACCCTCAATGCATAAAAGTAGTATAGATAAGGGGATTTTGGAACACTTTAGGCGTAGGAGTTGACATATATGACAGATCTATCAAATCTGTCAACTGTCATTTGTCGAGTCTGTCACCTGTCATGTGTCAATTCAAGCCGCCTGTTTTGGCACCAACCTGTCACTGTCAAAGAAAAAAATATATAGAAAAAGCAAAGCCCGACGGGGGCTTCGGTCTTGCGTGCTCCGAGGCAGGGGTGAAGTGGGGGCTTCTGCTTCAGGACCGGCAGCGGCGTAGTGTTGAACTCAGTTCATGTTTGATTTGTTATGTAGTCGAATATATCGATGAAATAAACAATTTTATTAAACAATAGAGAAATCATAGATATAACAGTTTATATCTTTAGCTAACGTAACATTTGCAAGTTGAACATCTAACATTCATTTGCTTGCCTTATAAAATGCAACTTAACTATTTTGAATGAGTATTGACGATCATAAAACAATGCTACATAACCTTCATAAAAAAAATATGAACACCAAGAAACAAAAATTTCTTCTCATGGGCTTCATAATGTTACCTGTATTTGGTCATCAGATGAGACAAAGGAAGGTCCAGACACCAGTGTATGCGATCATCAGGAATTACTTAAACATAAAATACAGAAAATCATTAATTTATATTTAAGAATTAGACCATCACTGAAATAAAAGTGTATCTGTATATTTGTAAATTGAGAATAAATATTTTGAATAAAACATGAACCTTTAATTAATATTTTTTTATTTACATTAATAACTAATAGTGTAATACATCATAAAATAGCTAAATACAAATTTATTTGTATATAAAATTAAATTAAATCACTTAGACAGGAGCATAATAACCATGATCTTCGAATGCTTGAGCGTATACAGGGAAATCCGTGTCATCGTCAGACGTTGGCGCTTCTCAGGTATCTCCACGTCTTCTTTCTTTTTTAATTCGAGTTTGTATACTTTCCGTTCCTGTCCATGGTTGATCAGCATGTTTTCACCATTACCCAGCTCTGCCAACTGCTTATCGCTGAACTCATTATACCTTTCGGGCAGGTATAATTTGCTGTCGCCAATGAGTTCAGCGATGATCCTTTCACCATATTTAGAAGTATCTCTAGTAAGGTTGGTCAGAAGGTATGGTTTATTTTTTTCCAGAGTTTCTAAATTTAACCACATGAACGCTCCTAGAGAATTGAACTTCTCCAGAGAACTCATTTTTTTTAAAAGAAATTTTCCTCACTGCTTGACTGGTTTTTTGCTTCTTGATAGCATTTGATGGACTATACGATTAAGCTGCTGCTGATCTTTTCTCCATAATAAAGATCAAGGTAATGCTGTATCACTAACAAGATGTGTCACTTCTGGTTGTCGAATTAAACTGTAAAAATTTAACAAGAAATACGATCTTCAATACCCTCTCACATCCTGCACGTGTCTGATAATTTGTGAAAACAAAGATAGAATGGAAAAATAATGTAAGGTCAATAACCAATTTTGTTACGATCTGTTTGAGCTTAAATTTAGGTTAGATTAATGAACTGTAAATTACACATGATCCTTATTTGTGATTTTAGTATCAGCAAAATGTATAATTAACAGCATGATTTATTATTTAAAATATTCCAAAAACATGAGATGTTTTTGTCATCGTATCTTTGCTGTTATGTAACTAAATTTTATTACAATAATGAACTTTGATTAACACGCGGTCTTATGTTGATGAATTTAAAATGTGATTTACAACATAATTATTATTACAAGCTGTTATTAGAAAATATTATGTCTGATGAAATTATAATATAGTTGTCGTCGAAGTATACATAATAATTAGTTTAAGAAGTAGATAAATTATGATGGCATTATTTAATGAATCAATTCAGAAAAACATGTTTTCGATAATTTTGAAGATTATGAAATTGAATATATTTTTGGTATAAGTTTATAGGTATAGCATGATTTATTATTTAAAATATTCCAAAAACATGAGATGTTTTTGTCATCGTATCTTTGCTGTTATGTAACTAAATTTCATTACAATAATGAACTTTGATTAACACGCGGTCTTATGTTGATGAATTTAAAATGTGACGTACAACATAATTGTTATTACAAGCTGTTATTACAAAATATCTTGTCTGATGAAATTATAATATATTTGTCGTTGAAGTATACATAATAATTAGTTTAAGAAATAGATAAATTATGATGGCATTATTTAATGAATCAATTCAGAAAACATGTTTTCGATAATTTTGAAGATTATGAAATTGAATATATTTTTGGTATAAGTTTATAGGTCTGAACTAATTAAATGATGAAATAGAATAAAATATGTGGTCATAACAAGTTTAATGAAACCGAGTAATAAGTTTTCGAATACATAATACATTTCTTAACAGAGCTATTAATTATATTGTTTACTTGTATGAGGTCAGCAACATGACCTCAAATGATAAGAATGAATTATTGTAAAAGTTTCCTAAGAAAGAGTTAACAGTTATTTTAAACAAAATTGCTACATCACATAAAGATAATTATATCAACAAATTAATATCCGCCTAATGTTTTGTGTTTAACTTTAAAATGTAGATATAATTTACGCATGTGTTTCAACATGATGACAAAATATTATTGAGTATTTTTCTAATTACTTATCTTGTTATTCAATACAATTTAACGAGTGGTTAATACAAATGACTTCTCAAATATTTATTCATATAGAACAGTTCTTTCGAAGCAGCAGGTAGCCAATTGCCTCTACATTTGGTGCATAAATATTATAGTATTTTTAAGTTAAAAATTAACTATTTCATTATGAGCCTTTGCTATATCTGGGGTCGACTATTCACACGGTTAACCGATTTTCGGAGGCACGAACGTACCTTTCACAGTAATCTAGGCAACGTACAATGTCCTGTGTGTAATAAGTCCATGCGTCGGGATAACCTTTCCAATCATCAGAAACTTCATATTGAATCGCATAAAGCACAGAAGGTTTCTAAAAGTAATGCTAAGACTAATACTGTAAATACGAAGATTGCTCAGTCAACTAGTAGAACAAAGGGTTCAAAAATGTGCGAAGACTGTTTGGTTGAAATCCCTTTCAATAAAGGGCAATATCATATAAGGACAAATAGTCACAAAGCAAAGGCATCAGTTCCACATACTGAATCACTAGAGGTATTTATACTTCATTATTTGTTTTATCTATTTCAGTTTGTACAAAGAGTAGCTACAAGCGTCGCATCGAAATTTTTATATTCGAGAATAAAGATCAGACTTGCTTAGATCCCCTTAAATTCTTAAAATTAGCTGAGGAATTAGTTAAACCAGAAATATTTATATATATTCAGAATTATATTGCAATTTAATTTAATTTAGAGCTTACATATTCGGCAAATATGTAAAATTAACTGAAACCGACCAAGAGTTTTCGATCAAATCTTTTCAATCTAAAATGTCCATCGCATTAAATAAAGAACAACTTTATCAAGTTTATTCTACACTAAAGGATCAAATTTTGATTAAAATGGATGAATTTCAAGAGAATAATAGTGATTGGGCATTAGTTGCCTTACTTCATTTGGAGATTAATATCAATAAATATAAAGCTATTAGAGGATCAAATTATATACCACTACCGAAAAATATTTTGCTAAAAAAGGCTTGTGTTAACGTTAAAAATGTTGATGAATATTGTTTTAAATGGGTCGTCATATCTGCTTTACAAACTATTGATTCTAGTAAATTACCGAATAGAGTAGCGTCTTATGAAATTCAGAACATTACCGCAGACATTATTACCTTAAAAATGATAAAAAGTTGATTTCAGTGAGCTTAGATTTCCATTAAATCCTAGTGACATATCGATGTTTGAAAAGATTAATAAAGATATAGGTGTAAATGTATTTGGTTTAGAAGGTAATGAAATTATTGGGCCATTTTATTGCACAAAACAGGAAAAAATTAAGCACATTAATTTATTGCTTTTACAAAATGATGGAAAATCATATTACGTATGGATTAAAAACATATCAAGATTAGTAAGACATCAGACGACACTAAGTACAAACCAAATATTCATTTGTAATTGCTGTTTGTTGCATTTTAGCAGTCAAGATTTTCTCAGTAAACATAAGTTAGAATGTAATAAAATTGTTAATGTAATGCCATCACCTGAAAAGTCTATATTAAAATTTTAAAAATATGAACGTGGAGTACAATTGCCGTTTGTAATTTACAGCGACTTTGAATGCATTTTACAGAACATCGATACGTGTATTCCAAATCCTCTTGATTCATCAACTACAGATATGCAGCAACATGTGCCATGTGCATTTGCGTATTACATTAAATGTTCATACGATAATACATTAAATAAACTACGAGTGTATAAGGGTAAAGATTCATCTTCAAAATTTGTTCAAACTCTTTCTCAAGATATAATAACAATATATAATACAATTATAATGAAACCAAAATCTATGATTCCTCTAAATAATGATCAACGTAAATTTCAAACAGAATCCAAAGAATGTTGGATATGTAAAAAGAGTTTAGATACTGGCAGAGTAGCTGACCATTGCCATTTAACGGGTAAATATAGAGGTCCCGCTCATAATGATTGCCACTTAAAGTACAGGACTCCGAAGTTTTTTCCTATCTTCTTTCAAAGCTTTTCAGGGTATGACTGTCACCTATTCGTAAAAGCATTAAATCAGATAGAAGGTGAAACAACTTTAATTCCACTGAACAAGGAAATATACGTTTCTTTATCTAAACGTATATTTGTTAATTCAAAAGAAACTGTAGAAATGCGTTTTCTCGACTCTGCTAGATTTATGCAGTTTAGTTTAGAAAAATTAGCAGATAATTTATCAATAGAAAGCTTTGAAAGTGTACGACCGATTTTAAAAAATAACGAACAATTTAAACTAATTACTAGAAAAGGCGTTCCCCTTATGAGTATAAAGACTCATGGGAAAAACTAGATGAAACCTCTTTGCCAACTCAATCTTGTTTTACTAGTTCACTAACAAATTCGCAATATTCAGATGATGACTATAGCCAAGCTAAGATGGTTTGGAAACATTTTCGATGTTCTATATTTGAAAATTTATCTTATCACAGACGTCTATTGTTAACAGATATTTTTTAAAATTATAGAAAAATTTGTTATAGTATATATTCGTTAGATCCTTGTCAATATTATATCTCACTAGGGTTATCGTGGGATGCTACTAAAACTTTTATCAGATTTTACCACGTATTCTTTTATTCAAAAAGGTATCAGAGGAGGTATTTCTCAGTGTTCGCACCGCCATTCTGTGTCAAATAATAAATATATGACAGATTATGATGCAAGATTCAAGCTATTTAATTTACTCAGATGTAAATAATTTATACGGTTGGGCTATGTTCGAATCCCTCTTTTATGGAGGATTTAAATGGGTTGAAGAAATCGAAGATATAGATATAATGGCTATTGAATAAAATTAAGAAGTCGGTTACATATTTGTAGTTGACTTAGAATATCCAAAAGAACTGCATGATGATCATAATGACTTACCATTTTGTCCCGAAAATAAGTGCAGCCCAGTTTCAAAACTTCCTAAATTAATAACAGATTTTAATAGTAAAGAAAACTACGTAATCCATTATAGAAATCTCCAACAATGTTTACATCATTTAAAATTAACAAAAATTCACAGGGTCTTGCAATTTAAACAAGCCAGATGGTTAGAAAAATATACCAAACTAAATACCCACTATCGTACTATAGCAAAAAACGAATTTGAAAAAATTATTTCAAGTCTAAAAATAATTCTGTTTATGGTAAAACAATGAAAAGCGTTGGCAAACGTAAAGATGTAAGGATTGTAACACAATGGGAAAGCTTTGGGCGTAGATTCTCGAACCTTAATTGCGAAACCAAATTTTCACAGTGCAACTCAATTCACTACCGACATGGTAGCTATTCAATTAAGTAGAGTGAAAACAGTTTACAACAAACCAATATACCTTGTGTAAGGGTGGGCGTTTTTTTTTCACATATATATATATATATATATATATATATATATATATATATATATATATATATATATATATATATATATATATATATATATATTGAATAATAGTGAACGCAACCCTTCGATGACACAAGGTTACAACCCTCTTAGTAAACAATAGAAGTAACCTATTATAATAATATTAATCGACTAACGGTCACATAATATAATTACATAGCTCAACAATCAATCACCAGTCGATATATTACTTATCAGTTGTGTTATCTACTTAAGAGTAATCAGGCAAAAGGCAAAAGGTTTATTACTTGTCAGAATGATGGCGAAGCCTTAATGTACGGACGTAATGAGTCGGGCGAGCGGGTGTCAAATGTGTCCAGTAATAACATCACTAACCTGTAATTAAAAACATACCTGAACACACCGTTGCCTATCTAAAGCACTACCTAACATATTTACGAGGAGCATTCAATTATTACTTTATCAATCATTTACCAATTACACGCTCCACCGAGCGACTCATAATCAATAACTATTATACTCAAAGCTCCACTGAGCAACCTAACATTAAGAGCAGTTTCGACATAACGCTCTACTGAGCAACTCCAACATTAATAGCAGTTCCTACTCAAGGCTCCACTGAGCCGCATAATCTCAAAAGCGCACATCAGTGCCTCAGAACTGCTTCTCAACAATGTCTCTAAATGCTCAACCATTAGGTTCGCAAACAATAATTACTCAGGCAATAATTACTCAAGTAGTTACTCACACAATAGTTACTCAAATAATAATTACTCAAACAATAATAATTACTTAACCGATAGTTTAGCTTGTGTGTTTGTTTGGGTGCTGTATCCGACACCAGGTCAGTGCCTGCTTCCAGGTGTGCAATGAGGCACAATTCAATGCCTCACCTAGAGTGCTCGCAACTGTTAGAGTTGGATACCGAGAAGTGCAATGGGCACACGATGCACACTCCAGGGTGTGCCCTTCTCCAAGTAGCCCAACTCCTACACTGGGACTGACACGTGCAATGAGACCAACGGGTGAACTGACCACAGTGTCTCGGTCAAGCTACCAGATCGACCAAAATGCAACAACGGTACCACCGTGAATACTGAGAAGTGCAATGGACGCATCGGAGCACCCTCTACGATGTGTCCTCTCCAATATCCAGCTATCGACGGGAGTAGGTGCAATGGATACCTAGAGCGAGCTTAGTTGTACCCCTACCGAAATCCATCGATGCAAACAAAACAACCGTGTTGCGGTTACGTAACCTGGGACTAAACCCTACGCCTCTACCAGTATGACGCCCTACTGGGTGAGCAAACAGCGAAGGTGTCCCACACACCTTCCAAACTAGCATCAATTTACTTCCCAACAGACTCTACTTTATTTACTCTAAACAAACTGACATAATTCAACTCTTACTTAATTTATGAATATTGACTTTACCTCGTATAAGTAACAACCCTCATGTAAACTTGGCTAATACCTAAATTATTTCATAAAGCCCCTTTATTTGAATATGATAATTACTTCTCAATTTATAATTTGCCCTCGTATAAATAATAAACGTAATCTAACTTAGCTATTTCTCAAATTATTTCCTAAAGCTCCTTTATTTGAATATAATAATTACTTCTCAATTTATGACTTTCCCTCGTATAAACAATAAACGTGATCTAACTTATTCATTTCTCAAATTATTTCACAAAGCTCCTTTATTTGAATATGATAATTACTTCTCAATCTATAACTTATACTTGTATAAATAATAAACTGACTTTGAACTCTAGCTACAATTTATTTTCATATAAACTAGTTATTAAAATGATTCGCTAAAACCACCCTGAATCATATACCTATTGAAATTGCTCCTCAATGTATAACTCAAACAAATAAGAACAGGTAAAATAAACAAACAACGAGACATGTCCAATGAGCATTTACTCACCTTTTATGAAGTTATATAACGTGCACTGTAAATTTACAGAAAACAATAAACACCACACAAAATTTTCTACTGCAACCAACACGTTAAACGATACAATGGCTAATGCCTTCTTTAGATGAACCATATGCCCGATAAGCAATCTCCCCTAACGTTGACTTGAGATGAGATATCTCGCACTTAAACCTCGCCTTACGTCCAGCTAAGATTTTAAACAAGCGACGATGGCCAGATGCCTACACTTTAGATTTAATGGAAATACTCCGACTAGTGAAACGTATTCACCCAAGAACGTGTCTATTTAATACCTACAGAGAATTTTCATAATAAAATAGCCTTATGAGCAGGGTGAGAAAATACATTCCTTACACTTGGTTTCACTGTTTTGGAACTATCAAAATGGTTAATGTACAATTTCCATTACGAATATATGAAACCTAAAAATGGAAAAAATTTATTGCTTGATTATATGGCTACAGATTCATTTATTTATTATATTTTAACTAAAGATTTCTATTCTGATATAAGAGATGACATTGCAAAACACTTTGACACATCTGAATATGATCCTAGTAATCAATATAATATTCCAATTCTAAATAAAAAAGTAGGCTTAATGAAAGATGAGAATAACGGAAGGATTATGAGAGAATTTATAGGTTTAAGATGTAAGATGTATTCGAGAGATGTCATTGATGATAAAGTTACAAAGAAAGCGAAGGGAATTAAAAATACAGCTGTAGATGGACTAAGTTTAAGCGATTCTAGAGAGTGTTTGTATAAAAAGAGAATTTTTTATAGTAATATGCTTGTTTTCAGATCAAAAATGCATGAAATTTACACACAAAATATAAATAAAATTTCACTAAGTTATTTAGATGATAAGAGATTTATTAGAAATGATGGAGTATCAACTTATGCCTGGGGTCATTATAAAATTAAAGATGAAAGTTTATAATAAAACTGATTAATTTATTACTTTTATCGTTTGTATTAAAATACATTTTTAGAGTAATATGTAAATTTTTAGGTTAAAAATACATTATATTTATGCGCAAAATTTCTCTATGTAATTTAGATGTTAAGGATTTATTAAACATAATATGTTAACGATTTATGCTTGAAACTGTAATAAAAATAAATAATAAAGTAAATAAAACTGCTCATTAAATTTTTTATGTGTTTTATTTGGAAATCTCTAGTAAAATTGCATACATCTATTTATTGTTTATATAATACTTAATTAAATATGCATTTTCCAGTGCGCAACAACCGCTATGTGATGAGCATATATTTGTGAATGGATAGTCCCTTTTTAGATTCTCCAGACTGCTGCATCTAAGATCCTCAACATTGATTATATAAGAATCCTTATTAAGAATTGAAATTATCCATTTCTTCTTCTCAGAACCTTTTACAAAAATACTGGTAAGTCTATATTAGAAATCAGGAATCTTCTTACACTCTCAAAGTTAGAGGATCCTTCATTCCATACAAGTCCATGATGATTTTTCTGTAGCCAAATAGCTTGTTTCTGTTCACTTATACTTAGTTATGAGAAATCTTATGGTGGTTGAATTAGAAAACGTAAATAATACCACATCATTAAAAAGAATAACTAATTCTTTACAGATAAATGCATTTGAATAGTCTTTAAGACCTTGTACATCAATTACAATTTGTTTCTTCATTATGCAGTTATATATTGATGAGAATATAAGAAATGTGTATAACTTCGCTGTTGAATTAGAAGTTATGCACATTCAGATACATCTGCTTTTATAACAGTTTTCGAGGATGGGAATGGAATTTTAGACTAGAGATAAAACTGTTTGTTAACATATGGATGTTTTATTTCAGAATATATCAATAATATTTACTATCGCGGCTGTAAAATTTTATTGTATTAAATCAGTTTTTTCACGTCGCGGGGAGTATTCAATTTTTCTGTCATGTAACAATAAGCAGAACGCTGAAGTGCTTTCTGGAATTTTGCTGGCAGTCTCAAATTCAATCTGAACATCGACTGGACCGCTTTTGACAACCTCATTTTGATGTGAACAATCAATGATAACAATAGGTGCTTGAGATTTGATTTTTTTTTTATATCCAGTAAAGGTGATGAGTTGCAACCATAATAGGAGTCTTGAAAGACTGAATACGTATAATATAACTATGCATATCGATTTTCTTGAAACGAAATATTTAAGTTATCGTATGGATGCGTTTCTGAATTCAAGTGTAATTTAAAATTAGTGAGGTGACAGTGATCAAATTCACTAGGATTTTCTCTATGTTTAGTGGGTTTGTTAGTCTGAAATCCAAATATTACAAATCTAGATTTTTCAAGTTGATTAGTTGTGTTCACACACCAAATAGTATGTGTTGACTTTGGAACATGTGGATATTCATACAAATTCCAACTGCGAAAACTTATTTCCATTGGACGTTGGCACTGTATCCTTTTGTAGAGTTTAAGGCGCTCAGCTTCGCTAAGAGTAACATGTGGCACTTTCCATAATATATTTTTGATATCCAGTGTATACTTTGTTAATGTTGTACTTACACAATTATTATTTGTTTTTGCTCTCATTAAAATTAATATGTTTAGCATTTGGTATAATTTTCCTAAAATCTTCAGCGACACCTTATAACATTTTTAAAGTCACGCAGAAATTAAACGGTCCACTTGGATGTTTGTTGTCATTTTTTACATTCCAGCCTGCATTAATAAGTGCGATGCTTTCAGCTGAATTTAGTGACACATAATTCTTCAAAGCTGTGCTAATTCACACATTTCGACAGTTATCAATCTCAATTCCATTTATTTCATAACGTATTTCATCAAACATAAAAGCAAAACAATTATTTGCAAATTTAAGTGCATCGTCAGCTGTATCTTTCTCATTTAACAGTAAACCTTCAACAACAAGAACACTTTCGCATGGTAACAAAATTAAATCATGTTTTTGTATGCAAATTCTAGTTATATCATTAATATCGTATTATTCAACAAATGGAGAATACGTATGACATGACTTGTTTGCTATCGACTCATCATATCGAGCCCTTTCAGTTATATTTAATACATCACTCATTTTGTAAAGTAATTCCAAGTGATTTCAGAAATTCTTTATTTTCTTGAGTTAAAGACTGCGCTCTTCCGCTTTGTTGTTGTATGTGTCAATTCGATATGAGAACTGAATTTCTTGTACGATGACTGTGTATATTTATTTCTTTTATTATTAATGTCGTAAACTAACATTCTCAATAAATTGTTAAATTTTACTACAAAAACTAAAAACTCTAACTCTTTCAGCTGCACACCGATCTTGATCCTCTGGCAATCATTTATGAATTAATGTCTTCAAAGAAAACTTTACTTATTTAAAGTGTTTGTTTCCATCATTCCAGGTAAGAGGTCGTAAATGTAATCTTACTGTTATTTTTTCTTTTCGAAAATTAATTAAATCTCCGTCTTGATCTACTAACTGGACAACAACTGAATGTATTGCATTAACGTTAACAGGTAGGTAGATTATATTCGTTGAAACCTCGTTTATTTTATATCCTGGTGAGACATTAGGTGAGAACTTGTGAATTGTATGAACAAGTTTATTATTCACATACGAATCAGTCACTATATTATATATTAACTTTATTTATGTTTACAGGTAAGTCAGATTCAACTTTTACGTCTGGAGTTATTTCACGTTTACTAAAACCCAACAATTTACCAATTGTTCGTTCAGGGCTAAAGTAAATTGGAGCAGTAGATTTAATTTCTGTTTTTAATGTGTTACTATTAGCTTGTATTTTAACCATTGGTTTACTTCTTGTTTGCTTTAATTTAGCTGTTATGTAATTCACAATATCATTTATTTCGTAAGAACCTTCTGATAGCCCAATAACTTCACTTCCGACATGAAACAAATTGTTGCTCTGATTTATGTTTGGTATCGAATTATATGTATATAAACTGACTAAACCGCATTCATAAGCAGTAGGTACTGGCATTGGTGGAAAATAATTTGCAGTTAAAACAGAATTATTTCCAGTAAATTCTAATACTCTTGACATACTGAAGGTTTCAACAAAACTAAATAGACAAGTAACGACATGGCTTTATTTATTAGCATTTTCATATAAAAAGTTCAAACATAAATGACCGCAAATTACAGAATCATTGTTTTGATATCTATTATAATTATATATAATGTTGTTTTCTAAATAAGATATAAGTTGGGGGGTCGAAGATTACCATAACTATTAAAATAAATAATTCTATTGCGATTTTTATAATACGCTACCCAGTGCGCCCCTAAACCGCTTGATTTATCCAAGTTAACAATACCACATTCTGTTTGCTTCGATTTTACTGGTAATTCATTCAACATGAATACTTCTCTAAAATTGGGAATGTCTTTTGCAAATTTATACAAATCGAGTTCATTGAGAGGTCTGCTGGATAGCCCTTTTAAAAGTTTTTTGGCTTTAAATACAAACCAAGACCTTTTCGATATGGTTTAAGAAACAGTCCTTTTCCCATTGCGATTGTTTCCATTTTCTTATTATGCGTCTCGCTTTAAACAAGTTGCTTGCGAGCATGTTTGCATCGTTGATGGCTTTTGCGATAGCTGCAGCTTCCCCAGATAATGTTCCAATCGCAGATAAGTCTGCAAATAATGGAACAAGAAAAGGAAGTACACCTCCAGTTTTTGGAATCGGAATTATCCGCGTCCGCGGGGGAATAATTTGTTTTCCTTTAATACCTGTTTTAGCTGACGCCAAAGCTATGCGAATATCACTTTTTACACTTTGAGGTTTTTCAGATTTAACATCAGCTCTAGCTTTCGATATAAGATGATTCAGAATATTTTGTTTGATTTTCTTATTGGGTTTCCTTTTCTTTAACTTTACACCCATACCCATTTTAGCTTTAGCTTTCATAACGTTTGTTACAAACCATACCTTTATTCGCTCACCGAGTTTTGAATCTTTAGCTTGTACTCTCTGCCAAGCTTTATCGGCTAACACAAGATCAGCTTTATTTCTTGTTGATAAACTGTTTGTTTTAGAGTACGCTATATCATGTTCTCTGCATGCGCTATCTAAAGGATGTATACCAAGGTGACCTCTTGCTAATCGGTCTTTAAGTTTTGTCCTGGTCCGCAAAACTGAAAACCTCCTGGCAAATGAATCTCAAATGGTAATTTATTTATAACTGTGTTAATTAAACCAGAATTTCTTGAAGTTAACCTTCGACTGGTTAAATGACTTCTGATAATTAACATCGTATGTCAATGTTATTTATAATAATAAGTTGTGTGAACTAAACGTATAGTTTAAAAGCATTTTCTTTTATAGGTTTACCCAGTTGTTAAAATGAGACTGATTCGTCAACATGATGAGTTATCAGAAACATTGATTTTAATCATAACTCTAAAAATCAGTTCAAACATAGTAAACTATTACCTAATAGTATACGAGCCATAATTGTTGGTCCGTCAAACTGTGGAAAGACTAATTTACTTATATCTCTATAATAGAACATCCCAATGGATTCAAGTTTGAAAACGTTTACATTTACTCAGTCTTAATATCAACTTAAATATTTATATCTAAAAAGGTTGCTTTCTGACATAAAAGGCATAGGATACTTTACTTTTACAGAAAATAATGCTGTGTTGTCGCATGAAAAAGTTAAACGTAATTCTATATTTGTGTTTGATAATATTGATTGTGAGAAACAAGATCATATAAGATCATATTTCTGTATGGGGCGAAATAAAGCTATTGACAGTTTTTACTTAAGACAAACTTACACACGTATACCAAAACACTTAATACGTGATAATGCTAATGTGTTAGTAATTTTTAAACAGGACAGGCTTAATTTAAAACACATATATGATGATCATGTAAATAGAGATGTATCTTTTGAAACGTTTAGACAAATGTGTTCAGAATCTTGGAAAGACGAACATGGGTTTTAAGTCATTAATAAAGATTGCACGTAAGAAAATGGTCGATATAGGAAAGGATTTGATACATATATTATACTATAAATATTAGTACTATGCGGATTCATATTCACTCTATATCTGTCCAATAGACAGACAAGATTATACAGCCAGTCAACAACGCTGTTCTAAAACTCTGATTGAGCTGTTAAAGAGGCTGTTCAAGCTGTTTATTAAGCTGATTAAGGTTCAACAGCACCTGTTTAAAGAAGCTGTTAAAGGACCTATATCCGCAAGGCTACATTATATTTTATATTAATTAAGTCAGCCTGCTAAATAACCATGAATGAAGAAATAGCGAGTGATATCATAAAAACACAAAATATAATTCGAAAGAAATATGATTCTCTGAAAGCTGCAAAAATAGATGATGTCGCATAACTAGAGCAAATTTTTCAACCAATGACAACTCCTCCAAAGAAACTAACAGATGTACCACCAGTAAAAAAGGATAAAATCAGTGAAAATGAACTTAAGTTTGAATCATTCGCATCGGAATATCCACAATCACAGCTAAACGAAGAGAGTTATTTAACACAGCCAGATATCGAATCATCTGGATACGAAGATAATCAGTTCACTCCACAGGATGAAACGGGGTTATTTATATACTCGTTGAATATAAAACAGAAATATTTTGATCAGAAATATGCACCTTATTTCAATGAAAACGAGAATCAGTGGAAAATTGGAAATGCACATTTTGCACTTAAAGATGATAATATTTATATAAATGGACAAGTGTATAAATCGACGCCTGGATTAATAAGCCTGCTTTTTTTTAAAAAAAACCTTCATTAGATCAATGTAATGCTAGTGAAAAATCAAGCTACATTCAAATTGTAAACAATGCCAATTTACTTCACCAAAATTTTGATAAACCGCAACAGCACGCTGGAAGTAAGAGTGGTAAATATAAGATAACCACAAAAATTTTAAACCAGCAAAGATTTGCGGCCGCAGGAACGGGATTAATGAAATCTTTATCAGATAAGACTGATTATGTTTACTGGGATGGTCCCAACGAATGAGTGGAAAGACTAAAACTACTAATAGCATCACAGCAAGCAGGCCATACTAATCATAATAATGAGATTATTTCCATTCTAGAAGAGCTAAATGAAACAAAAATTATTATATAAAAAGAAAACATCCTTTTCTTTATCATAACTAAAATGACTATCGATAAATTCGGACGTTCCTCCTCTTTTGAACGCATTAATTCAGATCGTGTTGGTGACTCGTTTCTTCGCAATTTAGGTTTTTTTTTAACTACAGACGGTAATCTTGATATACAGAACAGACGTGTATGTAATTGACAAAGTCCATCAGCACCGAAAGATGCAGTTAACAAACAGTATGTTGATGATAAAGTTAATCAAATAAGTTTAGTTAAAAATAAGATGCGGCAAAAAATAATAATCTAAATAATACATTCAATAAAATACAGAAATAGTTTGAACAATTTAAGAATACCATTTCTGAGGAAAAAGTTGAGAAGTCTGTTGGAATTAATCTATCTTTAAAAAGAAACCTTTAAGAAAGGCAAAAACATCAGTCAGAAGTTATTTTCAGCATCTACAAGGGAAACAACAAGAGTAGACACTTTGCAGAAAAGCAATGCATATATCTTAACAATTATATAATTAAACGTTTAATGGTTGTTTAATAACAGTTTCGATAAGATGAGTAAGCAAGACCTAGTAAATGAATTGCAGAGACCAGCACGTCGAAACTTGAAATGACGTGCGGTTATCTTAAAGGGCATCAACGACCTTTGGCAAGCAGATCTAGTTGAAATGGGAAAATACTCTACTGAAAATGACGGATACCGTTATTTACTAACAGTCATTGATGCTTTTTCAAAATTTGCATGGGCTATAGCAGTAAAAATTAAGACAGGTTCTGAGGTAAACAGTGCAATGAAACAAATCTTAAAGAAACAGTACCCTGCAAATTTACAAACAGACGATGGGAAGGAGTATTATAATAAACAATTTGCCATATTAATGAAGAAACATAATATCAATCATTACTCTACTTATAGTAAGGTTAAAGCGTCTATTGTGGAAAGATTTAATATAACTCTAAAAAACTGGATGTGGAAACAATTTAGCTTAAATGGGTCTTATAGATGGATAGATAATATTCAGAGCTTAGTTGACAAGTACAACAATAAAGTGCACATAACTATTAAAATGAAACCTCGTGCTGTAAATATTAATAATGAAAGTATATTGCTGAAAACTGTATAGAGTAAAATTTAAAAATTTCCAAAAACGAAATACAGAATTGGTGAATTTATACGTATAAGCAAATATAAACATCACTTTGAAAAAGGTTACACACCAAATTGAACTACATCAATTTTTAAAATTGCAAAAATCAACATCACCAATCCTGTAACATATATTCTCGCAGATTGTCAAGGTAATATTATAAAAGGCTGTTTCTACGAGTTAGAATTATTAAAAGCGACATTTCCTAATGTATATCTCATTCAGAAAGTTTTGAAAGAAAGAGGTAATAAAATATATGTGAAATGGTTAGGTTTCTCCGATGTTCATAATTCTTGGATTGATAATAATGAACTTGTATACTAATAATGAAACATTTATGATAGGTAGGTTGTCTGATTAATTTATCAACTGTCAAGGTTTATATAAGCTGATTCATAATGGGAAGAGTTAGAACGCACTCATCGTTCGTCAGTGTAAACACTTGTTGAAGATCAGAATCACATTCAAAATGGAGTTAATGTTTTTCAGTGTTACCTTTATTACCCATTTTTGCTTCATTGCTGACACTGCTTCACCTGCTCCAGTTGCAATACAGCTAACAGAACCCAATAGAGTAGCACGAATGAACTTCAATATTCAGTTACATACCAATGAAACAGTGCAAATTAAATTGGCTTTCAAATTACTAACATCAAGTGAAACATGACCAGTATAAGATGTATCTTTTATTTCAAGTAATATTTCTGAAAATATAACTTCATCAACAATGTCAACTTCGTTCGAAGCTGAAGCAGGTCCAGAAACAATAACGGATTCGTTAACCTTTGAAACTTCGTCAACACAACCCATACATCGGCAGAAACAACATCAATTGTCTACTCACAAGAAGCTACTACACAATTTCATCTTTACGAAGAAACAACTAAAAAACTTTAAGAAATGAGTCTTGTGACAGTGGAGGAAGCTATTGAATCCTTGAGACAACATCTAATTAAAAAAGAGTTGGAAATTGCTGGCATCATTGAAAGTACTCATCCTTTCTATCGACATTTCAGGCTTGAATATGGCGATGATATTATAGTACTTATAAGGTGTACCTATGATTCCAATTTTACTGAAAGGTTATTGGCAATTTCATGCTATGAATATCGAGAATTTGAATCAGAGAGAATTTTAAGCAATGAAGAAATTGAAAAAGCAGAGGTGTTTACATAATTACCTGAATATATAGATGCAAGAAATGTTAGACAAACTTATTCGATGACTATCTCTTAAACTGTAATATAATTTTTGTTATTTTAAAAGAACACTGATGATACTAAATTTTGAACTTTTTCTATTATGTGTACAATTAAAAACAAATATCTAAATATATAACATTCAATCTATTCAGTTGTACTTTATTAAATTCATTATCCTTTTCAACAAATTCTCGAATCGTGAATTGCATAATTTTATTTACAGCAAAACTTTTTCTTATTAGGTTGAACTTTTTAATAAAAGTAAAGTAATTAAAGATAAAAAATCAGTATTTAAAAAATGCTTCTACTGAAAACAACTCTTATATTTGTTGTTTTAGATAAAAATAATTTTATATTGTATCATCAATCTTTTTTTTTAATTAAATTTTTACAATCTACTCTACAAGGAGTATTAAGTAAATATGTTAGACGTATGTTCTAGTCGGACAATAATAATAAACCCAAAAGAACGAAAATAAAAATAATTTTAAACAAAATATATATACATGTATAAATAATAAATAATACAAAACGTGTGAGGAGAAGCCCACCAGTGTCGGCACTCCCTCTCGGACAACACTAAATGGTTAATTTAGTAGGTCTCTTGGCCAGGTTCTTCTTAAGCGTCTGTCGTAGAAAGGGTCTTCAGAGAGTTGTTCCATGAGGGGATTCTCGTGGCCAGGCAACTTTGCGTGATAATTTTGGGCGTATCTTCGAATTCTTCATGAACGAAAGGGCTTTTGAGATCTTGATGTAAGGTAAGGTTGGAAACGTACCATGGAGCATTTACTATTGAGCGAAGTATTTTGGATTGCTGTCTTTGTATAATTCGGATATTTGTTGGTTTAGCGCCTCCCCAGAACTGGATTCTGTAGGTTCAGATTGGTTTTAAAAATGCCTTGTAGATCAATAGCTTGTTGCTGATGGTGAGCTTTGATTGTCTTCCTAGGAGCCAGTGCATCTGACGAAACTTAAAATTTATTTGTGCTTTCTTTGACTGTATATGCCTTTTCCACGTTAAGCGTTGATCAAGATGTATACCAAGATATTTTGCTTCAGTGTTTGCAGGTATGTGGTTGTTGAATATAGTTACTCTTGGGCAGATCGTATTTTTATCGGTAAATGTTACTTGAACTGATTTGCTTTCATTTACACTGAAACGCCATTTACTGATCTCGTCCAAGTGTTTTTGTAAGTTTTGTGAAGCTATCTCACCTTTTCGATGCGATGATAATATTGCAATATCATCAGCAAAAGTAGCAAGTGTTGTGTTATCTGACTCTGGTATATCTGATGTGCTGATTAAGTACAGTAGTGGTCCCAGCACGCTCCCTGGTGGTACGCCAGATTCTATGGGATATAGACTTGATATCGCATCATTGTGTTTCACAGAAAAGTAGCGATCTGACAAGTAGGATTTTAGTAACAAATGTGGTAGAAGATTCTTGATTTTGTATAAGAGTCCAGTGTGCCATACTTTATCGAATGCTTGAGAGGAATCTAAAAACACTGCACTACAAAATTCGTTGATTTCAAGACTAGTTGATATTCTGTTGACTATTCGGTGGATTTGCTGGAGTGTGGAGTGATGTTCTCTAAAACCTAGTTGGTGTCTTGGTATTATATTTTTGCAGGTTAACTAATTATGCAGGTTAACATCTTTCCTTAGCCTCTTCAGCAATAGTCTTTCAGCTATTTTGCCTAGTATGGATAGCAAGCTTATAGGTCGATAAGATGCAACCTCATGTTCAGGTTTGCCTTGCTTAGCTATCATAATAATCAAAGCGTATTTCCATAAGGCTGGGAAATAGGATAGGTTCATCATACGATTGTAGATTGTGGTCAGCAAAGAAATAGCTTTTTTCAGGAAGATATTGAAGAAGTTTTTCTGTGATAAGATCGTCACCCGGAGCTTTTTGGCCTTGAGTTTCTTGATTTCGGCTTTTATTTCTTTCTTCGTAAATGGCTTAACTGGAAGTGACATTTGACACGGCACGTCTATGAAGAACTCTATTTCTCCGTAACATATTGTTGGATCGTTTTCATTTGGCTTAAAAACTTCAGTCAGGTGATCTGCGAAAGCGTTCGCTTTATCCTGACTTGAGCACGCCCATTCTCCGTTTGACTTTTTTATGGGAGACACTTACTAGAGGCCTTTTGAAGTTCTTTGTAGCTTTCCAGATGGCATGATCATCGCTATTGTTGATATCTTGAATATATTGACTGAAATTTGAGTTTGTAAGATTTTGAAGGGTCTTATGAAGTTTTCGGGCTAATCGGTTATAATATAATTTATCAGTAGGATTACGTGTTCGTTGCCATCTTCCTCTAGCTTGACGTTTTTCTGCAATCAGTTGTCGCACTTGCAGGGGTATCTGGTTCACTGATAAGTTATTGTCTGTAACAGACGGGGTGTTTTTCCAGGCTGCTTCTTGGATCAGCTCAGTAAAATAGTTTACGGTATCATCGAGTTCATTCGGTTGCTTTATAGACATATTTAAGTTTATGGTATTTTCAATATATCGCTGGTAGGATTCCCAGTTAGTTCTAGAGGTCGTTAATGTAGCATTTCGTTCATTTTTTATCAATGTAGTGCTTAAAGTGGCTACCACTGGTGTATGATCAGACGATAAATCTGGAGGTGTTTCCTCGCTTATATAACTGTTTGCAACTCCATTTGTCACAAAAAAGTCGAGTACGTCAGGTATTATGTTTATATTTGTTGGCCAATATGTAGGCTTGGTCGTTGATACACATTATAATTTTTAACCATTATTGCTTTTAATAGATTGCGACCTTTAGGTGTTATTAGTCTAGAGCCCCAGTAAGTGTGCTTCGCATTCCAGTCCCCTCCAACAATAAATCTAGGGCCGAGGGTTTGGAAGAAATCTTTGTATTGGTCTTGACTTAGTGCGTGTCTTGGTGGAGAATATAGTGCCTATGCATCAAAACTCCAGGTTTCTGTATACACCTTAATAGTTGTTGCTTGAATTTCAGTCGTTACGTACGGGGGTAGGACGTCATGTTAAATGTTGCTTCTGATGAGTACTGCAGTACCTCCGTGTGCGGTGCCATCTGGATGATTTGTAGCGTATGTAGAGAAGAGCGATATGCGGAATACTGACTTATTTGTGAAGTGGGTTTCAGAGACCAGCATTATATCTATTTTGTTAATGTTGACAAATGTTATTTGTTCTTGTTTGCGACTAGTTGGTCCGTTAGCATTCCATGTTGCAATGCGTACGAACTTTGCTATTTCAATTGAATTTATTAACAAGTCTTGATAACAGATTAAGCATAATCTGGTTTTGATTCATCAGTTGTGTGAAGAGGGATTTAAATTCACCCAGGATAGAAGTAAGCGTGTTTTCAAGGATATTTTGATGGTCATCTGTGTAAACAGGTTGCCTTTGTTTGAGTACTTGATTATATAGCGGTCTGCTTGGGCGGGGTTCAGTGTAGTCGCTAGGTACTTCTGTGTTTATGTTAGCTGCAACGTGTATGTTTCGGTCGTCTTGTGTTAGATTATGTTGCTTTTGGTGGTATTTAGTCAGGTTAGGGTTTTTGGTTCTTATGAGGTCCCTGTATACGGTGCAACCTTTCTAATTTGCTGGATTGCCACCTTCACATAGAGCACATTTCGCTGGGGTTTCTCTTGTTTTCGTGCACATTTTGCTGTCGTGTTGTTCGCCGCACTTTACACAAATGAATGGTTTATTACAGTAGGTCTTCGAATGGCCGTACTCTTGGCACCTTGCACATTGAACTATTTCGCGTCTTTTCTTTGGAGGTTCTATACCGACTTTTGTGTTACATATGAATTGCAAATCATATATACTTTTATTATTATCTTGTGGCTCTAGATCTACGAAAAAAGAGGTAACGGATCTTTGGAAATATAATGCCTAATGTTCACAATATTTCTCACTCTGTGGCCAGCTTTTTGGATATCTAACTTTATTTCGTTAATTGGAGTCGTGTGGTGTAAGTATCTTACTACTACTTTATAGGCTCTTTCTTCTTTGGACTAGTAAGTATGGAATACGATATTCTCGTCTCTCAGGTATCTCACAAGTCTTCTATATGTTTCAGATGTGTGAACATTTATTTTGACAGTGTTGTTTGTTAGTGTCTTTGAGTAATATTGTTTTTCTGCTATAATGACTGCTAGAAAGTTACTCATGTTATTATAATCTGTTACTCCATGTATAAAAATAGGTGGAGGTTTGGGCTGTTTTAACGTCTCTGTAGAGTCGTAGTTATTAATGTTAATTTCATCTGCTGCAGCTAGAGATGAAAATCTATTGTAAGTTTTTGAAAATGTTGCCCTTTTTGGAGTTTGTTCGGGTGAGTTACAGACTCTTTTTCTTTTTTTCACTTCTTGCCACGAATGGGTTGATAGAGGAGACCTGTCTCTGTGGTCATTCATATTGTGATCATCAGTAATTTGTTGAGAGTTGTCACTGTTAATAATTGGTGTATGATTGGTTGCGGTATTTTGTGATGTTTGAGCAGGGCCGATTCCTACATCTGTAGATATTTTATGTGATAATTTTGTTGATTTGGGAGCATATAGCTCCCTTGTTAATCAACAGTCAGTAATTAGGGGTGATTTGATTAATTTAATATAATATATTAAATCTGCTGTAGATATAAATTAATATTCTTACTTGATTTCAGTGTATTATTTTGCACTCAGTTATCAGCAAGTGATAAGATTATTGGCTGCCGGCAGACATCCACTCACTCGGAACGACAACCGCGAACTCTATATCATCAATCTGAAGTGGTAAAAGCGTACGCATGTTTCAATACAGAAAATAATACCTGGCCGCATAAGTGGGTAGAGCTGGTTCCATTGATTCAAGATGGTATACCAATTTTACAAACATCTTAGATTCCTAAGAATGACATTAGTATTCTGAAACATAAACTCAGATTCATATACTCAAATAGAAGTTACGGCGAAACTCAGTGGAAATAAAACTTTTATTACTCAAAAGGACTATGAAAATACAGATGCAGTAAAAACAACAAGGAATTGTTTTTCACACAAAGGTGATCTATTAAAACAAAATTCTACAACTGTAACTTTCAATAATGATGATGCACAGCAGATACTGGACATCATACTATTTATATACTCAGTTTTCACCACATTTTATATATTTATGAATAAAATTTATCCTTTTGTTAAAGACAGGATATTTACAAAATAATTAAAGTGAGAAGAAATCAATAGAAAATGTTATCTGATTACTTTGTGTCTCATTTATTTATCCACACTGAAACCTAACTACTGTAGAAAGAAACAAAGAATAATTTTTAATTCAGAGGGATAAAAATGGCGAGAAAAAAAAACAAAACCAAAAAATCTTAGCTTCTATTATTAACAATGGTACATGTATAAGGAAACTAAAATACGTTTCTATTACAATAAAATGTTTCTTTATTTATTATTACTGCTTGAATCCATTTCATTTTCTTCTTCATTATCACAATTTCTTCTGCAGACTTGAACAGTTTTTTATCCTCTTCTAATAAAAAAGGTTCAATTACACTCAAATACTCAGTCAAACCTTAAAAAAATCCATTGACATCTTTTCATTGAAATTCAAAAATATACTGCATAATTCAACAGCATAACTGTATAAAAGATAACGCTTTCTACATTCATACTCTGACATGTACCTGCCGGTTCCATATACTGATTCATGGTCTGCATCAAATGAAATGTCGTTAAATTGTGAGCGTAAATTTTCCACCGCACTTTTTAAATAAGTTGGTTCACTATAATTCACGTAACCCATCCACATGTTGCCTCTTTAAAGTTCGTTAAATTATTAAACTAAAACAGCTTGTGTCTGTCGTTCTCAAGAAAGCAGTAATCTTTATTTGATAAATAATAAGTTCAGAGGTTAAATGGTTAAACTTTTATAAGATTTACGTACGAAGCGAGTCTAATGCAGTACAGCAATATTAAAACAGTTTTAGTCTATATACGACTACAGTTATATTCAGAGTTTACATTTTATTCTTTATTGTTTAATAAAACTGTTTATTTCATCGATATATTCGACTACATAACAAGTCAAACATAAACTGAGCTCAACACCACGCCGCTGCCGGTCCTGAAGCAGAAGCCCCCACTTCACCCCTGCCTCGGACCACGCCAGACCGAAGCCCCCGCCCCGGCCCCCGTCGGGCCCCCGTACGGTCTATGCGTATGCTATGAATCATACGGTAGCGACACCTTGCAGAGAATTTACGACAACGGCTTGACGTATTTTTTTTTAAGTTTGATTTTTCTTTTTTTTCTTTAACAGTGGCAGGTTGGTGCTAAGACAGGCGACTTGAATTGACACATGACAGGTGACAGACTCGACAAATGACAGTTGGCAGATTTGACAGATCTGTCATATATGTCAACGCCTAAAGTGTTCCAGAATCCCCTTATCTATACTACTCATAAACTACAAAAAAATCTTGGAAACAGTCCCCAAAAAGAAGAAATTGATTGTAAAAATTATAAATCTACTATTTTGTATATGGAAAAATACATACCTATCTAAATATTATAAACCTAAATAATTTACTTTTTGTGATAAGTTACATGTTAATAAATGAGCAATATCCAGTAAAATAAGTAAACTATTGAACAAACTAGAAACCTAGGTTGTGGTTAGAAGAAAATGTTTTGTCCAATTTGAGGCATTATGAATTTATAATTTCATATACATTAATTAATGTTTAAAATCCTTTTCAAGGTAAACCAATTAATTGAATCCATTACTTTGAAATCTATTAATATGCCAAAACTCCCATATTTTCTGGTACTATATAAAAAAAACTTAAAATAACATAACTTAGAAAAGACGAACATAAAAAGGCCCGCTAATTTCGATATTCGATGAACTATTATTCAAGTAGATTTAAAGTGGGAATACATGTGACGTGTCCCGCTCCACTCTCTGATTGGTCGATAGTTACCAACCTATCTAATCTATAAACCTTGTGACAGGACTTTATTTTTCACGACTCAGATAAAAAATAAAATGGTGAAAGCATAAAGGCATATTAGAACATTCCACTTGTTAGTGCATAGGCAAGTTCATACCTAGATTCGATAGGTTCGCAGTTCAGCGCGAAAATTGAATGCCGTCACTCACCTTAGCCAAATACTATATAATGACAATACAGGACACGCTGATTTCGTGTTACAAAAATATCAGCGCCTCCTAGCGGATAGTACTGATGTTACGTCGTTCTAGAACGTGTAACACTAGCAATTGCTGGTGTTTAACTGTGTATAATTAAGTTTGAGCTGTGTTTTTTACAATCAATGTTAGTGGTTGGGTGTGTGCAATCTATAATTGTTCGAATTATAACGTGCTAAATCTATCAAAGACATTTCATAGGTTTCCAAAGGATGGCGAAAGCAGAAGACAAATTCAGAATCACTTTTATGCCAATATGTACAGTTCGCAGAAGATAATTTATTGTGTAATATTACCACCATGTACCTATTTATAGATAAACTTCCTAAACGGATGGTTGAAATGCTTCAATCATAACTTGTCTTCTAGTGCATAAAAAAATGAAGGCATAAAAAGTTTTGCATTAATAATAAATGGTATAAGAAAACTGTTTTTCTATTTTCTTCTGTGTCCTTTTTTTATTTCAGTATGGCATAAATTGTCCCATTTTTTCACATTTAAAATTATTTTACTTGGTAAAGGCTTTTAATTATCTTCCCAAGACAAGTTTTCAAAGAGAAGTAGAAATAGCAGATTCAGCCCTATAATAGATTTATTCACGGAAGTAAGAGTTCGTCTTACCCTTCATCTGCACAATTTTTTAATTATGTACTAAGTATATCAGTTACATATTTTAAAATATTAGATTAATAAGACAGTTTTCATGTAGAGATATAGCAAATTGAGTACTGTGCTACCATTTATACCTAGAACAATTATTTATAGGTAAGTACAGCTTGTAACTTAATATCCTCCCTTGAATTAGTAGTTTAACGACGGGTTTAATGTAGTACTTTAAATTATGGTTATGGGTAAGAGAAATTTGCAGAATTATTCGTGCTGAATTCATTTAGGTTTCAAGCTGATTATTGATACAAATTCTATTTATAACTATATAATCAGAAAATTTTCACTGTTTTGTAATGTACAAGTTTTTATATTCATCTATAATAAACCAGTTGTCTAAATTAATAAAAACCTCTGGAAGCAGCAAGTGCGTTATGGTAGTGAATTTTCAAAATATATTTTTAAATAGCAAATATGTGTGTTTTTTTTAAAAGAAAGCAGTCATCAAATTTAGTTACCGGTATAACCTATATAGTAAAAACAATGTGCCGTGTTTCATCAAAAAAGCTTTATTGTTTGAAAATGTCCAAAAATTTCCCAAAGAAAAGTTAAATTGTTCCCAAAAAACTGGTTTCCTGGTCAACCTTATAGGTTAATAGCAAATTGAGCTATTCAAATTTGAAGCATTTAATGAAAATTGGCTACCATAACGCACTTGCTGCGTCCAGAATTTATTTTCTTACAAGTATTATATTTCGATGGAAAATGCAAAAATGCAATAACATAGGGCGTGTTCGATTAAAAAAATTCACTAAAAAAAAAAGAAAATTTGAACCACCAACGACTTATGGGCCACCCTGTAATTGTGGAAATATTTTTTAAGATGTAGCTCAAGACACCCTATGATTAATGTATACAACTTTTTTTCGTAACTTGCATAATAACAGATATATTGCGCTTTAATGAGTTTTTACGAAAATTCGACAAAAATGATATACCATTAAACGATAAACTCTATAGCCAAGACTACTGAAAGGGTCTATTTGAAATTAATTTTCTGTAAATATTTTAGTAAATTGAATGACAATGGCGATTGAAACTAAGAGTTCAGGCTTTGTAAAACATTATTCTTGAGACATTTTCCTTCCATAGATCATATTAGTTTTAGGTTCATTGCCTAAATATTAACAATTTTGACGTTTTAAATCGCGACTTTGACGTTTTGAGGAAAACCCAAATTTATTTTTCTTTAAATGCCTGTAACTTTTTTGTCCTTTAACCTACTGAGCTAATTTTGGTAGGTAGCTTACCTTTAATGATATAAACCCGTGTACCAAATTTCGTCGCCCTTACTTTGTTAATTCCGGAGATATAAAATTTTTTCGAATGAAAATACAAAATTTTCCCGGAAAACCGCGTCCGATTTTTCTGACTAACAAACTTATCCAAGCCATTTACGAAAGGAAGGTACGTGCCAAATTTTATCAAAATCGGCCCATTATTTTTTGAGTTATCTGTGTGATACATACATACATATATATATATATATATATATATATATATATATATATATATATATATATATATATATATATATATATAAGCGCGAACTAGGACCCTTAGAACCCATATCCGGGGTCAGTTTCAATTTTTATATGTTTATATATATATATATATATATATATATATATATATATATATATATATATATATATATATATATATATATATATATATATATAAACATATAAAAATTGAAACTGACCCCGGATATGGGTTCTAAGGGTCCTAGTTCGCGCTCATTTGCAAAAATATTTTCAAAGTTCAAAAGTCCGCATCTCCCCATTAGTGAATTTTTTCTACGAAATTCACTAATATGCAGGTAAATATACAATTCAAATTACTCGCACAGTTGTCAGTACTTCACGCGAGGTGGCGCTAGTGTACTTGTCACAAATTTCACCAATGCTAAAGCATAGGGGTGGCCCGTATTGCCATTATATAGTATTTGCCTTAGCTGACATTGGCCGAGTTATACTAGGCGCCAGCAGCTGCCAACAGTTGAATTGTTATGTTAAAAAATGTTGACAAACGTCAACAAATGTTGACATAACAATTCAGCTGTTGGCAGCTGCTGGCGCCTGGTGACCTCGGACATTTATATCTACGTTTTCTACTTCTAGGTTAGAAATTAGAATGCATTTCTTATTTTGATTCTGAAAGTGCTTAGAACATTTTATCAGGTATCAACAAAAGTTGGGGCTCTTTTATTGAATAACTTCACAGTCAAGCATTGCCTAATAGCGTTATCGATTCGCCGCTTAAAAATTCTTTTGGCGATCGAACTGAGATCGGGCAGTGACGTCATTACTCCATTAAAAGTAGTAATGGGCATAATCGGATGATTTTAATAATCGGAAAGCCCTACCTCGAATATTTGAATAACTGGATGATCATTCGAATATTAATCGGCACTAAAATATTCTCAAACGATGTTTAAGTAGTGCAAGAGAAGAGAGAGTGATTCAAATATTTAAATTATAATTGTTTGTAACTTGTATAAAAAATCCGAAAGATAATTCTTTCATCTATAATGAATTTTGGTATATAATAAACTAGTGACTAGTAAAACCTGTCCACCATAAACACCTAGATTTTCAAATCCAATAGGTTAGGGAATCTACATTTAGATTACTGTTGTGACCAGCAATACGAATCTTTAAAGATGTTTTCTTAATAATTATACTTTTACGATACCTATATTAGGGTTACCATCCGTCCGGATTTTTCCGGACATGTCCGGAATTCAGGGGCGTCCGGAATGCGTCCGGCCGGGAAAACAAATCGCGTCCGAAATTTTTAGCCGACCGTGGGACCATAATAGTAGGAATTAGTCTTAGTAGGGCAAGCGCGCAGTATCGGGTCCGAAATTTTGCCGGCCGGCCGTGGAAGCATAATAATTAATAATATGCCATGCTCGCAGTTTTGGGGGAAGTACCACGGCTTCAACACCAGTCACCATTGGCTTTCATAATTTATGTGATTACCCGGACGCAGTCGGGCGGTCGCGTATTCGTATTCTGTTGTAATTCGTATTCCTGTTGTAGTTTGGTATAATATGCTACAGTCAGTGAAATTCGAAAAGCTAAAGAATTATACCTAGGTAGCGCTTGCGGAGAAAATTAGAAAAAAAAATTTATACTACGCGGGTTTGCTAGTTTTAAAAATGCCAAAGCGACATTGTCAAGTCACCGAAGATATGCTGCATTTAAAAAGGAAAGATTAGTGGAGAAATCCTGTGTAATATCTGCAATTGCTCTGTAAGCGTAATTTATAAATGCAAATCTGATATTGAAAAACATGTACAAAGGGAAAAACACAAGAAGAATATGAGAAGTCAGACAGGCACGTCAGGTCTTACAAACTTTGTCAGGGTTGAAAATTTGAATACGATAAGGTTAACTAGAGTGGCGGAGGCAACAGCACTAGTTTACCACACGATAAAACATCATGAATCGTACAAATCTATAGATTGTACAAACAAAGTCACTAATAAATAATAAACAATGTGTATGTACGTAGCTTGTTCTAAATAATTAAGTCTTATTTTAGTTAAAAAAAAATGCATGATAAGATAGTTCAGCCACTGAAAACTAAAATGTATCATTTATTAATGGATATAAATCTAAATAATGATCGATCTTTAAAAAATGTAAAATACTATTAACAATATTGTATATTATATTTTTTAGTATGTTTTGTTTGTTTAAAAGGCAGGGACAAAATAATGTTTTAGCTTACTTAAAACAGAAATTAATCAAAAAATGGTTGGTATTGGTTGTCCAGCACATTTGTTAAATAATGCTGTTCATAACTGTTGCGACTCGCTCCTTTTGCAGACTTAGAAGGTATAGTTTTTAAATTATTTAATTACTTTAATATTTATACAGTAAGAGTGTCAACTCTTAAAAGAATTTTGTGATTTTGTGGATACCAAATATGAACAGCTTTTGTATCATTCTAAAAGTAGAGGGTTGAATCTTAAAGATGTTTGACCCCTTGAAATCATATTTTCTTTCAGATACTAACCCTCCATTCTTATTAAAATCTTTTTTTGAAAATCAATTCTCTGAATCATGTCTATTTTTCGTACATTCGTTGATGTCTGTGCTTCATAGTAATATAGAAAAATGGAGAAACAAGATAATAACTCTATTATTGAAATCATGGAAATCCTGGAATTGGTAATTACTACTCCTAATGAACGACTGCAGCAGAAATTCATTCCATTTAAAGTTAAATACGTACTAAAAAAATGAGTGATGAGGGGTCCGCACAAGAATGTCAAGTTTTCATTAACAATATTTTTCAATGTTATGAAAACGCCATAGCTTACTTAAACCGTTGGCTTGAACCTTTCCAAGAATTTTCTTGTTTTAAGAGGTTAAGTTTAGAAAATATTGATAATCTAGACTGGGAAAAAGATATTGCACCATCTGTTTCTTATATGACTGAAAAGGGTGTGGATATAGAGGATAATAAAATGTTTGATGAAATATGTCTTCTAGAAAAAATAATTAAAGGAAAGAAAGCAGAAATTCAACATCTACGCACACGCAAAAAATGGGTGGTGTTTTTTGAAAACTGTCTATCTGAAGAACAATATTCAGAAATTTTAAAGGTTTGCCAATTTTTTTTTGCTATAACAGCACATAATGCAAATGTGCAACGCGTTTTTTCACTAATATCAGCCCAGTGGTCTAAAGAACGAAATAGACTTTTGCTGGACTCTGTAAAACATATTATCATGACACACTTTAATTTTGCAATGACTTGTGACAAGTTTTATGAATTTATGTCACTACCTGAAAATTCAGATATTTTAAAAGAACTACAAGGAAATACTAAGTATACCTAGGTGACCTACATATTTTCGTTAATATTCTTATGGGTTTATAGTAAAAATGTCAATGAAATTCATATAAAAAAATAATTTTCGATTTTAATTTGCGGCGCTTCCAAAGAAAAATGCCCGAACTTTGTCCGGAATTTCGGCTTTGTTTGTCCTGAAAAATATTCTAGGTAGATGGTAACCCTAAATATATGCAAATTAAATTCTAAAAATTATAGGTTAGTATTATTATCAGGGTATCCAGATATCTCCATTTTTTTTTTTGATACAGGAGGGAGAAATGCTACATGCAGACCTCATTCACAACACCGAAGTGGGTGGGAATTTGGAGGTACTGTGGGACTCCTACTCACCAAAACTCCCTCCCATGGAGTACCGGACTTTAGTCCATACCTCCGTCGGAAAGATTTCACACAATGACGTTTGGGTTTGCATGTTTCCATTCTATTTTTGCCGCGGAGGCGTTAGCAGGTAAGTATAAGCTTTGGACGCTTATGCCTATGTGGAAGTTGCTCATCGTAGTCGGTGGCACTACGGAGAACAGCATTTGGGTGAGAAGCGGCTTTTCCGAACTGAGTTGTGGATAGTTGAGTTATAAACTCAAGTATCGAAGGCATTTCCAAATCAGAGTGAATCTGTCTGTTTCTGATAAACTATGGCGCCCCGGTAACCATTCTCAGAATTTTATTCTCGATGATAAGATATTTCACGTAATTACTTTTATTTTTACTATAGTAAATAAAATAAAAGTAACTAAGTGAGATGAAAGACACGAAACACATGCCGCCATCTCGTTGCCGAACCAAGTAGTATGTTGTCACGGCAGCTCCAAATCACACAAAATGTTAAAAGGTAGAAACTGTATACAACCAACTAATAAGTTAGTAAATTGTCAGCCCTGGCCCATTTCTTCCCCAATATAGGGACAGCGTATGTAAGGCTAGATGCATTCTCACCACAATTAGAACTGTAGACCGATTTCGCTCTAATTAGAGCTCGTCAGTACGGCATACTAATTGCAGAGAAAATACTATACGGCTATGGTAGGCTGGCTACCACAGCCGTATTACTTTATAGGTGTATTTTCGCTGCAATTAGTATGCTGTACTGAAGAGCTCTAATTAAAGCGAAACCGGTCTACGGTTCAAATTGTGGTGAGAATGCATCTAGCCTTACATACGCTTAGTCCCTATCTTGGGGAAGAAATAGGCTAGGGATGACAATTTACTAAATTGCTAGTTGGCTGTACACAGTTTGTATCTTTTAACATTTTGTGTTATTTTGGAGCTGCCTTAACAACATATACTACTTGGTTCCGCAACGAGGTGGCGGCACGTGTTTCGTGTCTTTCATCTCCCTTAGTTATTTGAGGCTGGCTACCATAGCCGCATTACTTTATAGGTGTATTTTCGCTGCAATTAGTATGCCGTACTGACGAGCTCTAATTAGAGCGAAACCGGTCAACGGTTCTAATTGTGGTGAGAATGCATCTAGCCTTTCAAAATAAAAGTACTTGCTTTCAAAATAAAAGTACTTGCGTGTGATATCTGGCTACATTACACTGCTAACTTAGACTAGGTAGTTGCCATAAGGTTCGGTATTTCCTTAGAAAATCATTAGTCATTGGCTATTGCACACCTTTATTGATCGCGATTGTAAACTGTAAACCTATAAATTAACATTTCGAATATTCGGATAATCATTTGAATGATTCTAGATGCATAAGGTCTATAATAGCATAGCCTTTTATTTATCAAACAAACAATCTCACGTAACTGTGAACTGTATGAGCGAATATATTCGAATATAATTATAATGCAACGATAGCTAACGTTGAAATTTGCATGTTCTTCCACTTACGATACGACTAAATTTCCGTTACTCTCTAGGCTCTAGAGCAGTGCTATTCTGAAATAATCCGGATAGTGTTACGAATGACAAATGAATAAGGTTCTAGAATAGAATAGAACTTTATTAGCTCGTTTAGCTACATATAACTTAACAACAAAAATATAACACTAGTACAAGAGCACTATACAACATTATTCGCTTATAATCACTTGTAGTAGCAACTTATTCTTAATGCTAGTTACTGTCTATCTAACTAATACCTCCCAGTATATCACTAGAAGATATATTCACCACAGCTATAGATACACTTCTACACCTAGACACAAACGTACTGACTGCAGTTCTCACTCTAATTTATTCGATAATCAGTCCCTTTAATAATATATTTAACTTTCCTTTTGAATATAATAATGTTGGTTGTAATTCGGATATCTTTGGGTAGGTCATTATACAATTTTTCACCTTTAATAAATATCGAATTCATCGCGTTCTCTTTCATTAACTGTTGTAAATAATAATTACTACTCTGTCTGATATCATGCGTGGGCATAGCAGATGACACCCGAATAAGCTTTTTTGTTAAATAATGTGGCGCTGAATCAATCGTTATGTTATGTTATGGATAAAAATTAGAACTCTCAACTTTATATAACTCTCAACACTCAGACAGTTTAGTTTTTCTGGCATCTCAGTAATTCTGGTGTATTTGCTACAGTAAAATTATCCTCATAGATTTATTTTGCAGTCTTTGTAACCTATTCAAGTCCTCTCTTCAAAACATATATAGTATAGTTACACAGTATGTGAAGTGGGACAATATTATCGTATTATGAATCAGTAATGCAGTAAATCTGGATATAGAATTATTAAGTCTCCATAACATTCGTACCGTTTGGGCATTTTTTTTATTATTAGATAATCTGCATGTTCTCTAAAGTTAAGCCGATCATCTATGGTGACACAGAAATATTTCATTGAAGTAACACATTGAATATCCTCATTTAGTATGTTTATTTTATGCCCTTCGATAATAAATTTATTAGTTAGTCCATTAATTTATTTGCAATCACCACGCATCTTATTTTTTTAACATTAATTTTAATTTGTTATAATTCAACCAATCACATAATGAACCTAGTTCATCGTTCAATAACTCAACAATACTGACAAAATCCTTACCTGAAATGTATACCAAAGCATCATCAGCAAACAGTTGTACTTTAGAAGTGTTAACTGTGTTGACTATATCATTTATATACAGATTAAAATGTAGTGGGCCCAAAACACTACCCTGTGGCACCCTTAATTCTTTTTTCTGCCTCTGTGACACCGATGTATCACATTTGGTTTTCTGTTTTCTATTCTTTGACGGATATCATTTTCAAAACTAAAAAGGTACGAAAGATGCCCCCTTTTCTTAATACCAGGGAAGCCTCTGGCCTTGACGAGATCCCAGCAATTGTTCTCAACAAATGCGCACCAGAACTTACTCCTGCCCTGACTCGTCTGTTTAAGACATCTTACAATAGAGGCATATTCCCTAGTAACTGGAAAACTGCTCGAGTACAACCTGTCCCCAAGAAAGGATCCAAAGCGCTTCATAGCAACTACATGCCTATTTCTCTCCTTTCAGTTGTCTCTAAAGTGATGGAAAAGTATATAAACACCGAATTACTAAAATTTCTTCAAAAACACAGTCTAATCCACGACAGGCTGTATGGATTCCGTCAGCGCAGATCAACTGCCGACCTCATTTCCTTTCTTACCCATTTTTGGAACAAGTCTATGGAACTACACGGTGAATCCAAGATTGTCGCTCTAGATATATCCAAATCGTTCGACCAGGTCTGGGACGCAGCGTTGCTTAATAAACTTTCGGCCTATGGCCTACCACCAAAACCATGTACATGGACAGCAAATTTCCTCTCTAACCGGAGCATTTCTGTTGCCGTGGATGGCCATTCCTCTAAACTGTATCCAGTTAATGCAGGAGTTCCTCAAGGTTCAGCTTTAGCCCCTACTTTGTTTCTTCACATCAATGACCTCCTCTCTAGCACATCCAACCTAGTTCACAGTGCGGACGACAGCACCCTCCACTCAAATATACAATATTCTAAGCCTGCCTCTTTAGCGCAATTAGATGAGGATCGCAGGCCATGAAGGGTTCTGTCTCTGTGGATCTTCAAAAAATATTAGACTGTGGAAGTAGAAATCTTGTACAATTCAACTCCACTAAATCTCAGTCTTGCTTTCTATCTCATAAGAGATACACCAGCCCTAGACCCATCACAATGAACACCCAAGTTATTCGAAGTAATGAGTCCTCTTCACTTGTTAGCATTTCTGTGGATCGAAATCTCAATTGGCACCAACATGTGACAGCAATTGCAGAAGCGGCTGCTAAGCAATTATATTTCCTCTTCCGCGGGCTCGCAAATACTTTTCACTAGCTAATCTCTATACCTTGTATACTTTACAAATAAGGCGAAATCGCAAATACTGCTCCAACATCTGGGGTGCCGCTGCCGCTTTCACACTCGCTATCCTGGACTCAATTTAGAAAACAGCTATATGTCTCATCGGTGACCCTACCCTCAGCCAATGGCTATCATCTCTTGCCCACCGACGTGCCGTTGGTGACTTCTCTCTCTATTTTATATATATCTGCACGAGCACTGCTCAGAGGACCCTTCTTCCATAGTTCCTCCACCTGCTGCCCCCAACAGATCTACCAGGGGAACAGAGCGAATGCACCTTTTTATTTACAAGGTCATCAGACATAGAACATCTTGTTATGTCCGCTCTTATGTCCCGAGGACTTCCAAGTTGTAGAAATCCTTGCCGGCACATGCCCCAGACAGCACAGACACATTCTGAGAATATACCAGTAATGTTTCTAAAGAATATTCAAACATCCCCAGAACATTCTCACATGGTACATAGAACATTCTTGAACATGAGAATGGGACAGATTCTGTCATACTAATAAGGTCCTTAGAATGCTATTTATAATATTATTAGGAGCTCCCAGTATATTCTGAAAATGTTCTACGAACATTCAATGAATCTTCTCAAAATGTTCATACATATACTCATGGGAACATTGCGTTTTTAAAAAGATATACAGGGTGTTTCGCATAAGAAACGACAGAAAGCAGAGGCATGTAGGGGAACCTAAAATATGGTGATTTAACGCAACTTACCCCCATCCTAAGGTGCATCTCTGAGAAGTTATAGGCCTTCAAAGTGGGGTTTTAAATTTCGAAAAAAATCAATAGCTCAGTAATCCTTCAACTTAGAAAAACCAAATTTGGTACACGTTTTGGGTGTACCAAGAGCATTCCAAATAACTAAAGACACATATATTATCAATGTTATTTAAAATCATCAAAAATTCAATAGGTGCCTGTGAAATTATCATGTTGAAGAATTTCTATAACTTATCAATAGCAATTTTGTTATTTCTTTTGTTTGAGTTGTCTGTTTTCTAATAAATTATACTTATTCACACTTGTGTCCTGATTGTCAAATTTGACCTATACATAACTTTATTGGTAAATATTTAATTTTCGATGATTTTTAGTAAGATTGATAAAATATGTTTCTTTACTTATCCGCGCTTTTCCAGAAAACAACAAAGTTTTTTGAAAGTAACAGGAGTAACAAAGTTTTAGAGTTAAATTCCTCATAAAATAAAATATTGTCTTAAATCCACGAATCTGTTAAAAAATTGTGACATTATAAGGGTGCATCGCCCCTAATTAACCCTTTCAAATGCATTAATTAAACTCTACTTACCAATGATGAATGCCATTGATATTCTCAAAACGGGTACTAAATTTGGTTTTTCTAAGTTAAAGTATTACAGAGATATTGATTTTTTTTTCGAAATTTGAAACTTCACTTTGAAGGCCTATAACTTCTCAGGCGTGCAACTTAATATAGGGATAAATTGCGTAAAATCACCATATTTTACGTTTACCTACATGCCCTGCCCTGTGTCGGTTCTTATGCGAAACACCCTGTATACATACATTTATGAATGATACAGAAATTTAAAAAATGCAAAGATATGAAATATTGGATCTATCTTCAAAATTTACTGATTTCCCACCATTTAACTGGCCTTTTATACATTTTCGTATAAGTAAGCCCAACAGACTAGAATTTGAACTTCAATCACTCATCCTTGTGTAGGTTGTCATATTGTTCCAGTGGCTACACACACCTGTAAACTCAAGTTCAGATACGTAATAAGTCAACAATTCGAGTATTGCACATTTATTCAGATTAAGTATGTAGGTACTTATAACAAATCCAAGGAAATGTCTGAATAAAATATTAATAAGACAATTAAAATTTCAATAACATAAAATCAAATAAATAAAGATACAGTTCTTGGAGTTGTCAGAAAATTTAATAGCCAAATACAAAGTTTCCGAGATGAATAATCAGCGGTTACCCCACTGAAGTAACTTGAAATTTGGCTAGACTATTGATCCTACAGGCTTTTAGTGCGGTATTAAAGGAATTGCATTACACAATAGTACTTACACCTTTATAGAATACAACTAAATTGGACAGAACATGCCACAAAATCACACTCACTTGCACTTATACAGAACTACAACTGAAAGTCATCGATCAGACCTTTTGACCCTTCCCTTGTATTGTTGCATTCTGCTCTGCGCCAGAGGACTTGATATTTACTTCTACAGCTATTTCCCTATCCCAATGGTTGTCACCAACAGCTTGGATATTCTGGTTGTAAAGGCATACTTTGGCAAAGTGATTCCGTATCTGATAAATTGCAAGTTTTATTGTACATTCATCTTTACACCATATGTTCAGGTCCACATTTTCTGCACTTCATAGTGATATTTCTCACAGCATTAACTTCTTCCACAGGAGTAAAAAGCCTGAGATATTGCTTAGATAATTCTATAGATTTTCCAGTCTATCAGACCATCCACATAAAACGGTGGTGGTGGTTTATATTGCATGACTTAAGTACTATTAAACATCACCCAAGTTTTAATGATCTATTATACAATGTAGGTGTACCCAATTCGTAAGATGGTCCAGTCTTAAGCAAAATTGGCGAACCCATCGTCAGTATCAACTACAGGAGATGCTTTAAAACTTGTTTCTTTATTGGGCGTGTTTTAGTTAACCTGACACCATGTTATAATTGCTTCTGTACTCTGGATCTATGTTTGCAATTACACACTGTTCTCCGCGTTCACGTCACATTATTATTTTTAATTAATTATGTTAGAATGGAACCTTATACAACATTGACCACAGACCATTCATTTTGACATTAATTTTCATTTACGCCTAGCGGCCATCTTGCCATTTGCCATTTTCCCTTCCCGGCGGCATGAACATGCGCTCTATGCCTAAAGAAGAAATTGCCTAAGTATAAAATGTGTTTACCATATGGACAGGTAACAGAATCAAACATGCAAAATAGTTACAATTATAATTCTCACCACTATACCGCAATCATCATCTATCTTTTTCATTAAACTTTAAAGTTATATAATATTATAAGGACATCTCAAGCACATTCTAAGCGAATATTCGGAATAATAATCTATTCAATTATTCTCAGTATATTGATGAATAATTTTCTTATGATGTGATTGAATGAATGAACTCAGAATATTCAAGATTGAAGTTTGAAATTCCATAAATTTTATTAGAACATTCCGAAACAAATATTCTGAAAAAAGAATGTTCTCACATTGTGAGAACATTCTGAGAATATCTTGTGCTGTATGGGGTTTTTCCTTCTTCTCCGAACCTCCAAACCTTCAAGTCCAGAATTAACAAGTTGCCTCTTTCCTCCCTGTCGACACCCACGGTACGATAGTATTTACGCATTTAGGCTGTAAGCCCTCGTGGTGTGTTTTTGGAATAAAAAAAAAACAATCAAGTAATTTTGCATTCATTTGTATGCATCCCCAACGGCACCATATTTTTCTAATTTATTTAACAAAATATCTCTGTTTATAGTCTCAAATACCCTACGTAAGTCCAGAAATACTGCAATCACTTCCTCATCTTTGTCTATAGTCACCATCTAGTTTGAGATGATGCACTCAATTGCAGTTTCACAGTTTTGTCCTTCGTTAAAGCCTGATTGTTCATTTATAATAGCATTATTGTCACACGGGTATTTGATTAATCTTGTATGTGCAACGTTTTCTAATATTTTTTCTATGACAGGGTATACACATTAACAGACCTAAAGTCTTCGCATTTAATGCTGTTTATTACTTTTCGTATTATTGTTATTGTTAATATTTTCAGTTGATCAGGTACAACACTAATCAGTATTGATGAATTTATAATATATACTAACGGTTCATATACTAATTCAAAAGTCTGTTTTAAACATTTAATGTTGATGTCGTCTGGGCTACTTTTACATTTCATACCGTTAATAATGTCATTTAGTTCTTTTTTTACTAATTCAAAGTGCTCAAGCTTTGCAGAGTTTGTGTCTGTTTCATTCTCCCAATTAATACTTGCAGGGGGTATGCTCTTGGCTAATTCTTAAATACTTTCAATAAAATAATTATTAAATCGATCAGCAATTTCTTGTTTATTACATGTTATATTACCCTGAAAATCGATTTCTTTGATTCACCCTTCTTGTCATCTGATATAATTGACTTTAGCGTTTTCCACATAATTTTTTTAGTTGTCCTACAATCATCAATTTTCCGTTTATTTAATACTTCAGCTCACTGGCCCTTATTAGTCTGACAACTTTATTTCTGCAAGGTTCAAAGTCGCAGACCCTTGCACCTACTAAACGAGCAAGTTTTACTATAGACTCTAAGGCAAAAAAAACGACTATTTCATTCGGATAATCATCAGATTGATTTTGATAAGTAAGCTCCATAATAGCACAACTTTTCATTTATCAAGCAAGCAAACTCACGTGACTGTGAACTTTTTGAGCGGATATATTCGAATATAATATAATGCAACGATGGCTAAGGTCGAAATTTGCATGTTCTTCCACTTACAATACAAGTAAATTTCTGTTACTCTAGGCTCTAGAGCAGTAATATTCCGAAATAATCCGAATAGTGTTCCGAATGACGAACGAATAAGGTTCAGTTGCAGATCCTTGCACCTATTAAACGAGCAAGATAGCTTTACTCTAGAGTCTAAGGCAAAAAGCGACTATTTAATTCGGATGATAATCCTAATCAGTGTTGCCAGAGGTCTTCAAAAAATTGTACCCAATTACAAGTTTAGATTGTACCAGATTTTGAACTGTTGTACAGACGCCAGACGTCAAAAATGACTTGTTTTTAATCTAATATTAATATCAATATTTTTCGTGAGAGTAATACTTCTAGGTTATCAGATAAATAATTATTTTATTATGTGTTGACGTATGACACAAACAACGGCCAGTTTCACTTTTTTAAGAAATATATTAATACAATTTCCCCTAAGTAAAAGTATATGTAATACAGAATTAGAGTACATTAAAAACGTAACTAAATATAACGGATATTGGGATTGTTTAGTGGAAAAATTGATTAATTGGAACAGAATAAGGAAAATGTTAGCCGAATCCACAACATTCAGGGAAGCTAAAGTAGAAACAAGTTTGTTTACATACCATTTGAACTGCGTATCCCGCAAGGGGTCGCGAGAGCCATTTTAAGAAAGCAGATTTGCAGCTAACCGCTTCGGCAAAAAATAATTAGGAAAATTATTAGGTAATACACAAGATAAGGAGAAAGCCATTGAAATGTCGAGTATCTATCAAATAAGTTGTAAATATTGTAATCTTAAAAGCGTTAGGTGGACTAAAAGAACCATATGGAAATCAGATTCAAGGAGCATCTGGCACAGCTGAGATACGGTAGTGCAGACAAGTGATGCGTGGCACAACATGTTTGGGATAATAATCACTACATATATAAAGATAATCTGAAACATAAAACATGTGAAACAATCAACGAAGTTAGATGCGTACGAAAGTATTTATATCTCTAAGGCAATAAAAATCGAATGTTCTTTAAACTGAGCTTCTCTATTGATTTATAGCCCGTTGTTTGCACCCCCTCTTTTTGATATAGAAGATAATCCAAAACGCGGCAGGTAAAGTTATAACGGGAATTAAAAAACGACGTCCGGCAATTAAAACACAATACACAGAAAATTTGTTTAGCATTCGTCCCTCTATGTATCGGTCTTTACCTAAGGCGTGGTATAAATGTGATATTTAGTGGTTAAGTAGTCTCGAACTTTTCATCCTCTGATGACGTTAACTTTGTTAGTAAAACGATCGTCAGGTCTTTGAAATATGTGTTCTGGTGATTTGGGTTCTCCAAGTGTACTTATCAGGGCTCATCACAGGGTCCAATCTTTACTTAGTTAATAATTAGAATATTAAGACTATACGTAATTATTATCATATAATAAAATATCACCAAATGACTCTAATGATTACGTACTTATCCATTTTCTTCTTCTAAGCTATAGGTAACGTACTTTCACTTTTGCATAAACAAATACTCTCAACTTTAACTACCAGAATACGACCAAAAGCACTAACTGGAGTTCTCTTTCATCATCATACATATTATACCTGACACATACATTAGTGGACGCTCCCGAAATAAATAGGACTCACGCCAGTAGCCAGTATGGCGTTATACCACAGTATAACTAAGTGAAGATTGAAACCTGTGATGAGCACTGATAAGTACACTTGGAAAACTTAAATCACCACAACATATTTAAAAAACCGGACGATCGTTTCACTAACCAAGTTAGCGTCATTAGAGGATGAATAATTTTGAATTACTCATTATCTGATGACGCTAACTTGGTTAGTGAAACTATCGTCAGGTTTTTAAAATGTGTTGTGGTGATTTTGGTTCTCCAAGTGTACTTACCTCAGTCTAAGTAACATTTACATCGTGGTTCTACAAAACTAGAATACTATTTGGATATGATCATGATTCACGTCGTCAATTTTGTGATCTGATAACTTTATTTTTGATATTTGTCGATAGAGTGCGGTAGAGGATAAAAATGTACCTGGAATTTTAAAAATGTACCTTTGTACAAACTGTGTCAAAATGTACCAGATTCGTACAATTGTACCAACTCTGGCAACGCTGATCCTAATAATTTTAGATGCATAAGGTCCATAATAGACGAGCGTCTCGCAACAGTAAATACTCGGTTGCATTGATCATGCGCACTTTGTAGAACATTTTTAGTACCGAAGTAAAAGGCCTCGCTGACGTTGTTTACACACAATCCTCCCAGCTGACCTTCCTCACATCAGTTTGCCTAATTAAAAGCTGAAAGAGAAAGGAAAATCAACCTTGCCAATCATGTGAGCATAATGTACTTTTTCTTCCTCTTTTGCATTTTTTTAGCTTTTGATTAGGCAAACTGATGCCAGGTCAGGTCAGTTGGCAGGATTGTGTGTAAACAGCTCGTCAGGGAGGTCTTTTATTTCGTTACTTAAAATATTCTGCAAAGTGCGCATAATCAATGCTACAGAATTTTTACTGTCGAGAGACGCTCGTCATAATAGCACAACCAAACACGCAAATATACGTGTCTGTGAACTTTAATGCCGAGTATCATTCGATTAGTTTTTTGATAATCGGAAACCATCGAATATATCAATAATCTGACAGTCCAGTATTTTTCATTCGGATGCGCCCATCACTAACATAAAAATCGATCTTCTTCAATGCTCGAAGGATGCTGGTGCATATATTAACCGAATGAAACAAATTGTATTTAGTATTTATTAGGCGTTTACGAAAAGTAACCGGGTAGATATCGGTTACTCCGTAACGGTTCGAAAATGTAATTGGTTACTGTCTCCATCGTTCGAATATTATACGGTATCTACCCGGTGCATCAACCTGGTGCAGGATTTGTGTACCGAACCAAACTGTCATATGTATGTTGTTTGTGAGCGAGCCATCTCATGTCGATATGTATGTTGCTTGTGAGCGAGCCATCTGATTTTTATGTCAGCACCTCACGTGATCAGCTGAGAGGTAGTGATGTGAAAAACCGGTATTTTTTATTAACAGTTGAAGCCGTTTACGTTATTTCATAATAACCGATGAAAATAACAGCTTCAGTTATTTATGTGTTATTTTGAACTGGATAGTCGATCGATAGTATCCTACATTCCCAAAGCTGTGAGCGAGAGCGAGTACACTAGTGTAACTAACGTGTTACCTGTTAAGTAATATGTTATGAACTTTGAGTATATATCAGAGAATAGACTCGGCACACAGCGTGATTGTTTGAAGCCAACATTCAAGGGACTCTATGTTTACATTGGTCCTCTGCTCTGATTGGGTCGTGATTCGAGCGTTGCCGCTACGTAATAATTCATCCTTAAATCGTCGAATATGACAAGTTGAGAATGATAAATTTATTACTTTTCTGTTACTTAAGACATTACACTTAGGGCTTTATTTATGAATGCAAAGATTTACTAACGTTATATTCCTTGGTTTCTCCCTTCTTTATGTAAATGTAACCAGAAATCTCAATTTAAAATCTTTATCTTACTGCATGTGAAGTATCTAGATTTCTATTAATACACAGTTGTGGCTTGTATTTATCTGTGAATAGTATGCAAGTATACCGATAGTTTATTTTTATGTATTACCCTGATTTGCAATTAAGGTTTTGAATTTCGTTTTTGCAAAGTAATGAAAAAGTATGTTGCTTGTAGAAGATTACCTGAGGATGTGGCAACGGTGTTTGTGCATGCGTAAGTACATTGCTGTTTGCGATTTTCAGTGGCGGCACGTCAGTTTGGCACTATCTTTAGGTTTCCATCCACTAAAGAAAGGAGAGAAACATGGTGCGCTGCCTTAAATATAAAATCGGATACGCTGCCGAAATATTCTTGTTTATGTTCACAGCATTTTAATGAAGACTTGTTATTTACCCAAGTGGAAGAAGGGTATTAAAAACGCAGCGTCTCCATCAGGTTTAAGTTCTCCAGTGTCTTCTACTTCTGGCATGAAAGCTCTTGCTCGTGCGAAAAGAAGGTAAAGAATTCTTTTTAGATTCCTATTTTGTAAACCTTTATTATTGTTAAAATTAATAAATTAGCCGATAAAAATTGCAGTCAAAAGTTTTGAAGAAAATAAAGATAAATCATCGTTATCATCAACTCTCACTGCATTGGAACTATCATGTTCAACAGGTGCGGCACTTGGCAGCCCTCCTGAATTAACACCAAAAGCTAACATTACTCCAGGTCAAAAGTAAGTTAATATGCCTGGACTTAGAATTGAGGAGAAAATACTAGAAACCATTTTTAAAAATTATACTCTGTTCATTGAAAACTTACCAAATATCGTCCATTTTTTAGGAAAAAACTCCGTTATTTTGTAGATATTTCCAGTTTATCAGGAACTACAAAAACATCTTAAAAATTGTCTATTGCTAAACGAGTAATAAAAAAACAAAAGCGGAAAATAAATATATTGCGCCAACAGAAAAGACGCCTTAAAAGTTTTTCACCAGAAATCGCTGATTGAGCATTTTAAAAGTTGTATTGCTTTTACGGAAAATACAGAACGTCCCTGAACGTCTCACTTTTAAGTGTTATTGCATTTATATCATTGCTTGTAATATTTTAGGCCTCTCTTTACCCACACAAATAGACCTGATTAAACAGCTTCTAAAAGGTCCACAACGGAACTATTCACCAGACGTAAGTTCGTTTGCTATTACCCAAAGATTTTATTCTAACAAAGCTTATAATTACGTTCAAGAAAAAAATATGAAATCTTTGCCACATCCTCGAACTATTTCTAAATTGTTCCTGGATTCTGCAAAGAAGCATTAGCGGTTTTGGATTCAAAAAGAAGAGAAGCAGGTAAAAAAGGTCGCAAAATATTTTGTAACCTAGTTATCGAGTTGAGTGGACAGGAAAAAAGTTTTGTGGTAAGGTAGATATTGGCGTGGATATGAATAATTCAAGCTTCCAGAGGCTCAAGAAGTTTTGTTTTTCTTATTAGTTGCTTCAAATGGCCACTGGAAAGTTCCAGTGGGTTATTTATTGCTGTCTGGCATTTCTCGTGAAGAAAAAGCAAGCCTATTAAATCAGGCTTTAAGTTTTATCCATCAGGCAAGAATAGTCGTTACTTCCGTAACTTTTGATGAAGCAGCTGCAAATATAAGCATGGTTAAATGTTTGGGAGCAAATTTAGATACATTTATTAAAGAAGGTTTAAAGGCTTATTTGCCGCATCCTGTAACCCATGAAAATGTATATATTCTTCTAGATGCTTGCCACATGATGAAATTAATAAGAAATTGTCCGGCAAGTTGTAGATGTGTAAAACATGGCAGCAGACAAATCAGGTGGTCATTTCTAGAAAAACTGGCAGAGCTGCAAGATATTGAAGGTTTTTCTTAAATTTTTTTCTTAAATTTTTGTTGAAAACACTTTTTACTGAATTTACATAGAAAAAAATCGCTTGTGACGAAATCACAACATTGCAACATTAAGACTTTCGAAAATTTTATTCGAGAAATCATTTCTATAAAAATTCACTACCATAACGCACTTGCTGCGTCCAGACTTTTTAGTTAATAGTATACTTAAAAAATGTATAGCTTTTTAAACATCTTTTAAATTTTATTTTATTATTTTAATCGTATTTATGAAAATTTCAATCCTAATTCTCGAGACGCCTATGGTGTCGAGGACCGTGTAAACAAACCTTTTAGCCAATGTTGGTTTCAAACATTACAATGCATCGCATTGGGCGATGCCTGGTCTATCTGTAGGTAGATAGTCAAAGGTTATGAAGTAAAGTCCGCTCTATACTGCATAACATACCCATACATATTTATCATTCCCAGTCTCTTGTCCATTCATCCCGTTAAATAGTTAAATTTAGCAGTTGCCGATGAAAACCGATGTTTATTCATCTAACTTAGTTGCAGTGGAACTGAAACAGATACGAGTCCGTATTCTAGTTTAGTGTAAAAAGCGTTATTTTGTTCCTGTTATTTTTATAAATCCATAATTGGTGGTTACCGTTGCGGCTCGACAACCGTTTAAAAATAACAGTCAGTTATATCACTACTGAGAGGCATGGTATAAGGGTCATGGTGGTTCGAGACAGAAACGCTTGTACAAACTGTAACACGTTTAAACACAATAAATATTAAGTTATATGTTACAAATCGTTTTGTACCAACCATAATATAACATGGTGTCAGGTGTGGTTTCTCTGATTTTACCGAGAAATCTAGAGTCCCGCTTAATAAAGCCTACTGTAAGTACTGGATTACAGTCATTTGAGATTTAAGATGGAGTCGTATTTCAAACCGCCAGCAACACTAACCGATTATGATGTCAAAAACTGGGGTTTATGGACACAGAAGTTTGACATTTATATAAAAGCTGCAGGGAAAGAAAATGTATCAGAAGATGTTAAAATAGCAATATTACTAAATTGCATAGGTGATGAAGGGCTAGATGTATACAATACGTTCACAGAAGATCAAAAAAGCACATTGCAAAAACTGTTAGATGCGTAGGATCAGTATTTTTTACCCAAGAAGAATATTCCAACGGAAACTTATAAAGTCAATAATTTACTACAACGTGAAGGGCAAACAATAGAGCAATATGTCACAGAATTGAAAAAACAGGCCAAATTATGTGAATTTCAGTGTCAAAAATCAGAGTGCAAGGAAAGCTATGAAAACCGTATGATCCGTGATCGTTTAATAGTAGAAATTAATGACAAACAGATACAGGCGAGGCTAATACGAGAAGAATAATGTGATGTAAATAAAATAATTGATTATTGCAAATCAGTCAGTCCAAGTAAAGACCACATAAAAACTTTAACAAAAGACATGGAAAGTATTCATGTAGATATTATCAACACCGGGCAAATAAAGATCGAGTGTTCTAAGTGTTTGTATGAACATATCAAGAATAGATGTCCTGCTTTTAGAAAACGATGTGCTGTTTGCAACAAGGTTGGACATTTTGTAAAAGCGTGCAACACAAATGGACAGACCAGTAACTATCAATATCCCAACAACGTGGTGGAAAAGACACATATTAGGGAAATAAAAGAAGAAACGGAAGAAAAGAACATCAGGCAACTGTTTTTGAACGAATGCTCCACAGGGCCTTCAGAGTCGTGGTATGAAAGCATTTTAGTGGAAAATCTCAAGGTAAAGTTTAAACTCGATTCTGGATCAGACTGTAGTATTTTACCAAAAAGAATATTTGATAAGGTGAATTCTGGCTCACTTTAAAAAAAAGGTAATATCACTCTTGTTTCTTATGGAAACTTTAAATCTAAACCATTAGGTGAAGTGACTATGCTATAGATATAAGAATAAGACTAGAAATATAAGTTTTGTAATTGTAGATCTGGACACAGAACCTTTACTTGGCCTTAAAGATTGCTTAGACTTTAACTTAGTTTGTAGACTTTATAGTGTAAATAATTTTCCTCAAACAAAAGATGACATTTTAGAAGCTTACAAAGAGATTTTTCAGGGAGTAGGAAAAATACCTGGTCTTGTTTCAATTAAATTATTAGAGGATGCTAAACCTACAGTGCAGTATCAAAGAAAAGTACCTTTGTCTTTACATGATAAACTTAAAGAAACATTAGATTCCTTAGAAGGTAAAAAAAATCATTCAAAAGGTTGATTATCCAATAAGTTGGGTAAATAGTTTAATGATAGTCGAAAAACTTGATAAATCACTTAGGCTCTGTATTGATCCTAAACCCTTAAATGAGTACATTTGCAGGGAATACTTTTTAATACCTACTGCTAATGATATATTGAGTAGATTAGCAGGTAAAACTATTTTCTCAGTTATAGATATAAAAGAAGGTTTTTGGCAGTTACAATTGGATGATAAGAGTGCAGATTTATGTGTTTTTAATTCATCTTTTGGTAGATATAGATTTAATCGTCTACCATTTGGAATATCCAGTGCTCCGGAAATCTTCCAACGAAAATGCTTTGAAATTTTTGAGATATACCAGGAGTGGAGATATATTTTGATGACCTTATTGTATCAGGCAAAGATCAAGTAAGTCATGACACCGCTTTAAAAGAAGTCTTAGAAAGGGCCTTAAAAATGGGTGTTAAATTTAATTTTCAAAAATTCAATTTAAAGTAATAAAAGTTAATTTTTTGGGACAAATTATATCAAGTGAAGGAGTTCAGCCAGATCTTAACAATATAAAAGCGGTTTTGGCTATTGAATCACCAAAGCAAAAATCTGAAGTACTAAACATTTTGGGAAAGCTCAAATATTTTGGTAAATTCATACATAACCTCTCAGAACTCACAACAAATTTGAGATAACTTACTAGAAAAGATGTACACTTTAGTTAGACAAGTAAACATGAACTTGAACTTGATAAATTAAAAAACCTTGTATCAAAATCCCCAGTTTTACAAATATTCAATCCTAATTTGCCGATTGTAGTCCAGTGCGGTGCCTCGAGTGAAGGATTAGGATGTTGTATTATACAGTCAGGACGACGTGTAGCTTTCGCATCTAGATGCCTAACAAAATCCGAAAAACGCTGGGCTCAAATTGAAAAAGAGCTTCTGGCAATTGCCTTTGCATTTGAAAAATTTCATAACTTATTATATGGATATGAAGTAACAGTTCAAACAGATCACAAACCTTAAATACCCATATTTTCAAAAAATCTTGATTAGGTAACTGCAAGATTACAAAGAATGCTATTGAGATTAGTAAAATATGAAATAAACATTACATACTTACCAGGAAAAGACATGCTTATAGCAGATATATTATCTCGTTCTTACATAAAAGATCCTGTTGAACATGACCCTGATATGGAGTATATTGTTCATTCTCTCTACAATAACGTCTCTATGTCGGACAAAAAAAAGATTGTTTGAAAAATAAATTGCTTTAGATTCCAAATTTTGCTTGTCTTCATGGCCAACTAATGATAAAACTTTAAATAGTGAATTAAAAACCTATTATAAACTCAAAGATAATATATACCTTTCTAATAATTTATTATTTATGAACGATCATTACAAAAAGAAACCCTTCATCCTCATGAAATGCCTAAACGTAATTGGCAATATCTGTACTCTGATTTCTTTGAATTTGATAATAAGAGCCATATTCTAATTGTAGACGCTTATTCTAACTGGATTGAAATAAAACAAACTAAAGGTAAAACTGCCCACGATGTTATAGAATTTTGTAAAGATAAATTTGCGCAGTTTTGTGTACCAAATACATTTTTTTCTGAGAACATGTCTTAGAACAGTCATAAATTTAAAACTTTTGCACAAGAGTGGAATTTCTAGTTGGTATTTAGTAGTCCACATCACCATTAATCAAATGGACTTGCAGAAGGCTATGTAGGTATTATTAAAGATATGCTTAAAAAAGCAACCTCGGAAGAGGATCTGTCTGTCTTTATTATGGACTATCATGTAACACCTATTCCTCACATGGGATACTCCCCAGCTCAAATATTTCTAGGTAAAAACATAAAAACTAAATTACCAGTGTCAGAGAAGGCTCTTGAACCAATCTCCATTGATCCCAACAAATTTATGCTAAGTTAGAAAAGAAAACTTTTAAACAGAAACACTATTACGCTAAAAATCTGCCTGAATTAATCCCAGATGAAGATATAGTGACCCAAAAACGAAAACTATGGGAAAAATGAAAAGTTTTTAGCAAGGTCAATGACAGGTCATACGTTGTTGAAGATTCAATTGGGTACAAATACAAAATAGAACATGTTTTAACAAAACCAACTTAAATTTTGAATTATATGATCACTCTTCCCCTTTGTACGACATTATTCATAAATCCAACCACAGTACTGAGTCTAATGAATCAACTCAAATAAGTGCAGAGTTTCCAACTACAAACTTTAATACATGTATGATGGATCCTTTTATAAATAACGAAGAAAATATTGAATACGTCGATGTTCCCAGTGATCATGGGATTGAAACGGACCATCTTAATATAAATAATGAGGAAAATATTGAATACATTGATATTCCCAGTGATCATGGAATTGAAACAACATCTTAATATGTTACCCACTAATGAATTTGTTATAAAGGGATATGGCAACATAGGATATATTGATGCTTCCCATAACAATCAAAGAAACCTAAACAATTCTAAGAGAGCACGCTGTCCCCCAGCTTATTTAAATGATTACGTTACTGATCACACTAGTGAATCTGATTAAATTAATGTATTAATTATTTGTTTTTATTGTTATTTTTGTTTTTCTTAAGGGAAAGCGTGTCATATGTATGTTGTTTGTGAGCGAGTCATCTCATGTCCATATGTATGTTGCTTGTGAGCGAGCCATCTGATTTTTATGTCAGCACCTCACGTCACGTGATCAGCTGAGAGGCATAACGGTCATGGTGGCTCGAGACAGAAACTCTTCTGCAAACTGTAACACGTTTAAACACAATAAATATTAAGTTAGGCGAACGTTAAGTAGACGCATCCCGTGAAACCAGAGAGAATTCACGTAGCTCGCCTGACGTGCGGCGTTGCCGGCCTGTGCTTTCTACCCTCAAACAAGGAAAATAAGATATAAATAAATAGGTCATGTAGAGTGATAATAAATTAAACAAAGCCAATTTATATAATCTATTCTTATGAAAATAAATGAAGTTAACAGACGGTGACTATTTAATTAATCCTACTGGCATGAAAATGACTTTAATGTGTCAACTTAACAGACATGCTATATTATGGATGCATTGTGCACTTATAAATTGATCGCTCCCAAACCAGTAAACAGAAAATTATAAAACTTTGTCAGGTTAATAAAAAGGCCGCGCTCTATGTATGTAAATTAAGAAAAAAAATGTAGCGCAACCGGTTATACCGAAAGTTGACGGTAACTTAATTTTTTTAAATGGTAGTGATACGTTTTTTTGCTATTTTCGAAAAGATGTGGCGATTCTACACCAGACTCTAGTATCATATGCTCCCTATACTGCGACACCTTACCAAAAATGATGGGAGGTGTCTACTTAACAAGCCGTCTATATGGTGCATATAAACATTTATTGTGTCGAAACGAGTGAATTGAAAATTATAAAACTTTGTCAGGTTAATGAAAAGGCCGTGCTCTATGTATGTAAATTAAGAAAAAAAATGTAGCGCAACCGGTTATACCGAAAAATGACGGTAACTTAATTTTTTTAAATGGCAGTGATACATTTTTTTGCTATTTTCGAAAAGATGAGGCGATTCTACACCAGACTTTAGTATCATATGCTCCCTATACTGCGACATCTTGCCAAAAATGATGGGAGGTGTCTTCTTAACAAGCTGTCTATATGGTGCATATAAACATTTATTGTGGCGAAACGAGTAAATGAAAAATTATAAAACTTTGTCAGGTTAGTGAAAAGGCCGCGCTCTATGTATGTAAATTAAGAAAAAAAATGTAGCGCAACCGGTTATACCGAAAGTTGACGGTAACTTAATTTTTTTAAATAGCAGTGATACATTTTTTTGCTATTTTCGAAAAGATGAGCTGATTCTACACCAGACTCTAGTATCATATGCCCACTATTCTGCAAAACCTTGCCAAAAATGATGGGAGGTGTCTACTTAACAAGCTGTCTATATGGTGCATATAAACATTTATTGTGGCGAAACGAATAAATGAAAAATTATAAAACTTTGTCAGGTTAATGAAAAGGCCGCGCTCTATGTACGTAAATTAAGAAAAAAAATATAGCGCAACCGGTTATACCGAAAGTTGACGGTAACTTAATTTTTTTAAATGGCAGTGATACGTTTTTTTGCTATTTTCGAAAAGATGGGGCGATTCTACACCAGACTCTAGTATCATATGCTCCCTATACTGCGACATCTTGCCAAAAATGATGGGAGGTGTCTATTTAACAAGCTGTCTATATGGTGGATTTAAACATTTATTGTGTCGAAACGAGTGAATTGAAAATTATAAAACTTTGTCAGGTTAATAAAAAGGCCGCGCTCTATGTACGTAAATTAAGAAAAAAAAATGTAGCGCAACCGGTTATACCGAAAGTTGACGGTAACTTAATTTTTTTAAATGGCAGTGATACGTTTTTTTGCTATTTTCGAAAAGATGAGGTGATTCTACACCAGACTCTACTATCATATGCCCACTATTCTGCAAAACCTTGCGAAAAATGATGGGAGGTGTCTATTTAACAAGCTGTCAATATGGTGCATATAAACATTTATTGTGTCGAAACGAGTGAATTAAAAATTATAAAACTTTGTCAGGTTAATGAAAAGGCCGTGCGCTATGTATGTAAATTAAGAAAAAAAATGTAGCGCAACCGGTTATACCGAAAGTTGACGGTAACTTAATTTTTTTAAATGGCAGTGATACATTTTTTTGCTATTTTCGAAAACATGAGGCGATTCTACACCAGACTTTAGTATCATATGCTCCCTATACTGCGACATCTTGCCAAAAATGATGGGAGGTGTCTTCTTAACAAGCTGTCTATATGGTGCATATAAACATTTATTGTGGCGAAACGAGTAAATGAAAAATTATAAAACTTTGTCAGGTTAGTGAAAAGGCCGCGCTCTATGTATGTAAATTAAGAAAAAAAATGTAGCGCAACCGGTTATACCGAAAGTTGACGGTAACTTAATTTTTTTAAATAGCAGTGATACATTTTTTTGCTATTTTCGAAAAGATGAGGTGATTCTACACCAGACTCTAGTATCATATGCCCACTATTCTGCAAAACCTTGCCAAAAATGATGGGAGGTGTCTACTTAACAAGCTGTCTATAGGGTGCATTTAAACATTTATTGTGTCGAAACGAGTAAACAGAAAATTATAAAACTTTTTCAGGCTAATAAAAAAGGCCGCGCTCTATGTATGTAAATTAAGAAAAAAATGTAGCGCAACCGGTTATACCGAAAGTTGACGGTAACTTAATTTTTTTAAATAGCAGTGATACGTTTTTTTGCTATTTTCGAAAAGATGAGGCGATTCTACATCAGACTCTAGTATCATATGCTCCCTATACTGCGACACCTTGCCAAAAATGATGGGAGGTGTCTACTTAACAAGCTGTCTATATGGTGGATTTAAACATTTATTGTGGCGAAACGAGTGAATTGAAAATTATAAAACTTTGTCAGGTTAATAAAAAGGCCGCGCTCTATGTATGTAAATTAAGAAAAAAAATGTAGCGCAACCGGTTATACCGAAAGTTAACGGTAACTTAATTTTTTTAAATGGCAGTGATACGTTTTTTTGCTATTTTCGAAAAGATGGGGCGATTCTACACCAGACTCTAGTATCATATGCTCCCTATACTGCGACATCTTGCCAAAAATGATGGGAGGTGTCTTCTTAACAAGCTGTCTATATGGTGCATATAAACATTTATTGTGGCGAAACGAGTAAATGAAAAATTATAAAACTTTGTCAGGTTAATGAAAAGGCTGCGCTCTATGTATGTAAATTAAGAAAAAAAATGTAGCGCAACCGGTTATACCGAAAGTTGACGGTAACTTAATTTTTTTAAATGGCAGTGATACGTTTTTTTGCTATTTTCGAAAAGATGAGGCGATTCTACACCAGACTCTAGTATCATATGCTCCCTATACTGCGACATCTTGCCAAAAATGATGGGAGGTGTCTTTTTAACAAGCTGTCTATATGGTGCATATAAACATTTATTGTGGCGAAACGAGTAAATGAAAAATTATAAAATTTTGTCAGGTTAATGAAAAGGCCGCGCTCTATGTATGTAAATTAAGAAAAAAAATGTAGCGCAACCGGTTATACCGAAAGTTGACGGTAACTTAATTTTTTTAAATAGCAGTGATACATTTTTTTGCTATTTTCGAAAAGATGAGGTGATTCTACACCAGACTCTAGTATCATATGCCCACTATTCTGCAAAACCTTGCCAAAAATGATGGGAGGTGTCTACTTAACAAGCTGTCTATAGGGTGCATTTAAACATTTATTGTGTCGAAACGAGTAAACAGAAAATTATAAAACTTTTTCAGGCTAATAAAAAAGGCCGCGCTCTATGTATGTAAATTAAGAAAAAAATGTAGCGCAACCGGTTATACCGAAAGTTGACGGTAACTTAATTTTTTTAAATGGCAGTGATACGTTTTTTTGCTATTTTCGAAAAGATGAGGCCATTCTACACCAGACTCTAGTATCATATGCTCCCTATACTGCGACATCTTGCCAAAAATGATGGGAGGTGTCTTCTTAACAAGCTGTCTATATGGTGCATATAAACATTTATTGTGGCGAAACGAGTAAATGAAAATTTATAAAACTTTGTCAGGTTAATGAAAAGGCCGCGCTCTATGTATGTAAATTAAGAAAAAAAATGTAGCGCAACCGGTTATACCGAAAGTTGACGATAACTTAATTTTTTTATATAGCAGTGATACATTTTTTTGCTATTTTCGAAAAGATGAGGTGATTCTACACCAGACTCTAGTATCATATGCCCACTATTCTGCAAAACCTTGCCAAAAATGATGGGAGGTGTCTACTTAACAAGCTGTCAATATGGTGCATATAAACATTTATTGTGTCGAAACGAGTGAAATGAAAATTATAAAACTTTGTCAGGTTAATGACAAGGCCGTGCTCTATGTATGTAAATTATGAAAAAAATGTAGCGCAACCGGTTATACCGAAAGTTGACGGTAACTTAATTTTTTTAAATGGCAGTGATACATTTTTTTGCTATTTTCGAAAAGATGAGGCGATTCTACACCAGACTTTAGTATCATATGCTCCCTATACTGCGACATCTTGCCAAAAATGATGGGAGGTGTCTTCTTAACAAGCTGTCTATATGGTGCATATAAACATTTATTGTGGCGAAACGAGTAAATGAAAAATTATAAAACTTTGTCAGGTTAGTGAAAAGGCCGCGCTCTATGTATGTAAATTAAGAAAAAAAATGTAGCGCAACCGGTTATACCGAAAGTTGACGGTAACTTAATTTGTGATACATTTTTTTGCTATTTTCGAAAAGATGAGGTGATTCTACACCAGACTCTAGTATCATATGCCCACTATTCTGCAAAACCTTGCCAAAAATGATGGGAGGTGTCTACTTAACAAGCTGTCTATATGGTGCATATAAACATTTATTGTGGCGAAACGAATAAATAAAAAATTATAAAACTTTGTCAGGTTAATGAAAAGGCCGCGCTCTATGTATGTAAATTAAGAAAAAAAATATAGCGCAACCGGTTATACCGAAAGTTGACGGTAACTTAATTTTTTTAAATGGCAGTGATACGTTTTTTTGCTATTTTCGAAAAGATGTGGCGATTCTACACCAGACTCTAGTATCATATGCTCCCTATACTGCGACATCTTGCCAAAAATGATGGGAGGTGTCTTCTTAACAAGCTGTCTATATGGTGCATATAAACATTTATTGTGGCGAAACGAGTAAATGAAAAATTATAAAACTTTGTCAGGTTAATGAAAAGGCTGCGCTCTATGTATGTAAATTAAGAAAAAAAATGTAGCGCAACCGGTTATACCGAAAGTTGACGGTAACTTAATTTTTTTAAATGGCAGTGATACGTTTTTTTGCTATTTTCGAAAAGATGAGGCGATTCTACACCAGACTCTAGTATCATATGCTCCCTATACTGCGACATCTTGCCAAAAATGATGGGAGGTGTCTTCTTAACAAGCTGTCTATAGGGTGCATTTAAACATTTATTGTGTCGAAACGAGTAAACAGAAAATTATAAAACTTTTTCAGGCTAATAAAAAAGGCCGCGCTCTATGTATGTAAATTAAGAAAAAAATGTAGCGCAACCGGTTATACCGAAAGTTGACGGTAACTTAATTTTTTTAAATGGCAGTGATACGTTTTTTTGCTATTTTCGAAAAGATGAGGCGATTCTACACCAGACTCTAGTATCATATGCTCCCTATACTGCGACACCTTGCCAAAAATGATGGGAGGTGTCTACTTAACAAGCTGTCTATATGGTGGATTTAAACATTTATTGTGGCGAAACGAGTGAATTGAAAATTATAAAACTTTGTCAGGTTAATAAAAAGGCCGCGCTCTATGTATGTAAATGAAGAAAAAAAATGTAGCGCAACCGGTTATACCGAAAGTTGACGGTAACTTAATTTTTTTAAATGGCAGTGAAACGTTTTTTTGCTATTTTCGAAAAGATGTGGCGATTCTACACCAGACTCTAGTATCATATGCTCCCTATACTGCGACATCTTGCCAAAAATGATGGGAGGTGTCTTCTTAACAAGCTGTCTATATGGTGCATATAAACATTTATTGTGGCGAAACGAGTAAATGAAAAATTATAAAACTTTGTCAGGTTAATGAAAAGGCTGCGCTCTATGTAAGTAAATTAAGAAAAAAAATGTAGCGCAACCGGTTATACCGAAAGTTGACGGTAACTTAATTTTTTTAAATGGCAGTGATACGTTTTTTTGCTATTTTCGAAAAGATGAGGCGATTCTACACCAGACTCTAGTATCATATGCTCCCTATACTGCGACATCTTGCCAAAAATGATGGGAGGTGTCTTTTTAACAAGCTGTCTATATGGTGCATATAAACATTTATTGTGGCGAAACGAGTAAATGAAAAATTATAAAATTTTGTCAGGTTAATGAAAAGGCCGCGCTCTATGTATGTAAATTAAGAAAAAAAATGTAGCGCAACCGGTTATACCGAAAGTTGACGGTAACTTAATTTTTTTAAATAGCAGTGATACATTTTTTTGCTATTTTCGAAAAGATGAGGTGATTCTACACCAGACTCTAGTATCATATGCCCACTATTCTGCAAAACCTTGCCAAAAATGATGGGAGGTGTCTACTTAACAAGCTGTCAATATGGTGCATATAAACATTTATTGTGTCGAAACGAGTGAAATGAAAATTATAAAACTTTGTCAGGGGAATGAAAAGGCCGTGCTCTATGTATGTAAATTATGAAAAAAATGTAGCGCAACCGGTTATACCGAAAGTTGACGGTAACTTAATTTTTTTAAATGGCAGTGATACATTTTTTTGCTATTTTCGAAAAGATGAGGCGATTCTACACCAGACTTTAGTATCATATGCTCCCTATACTGCGACATCTTGCCAAAAATGATGGGAGGTGTCTTCTTAACAAGCTGTCTATATGGTGCATATAAACATTTATTGTGGCGAAACGAGTAAATGAAAAATTATAAAACTTTGTCAGGTTAGTGAAAAGGCCGCGCTCTATGTATGTAAATTAAGAAAAAAAATGTAGCGCAACCGGTTATACCGAAAGTTGACGGTAACTTAATTTGTGACACATTTTTTTGCTATTTTCGAAAAGATGAGGTGATTCTACACCCGACTCTAGTATCATATGCCCACTATTCTGCAAAACCTTGCCAAAAATGATGGGAGGTGTCTACTTAACAAGCTGTCTATAGGGTGCATTTAAACATTTATTGTGTCGAAACGAGTAAACAGAAAATTATAAAACTTTTTCAGGCTAATAAAAAAGGCCGCGCTCTATGTATGTAAATTAAGAAAAAAATGTAGCGCAACCGGTTATACCGAAAGTTGACGGTAACTTAATTTTTTTAAATGGCAGTGATACGTTTTTTTGATATTTTCGAAAAGATGAGGCCATTCTACACCAGACTCTAGTATCATATGCTCCCTATACTGCGACATCTTGCCAAAAATGATGGGAGGTGTCTTCTTAACAAGCTGTCTATATGGTGCATATAAACATTTATTGTGGCGAAACGAGTAAATGAAAAATTATAAAACTTTGTCAGGTTAATGAAAAGGCCGCGCTCTATGTATGTAAATTAAGAAAAAAAATGTAGCGCAACCGGTTATACCGAAAGTTGACGATAACTTAATTTTTTTATATAGCAGTGATACATTTTTTTGCTATTTTCGAAAAGATGAGGTGATTCTACACCAGACTCTAGTATCATATGGTCACTATTCTGCAAAACCTTGCCAAAAATGATGGGAGGTGTCTACTTAACAAGCTGTCAATATGGTGCATATAAACATTTATTGTGTCGAAACGAGTGAAATGAAAATTATAAAACTTTGTCAGGTTAATGACAAGGCCGTGCTCTATGTATGTAAATTATGAAAAAAATGTAGCGCAACCGGTTATACCGAAAGTTGACGGTAACTTAATTTTTTTAAATGGCAGTGATACATTTTTTTGCTATTTTCGTAAAGATGAGGCGATTCTACACCAGACTTTAGTATCATATGCTCCCTATACTGCGACATCTTGCCAAAAATGATGGGAGGTGTCTTCTTAACAAGCTGTCTATATGGTGCATATAAACATTTATTGTGGCGAAACGAGTAAATGAAAAATTATAAAACTTTGTCAGGTTAGTGAAAAGGCCGCGCTCTATGTATGTAAATTAAGAAAAAAAATGTAGCGCAACCGGTTATACCGAAAGTTGACGGTAACTTAATTTTTTTAAATAGCAGTGATACGTTTTTTTGCTATTTTCGAAAAGATGAGGTGATTCTACACCAGACTCTAGTATCATATGCCCACTATTCTGCAAAACCTTGCCAAAAATGATGGGAGGTGTCTTCTTAACAAGCTGTCTATATGGTGCATTTAAGCATTTATTGTGGCGAAACGAGTGAATTGAAAATTATAAAACTTTGTCAGGTTAATAAAAAATTTTAAGTACACTTGGATAACCCAAATCCAGAATTAAGGCTTTTCACTGAATTTCTTATGTTAGAATTCACAAACAGTATTTTAAGACATTTCTTTTTTCGGAAACCCTGGTCCGATTGGCGTGGCTAATTAACTTTTTTTAAGCTATTAACAAACAAAAGACACGTGCAAAGTTTCAGTGAAACCGGTTAATTTTTTAATGAATTTTCTTTTCCCAATTTCTTCAAATGAGCGCGAAGTAGGCCCCCTAGACACCGAAAAGAAAACAAATAAATGGGCTGACCTTGGTAAAATATGAGAAGTACCTCCAGTTTCATTGGCTTTGATAACTTCGTTATGCAACAAAATGACTCAAGTTATCCCGAAAAATTATGTTTCTTCGGGTTTTTTTATCTCCCGAAATAACAAAATCAGGGGGACCAAATTTGGTAGGCGTCTTTGCATTACAAAGAGTGAGCCATGTAACAAAATGTATGTGTGCAAGTTAAAACACAAAACAGTTGTAGGAATTAAAAAAGTTGCCGGTTTCTCTCAAAACGCCAAATCTCAATGTAGAACCGCAAAATTGACAACATTTAGGCAAAACCTTAAAGAAACACGGGTTATGTACAGAAAGTGTAGCAAGAAAAGTGTTCCAGAAACCATTAAGTTTCAGCTGTAAGCGTCATTTACTAACATATTTACAGAAATTTAATTTCAAATAGACCCTCTCTCTGATGCCTTGACAGTAATTTTATGTAAGTTTATGGTGTATGGTATTTAAAAAAATATTAACATTTCTTAATGTAATATATGTGTGCGTGCTATGTGTGTGCGCGCGCGAATATTGATTTGTGTGTTTGTGCGTGCGTGCACGCACTTCTCTGTTAGAACAATTCGATCAACACGATAACCTTCAGGTAATGAATTAATATTTACAATTCTTCAGGACTTAAGCACTATACGTTTTTTTTTTTGCAAATTTGAAGTAATTAAATAAAATATAATAATTACTATTCTTACTATTTGAAGTTGGTGGATAGAGGAAAGGAGCTGGTTGTCAAAAAAACACGATTAAAACATTTTATTAGGTGGTTTTTGCGGTTTTTATTTTTCATGTGAACATTAACATAAAACAAGCCGATACGTTTCTCAGAAGTAAGGCATGAGAGTTAGAAAATAAATTACGTAATACAGTCATACTGAGAATTAAAGACACAGCAACAGCCAATGTTATCTTGTCCACGATATACAACTAGCAAGATGCGACCGTGCGCGTATGTGTTGGTACCCAGCCGACAGTATTACGTCACAGCGAGCGTTTCAGGTGGATACAAATACATTATTCTATAGTATTAATTCAAAAAAAGAAATAGTCACTGAAAAGAACAGCGGAATTACTCCCAGATATCTCTTAATGATTATTTTCCTGGTCACGTTAATTCAATTTAATAAATTTGTCATTAAAAATTTTCTGTCTGATGCACTCTTTAACTCAATCAAGAAAAAAGATATGTCAATATAAGTTAACCTTATATAAGGCTACAAGCTCTACAGTTTCCTATGAAATAGTCTTTATAAAGACAAATTGTGTACATAAATGTACTTACATATCTTTTCAAACATACGACAGTTTTAGTGAAGGAATGTTACGTTTTCCTACATAAACTTGTTACATTAGGCTATCTAACACAATTAGCTAAGGTAAGCATTTGCATATTTGAGAGTACCTGCCCAAACAATAATTTCTCCTTTATCATTCGGATGGATGAGTGAGTTATCCAACGCAATGAAAGCGATGTTTTATGAAATACATAAGTATTTCCGAAAATAATTGTGTGCGAATTGCCAGCCATGTCATTTAAATTTTGTAGAAGTAGGTACGCAAACGCATTAACAGCATTTTCACTGTTTTTTTAAGTAGATATATTGCAGATTGTTATGTAGATGAATTCGTTTGTACAGCCAATTGTAGTTGTGTAAATTTTAACTTTTATGACTAGCCATTCACTAAATCTCAGCCTCCTTATTCAGAAACAAGCAATGAAAATAATACATGTTTCTGGAAGTTATGAAACAACAGGACAATCACCACTATTTAATCATGAAAATATCAGAAAATTTGTTTCTAATGAACGGTTAAAATTACAAAGCAAATGTATGCTACCTGAACGTCCAAATAGTGGAAAGTTAGTCAATATTTTTCTCAGCTTGCATCCGCTGTGACGTCATACAAATGTGTATGCCTATACCTAGTTAATTATGCTTCATTGTCTGGCCCTTAAATATGGTGATAATGTTTCGTAATCTTGGAAGGGGGAATCACGCACGGCGGTCTTCCATGTTCTTCTGTTTCAGTGAGCTCACTTTCGAATCCGTACGGCTGGCTGAAAGACGCTCCATATATTTTCCTTCTGTTATTTACTGTGTTAGGTTTTTAGTAGTGCACTTTTCCGTTGTAGTTTGTTACTTAGTTGGTTAGTTTGTTATTATTGTAGTTATTTAGTTTGTTACTTATTGATTAGTTTTCTTTGCGTTCTTTACTTTTTAACTAGTGCTCTTTTTAGTTTTAGTTTCTTACTTTGTTATTTTCGTAGTTATTTAGTTTGTTAGTTATTGCTTATTTTAGGTAGTTAATTTCATCGTTAGTTTTTTAAGTGTAGTTGGTCTATTTTTTCTATTTGGTCTATTTCAACACAAATCCTTATTTCCCCACCTGTGCATAAAAAATGGACGCGTTTTTGTCTTTTGTTGAGAAGTTGCGTACAAAAGAAGACACCATCGCATTTCTGCAAAGTAAAGGCATCCTTCGCAGCATCCCTCCGGGATGTGATAGGGAAGGCTGCAACAGAGCCATGTCTTTTATAAGAAAGGTTTCCTTGGGTGACGGATACGTGTGGAGGTGTCCCATACACAAGGGCAACACCAAAAGCATCAGAGATGGGTCATTTTTAGCAAATCAGAAAATAGAGCTCAGGCAGTTTGTGCTACTGGCATATTTGTGGGCTCTTGACATAAGAGCCAGCACGCAAGAACTACTTACTGGCCTATCTCGCACCACCGTCATCCAGTGGAACCAATATCTCAGAGACGTATGCTCCCGATGGGTCTTGGAACATCCCTGGCGGCTAGGGGGTCCAGGAAAAATTGTTGAAATCGGTAAGTTAAGTACGCCTTATTATTTATTACTATATATTTCAGTGAATTTTCGTAGAAGAAATTGACTAATGGGGAGATCCCGACTTTTGGATTAACGAAAATTTTTTCCAAACGAGCGCGAACTAGGACCCCTATAATCCATATCCAGGGTCAGTTTCAATTTTTATATTTGTGTATGTATATATATATATATATATATATATATATATATATATATATATATATATATATATATATATATATATATATATATGTATAACACCGATAACTCCAAAAAAATACGGCGGTTTTAATAAAACTTGGCATGTACCTTCCTTTTCAAATGGCCTCGATAAGTTCGTTAGTTTGGAAAATCGGACAAGGTTTTCCCAGAATAGTTTCCATTTCATTCGACAAACAGTTTTTATCTCAAAAAAATAAAAAAGCCCACCAGCAAAATTATGATGTTTATGTTGCAAACAAAAAAGTTTGAAGAAAATATGTTGTGCCCGATCATTTCTATTAAAATTCACTACCATCACGCACTTTCTGCGTCCAGCTTTTTTATTATACGCTATTTGTGTACCATGTCAATATATGTGTGCATGCAAACGTTGTGAGCTCACAGATCATTAGAAAATATAGTCTAATGACATTCTGTCATATATATATATATATATATATATATATATATATATATATATATATATATATATATATATATATATATATATACCGTGATTCTTTTCAACGAATTAGTTCAATATCTGAACTGGTGCGTTACAAAGGAGAAATTTGCGAAAAAAACGTTTTTTTTTCCCTAAAGCATCACAACCTCAAATTATTTTCAATTACACCCACTGTCCCATAAATGGCTGACATCATTCATGACGGTTGTTTCTAATAAAACACACTGTATATTGCTTAACAATGGGATACTACTTAAGATTTTGATTGCATTTGGGCAAAGTACCATATGTCTGAACTTAGTTTTGTTAATAATCGACTTCTTTGGAAAATGTCAATATGAGCAACCTCAGAAATTAAAATATGCTAACTATAAAATTTTCTTCATATTTAGCAGCTTTTACCCTTGTACTGCAGACTGCAGTCAGATCTAATAGCGTCGAAATTTCAAGCAATTATACAGGAAATCATAATGATGGTTTCATTTTAAAGAACTTCAGAGTAAAACATCTCAATAATTTCAAATGTTACACCCAGCATATTATTAAACGGTCGAGTGAAGAAATTGATTATCGTTTAAAAAAAGCTGGACGCAGGAAGTGCGTTATGGTTGTGAATTTTCATAGAAATGATCTGGCACAAAATATTTTATTATAACTTTTTTTTCTTGTACGATAGAAATCTAAATTTTGGTGTATAGTTTACTTTTTATATCGTAAACCTACCTACCAAATTTGGTTATCATAGATTTTTTATTTTTTAAGGTAAAAATATTTTTAATTGAAAACTCAAAACTTTTTCGGAAAACCTCGTCCGCTTTTTCTTATTGACGAACTTATCAAAGCCATTTACAAAAGGAAGGTACATGCCAAAATTTATCAAAATCGGCCCATTACTCTTTGAGATAAAAAATTTTTTGGAATGAAAACTCAAAATTTTTCCGGAAAACCTCGTCAGATTTCCCTGACTAACAAACTTCTCAAGGCCATTTAGAAAAGGATGTTACATACCACATTTTATCAAAATCGGCCGATTATTCTTTGAGATAAAATCTTTTTTACGAAAAAAAAATCCAAATTTTCCCGGAAAACCTCGTCCGATTTCCCTGACTAACAAACTTGTCAAGGCCATTTATAAAAGGAAGGTACATGCCAAATTTTATAAAAATCAGCTTATTACTTTTTGAGATAAGAAATTTTCTTTAATGAAAAATCAAAATTTTCCCGGAAAACCTCGTTCTATTTTCCTGAATAACGAACTTATCCAACCCATTCACAAAATAAACGTACATGCCAAATTTTATCAACATCGGCCCATTATCTTTTGAGTTAACAGTGTGATAAATATACATATATATATATATATATATATATATATATATATATATATATATATATATATATATATATATATATATATATATATATATATATATATATATATATAACATATTGAAATTGAAACTGACCCCAGATATGGATTCTAGGGGTCCTAGTTCGCGCTCATTTGCAAAAATTTTTTCAAAAATCAAAAGTCGGGATGTCATGACTAAAAGTAGAAGGGTACCATACATGTTAAGTGCGTTACTTCTGGGTTTTCCAACCTTTTAATTTAATTTGTACTACTATGCTGGCAAATACCCTGAAAGCCTAATAAACCGAGGTGCATTTGAAAATGTGACTGCTGCTGAATTGTCAACTGAATGTATATTAATGTTAAGTCGTATTTGTAAATCATACCACTGTTGTTAGTTAAGCTCATGAATCATATTTCTTATAGTTGCAATAATGCGACTATTTTCATTTCTTTAGGACAGTCTGTATATTATGAAATAAAAAACTCGGGACGCAGCAAGTGCGTTATGGTTGTGCATTTCTATTAAATGCTTCAAATTTGAATAACTCAATTTGCTATTAACTAAGAAAGTTGAATTTTGGTACTTAGTAAGGTCTCTCTACACACACACACACACATATATATATATATATATATATATATATATATATATATATATATATATATATATATATATATATATATATATATCAAAATTTTTAATCTCTCCCTTAGTGCTTTTTTCTCAGAAAATTCAATAATAACACAAGGAATGGGGATTTCGCAGGGTGGCGCTCCACACAATTGCGTAGTAGGTGAAATATTTTGTTCGTTTGGAAAACAGGTTGGTTAGCACATGAGACCAACAAACTCCGTGGCTACAAAGATCTTCCGACATTAACTTAATGGAGAATTTTCTTTGGAGTTATGTAGAAGGCAAACTTTAGAAGGCCCCAGCAACAACTGCAAGATATGCGCGGGAGAATTCGCGAGTGTTTGCAAGGGTCCTATAGAAGACGCTTAGAACTTTGCTTGCAGTAAGGCGGCCGAAGTTTCAGCACTTACTTGAAGCAAAATGTTATACTATGCATTTTATAGTTTACTTATAGCCAGTTGAGTATTTTTGACTCATTGTTTTTTTTTTTCATCTATTTTTCAATCAAGTACATTTTTATTATCTAACTTACAGTTTTATATGGAATATGTCGACTGTATCTTATAGAAATGAGATATCTATTTAGGTACAGCATTAGAAACGAAATATATTTCTGCTTCATAATTGTTCATCATATACAGAGTGTGCTGTTAAAAAAAAGTACTCGGATACATGCAACTATAATAAATATTATTCAGTAGCATAAGTTAGAACAGTGGTAAGATTGAAAATTTCTATTTCATTATAATATACATTCATTTGACAATTAAGCCGCAGTAGTATTTCCTAACGCACCTTGGTTTGTTACGTTTTAAGGGTATTGGTGAGCATAGTAGTAACAGATTTGAGAAACAGTGAAATAAGCCAAAAACAGTTATATCTTTACATATATGGTACCCTTATACTTTCTTAAAGACATTCTGTATCTGCATTTGAGCATTTATTAATATACAGGGTGTTGCATTACAAAATTTTGGTATGGTACACTGTTTCCACTTAATTTATAGGTTATACTGGTAACAAAATGTAAGGCCTGCTTTCATTTAAAAGAGACATAGGTATTTGCTCTTAAAAACATTTATATGGAAATTCACTACCATAACGCACTTGGTGCGTGTAGAGCTTGTGTAACTTACTTAATTATGCCAAAACCGCAATAAAAAAGTACCTTTTTTTTCAGACGAATCAGTCGTCGCCAAAAGGAAATACAACGTTGGCCGCGTTGTGCCCGAACGTTGGGTCTTCGGTATTTACGATGTGGAAAGGAAAGTTGGTTACATACAAGAAGTGGCAAGAAGAGACAGAGACACGCTTCTGCCCATTATCGAACAAATTGTGGCACCTGGTAAGAATATCTGTTAAAGCAACATTTGTGTTTCTGACTTTATACAAAGCATTTTGTTACAGGCTCGATAATAAACTCGGACCAATGGGCGGCTTATCGGGGGGCGATAACTGCGTTGCCAGTAATTCCCCCGTATGAACATAGGACAGTGAACCATTCGCGGAATTTTGTTGATCCGGATACAAACACCACCACAAACCATGTAGAGGCATTTTGGAGTAGAGCAAAAGAAAAGATAAAATTCATGCATGGTACGAGTCCCAACCACTTGCCCAGTTATTTGGACGAGTTTATGTGGAGGCAGGTGAATGGGGGCCGTACCACAGACACATTCGAAATGTTGCTGCGACTAATTTCGCAGTATTATGCAACGTAATCTTTTCCTCTACTCCAGTGCCAAAGTGGTGGTGTTTACTGTAACTGTCACTTTACATTTTATTTCTGTTAGTGAAATATCTTTAAAAATATTGTCAGTATTCTTTAAAAAATTAACAAATGAGAAGATCAATACTTTTGAATTTCGAAACAATTTCTTCTAATGAGCGCTAATTAAGCCCCCTAGAGCACATATCTCTTCAATGTTCATATGCTTACACACACACACACATATATATATATATATATATATATATATATATATATATATATATATATATATATATATATATATATATATATATATATATATATATATATATATATATATATATATATATATATATTGGCTGACTACACTTTGGGGTCCCTTTTATTTCTTGGAATTTTTAGTACCAGTTTATCCTATACGAACCAACATTTAGCGTGGTACTCAAAATTTTCCTTTTCGGAGCATACTTTTTGAAAAAAAAAATTAAAACAGCTTGTAGCATGAACTTTGGGGACATGTCTCAATTGATAGTATCCGTTAATACAACTAATGTATCTAAAAACATTCTAAACATCTTAAAACATTTATGTGTAACTAGTTCATTGAGATGACCAACATGTGTATTATTTTCAATTTTCCTAAAACATATAGCGTTCAGTTATTGTTAATTGCTATTTATTCCAAAAAGTAACAAAAAATATGGTAGTTTCACATATAATTTCTTAAATGTAATGTACAAAACACATTTCTGTATAACTAGTTCATTGAGATGACCAACATGTGTACTATTTTTAATTTTTTTAAAACATATAGAGTTCCATTATTCTGAATTGCTATGTATTCCAAAAAGTAACACAAAATATGGTAGGTTCATATATAATTTCTTAAACATATAGAGTTCAATTATTGTGAATTGCTATTTATTCCAAAAAGTAACACAAAATATGGTAGTTTCACATACAATTCTTTAAATGTAATGTACAAAAGACTTTTCTGTATAACTAGTTTAATGTTTAATGTTTTTAAAACATATAGAGTTCAATTATTATGAATTGCTATTTATTCCAAAAAGTAACACAAAATATGGTAGTTTCACATATAATTTATTAAATGTAATGGAGAAAAGAGATTTCTTCTTCACTACTTAATTGAGATGATCAACATGTGTATTATTTTTAATCTTTTTTTAAAACGACATATAAAGTACAATTATTTTGAATTGCTAATTATTTCAAAAAGTAACACAAAATATGCTAGTATTACATATAATTCTTTAAATTTAATGTACAAAAGACATTTCTCTATAACTAGTTCATTGGGACGACCAACATGTGTATTTTTTTTAACATATAGAGTTCATTTATGGTGAATTGCTATTTGTTCCAAAAAGTAACACAAAATATGGTAGTTTCACCTATATTTCTTTAAATGTAATGTACAAAAGACATTTCTGTATAACTAGTTCATTGAGATGACCAACATGTGTATTATTTTTATTTTTTTTTTAAAACATAGACTTGAATTATTGTGAATTTCTATTTATTCCAAAAAGTTACACAAAATATGGTAGTTTCACATATAATTTCTCAAATGTATTGGACGAAAGACATTTTTGTATAACTAGTTCATTGAGATGACCAACATGTGTATTATTTTTAATTTTTTTAAAACATATAGAGTTCAATTATTGTGAATTGCTATTTATTCCAAAAAGTAACACAAAATATGGTAGTTTCACATATAATTTCTTAAATGTAATGTACAAAAGACATTTCTTTATAACTAGTTCATTGAGATGACCAACATGTGTATTATTTTTAATTTTTTTAAAACATATAGAGTTCAATTATTGTGAATTGCTATTTATTCCAAAAAGTAACACAAAATATGGTAGTTTCACATATAATTTCTTAAATGTAATGTACAAAAGACATTTCTTTATAACTAGTTCATTGAGATGACCAACATGTGTATTATTTTTAATTTTTTTAAAACATATAGAGTTCAATTATTGTGAATTGCTACTTATTCCAAAAAGTAACACAAAATATGGTAGTTTCACATATAATTTCTTAAATGTAATGTACAAAAGACATTTCTGTATAACTAGTTCATTGAGATGACCAACATGTGTATTATTTTTAATTTTTTTAAAACATATAGAGTTCAATTATTGTGAATTGCTATTTATTCCAAAAAGTAACACAAAATATGGTAGTTTCACATATAATTTCTTAAATGTAATGTACAAAAGACATTTCTTTATAACTAGTTCATTGAGATGACCAACATGTGTATTATTTTTAATTTTTTTAAAACATATAGAGTTCAATTATTGTGAATTGCTACTTATTCCAAAAAGTAACACAAAATATGGTAGTTTCACATATAATTTCTTAAATGTAATGTACAAAAGACATTTCTGTGTAACTAGTTAATCGAGATGACCAACATGTGTATTATTTTTTATTTTTTTAAAACATATACAGTTCAATTATTGTGAATTGCTATTTATTCCAAAAAGTAACACAAAATATGGTAGTTTCACATATAATTTCTTAAATGTAATGTACAAAAGACATTTCTGTATAACTAGTTTATTGAGATTACTAACATGTGCATTATTTCTAATTTGTTTAAAACATATATAGTTCAATTTTTGTGAATTGCTATTTATTCCAAAAATTAACACAAAATATGGTAGTTTCACATAAATTTTCTTAAATGTAATAGACAAAAGACATTTCTGTATAACTAGTTCATTGAGATGACCAACGTGTGTATTATTTTAATTTTTTTTAAATATATGGAGTTCAATTATTGTGAATTGCTATTTATTCCAAAAAGTAACACAAAATATGGTAATTTCACCTATAATTCTTTAAATGTAATGTACAAAAGACATTTCTGTATAACTAGTTCATTGATATTACCAACATGTGTATTTTAATTGTTTTAAAACATATAGAGTTCAATTATTCTGAATTGCTATTTATTCCAAAAGGTAACACAAAATATGCTAGGTTCAGATATAATTTCTTAAATATAACAGACGAAAGACATTTTTGTATAACTAGTTCATTGAGATGACCAACCTGTGTATTATTTTTAATTTTTTTAAAACATACAGAGTTCAATTATTGTGAATTGCTACTTATTCCAAAAAGTAACACAAAATATGGTAGTTTCACATATAATTTCTTAAATGTAATGTACAAAAGACATTTCTTTATAACTAGTTCATTGAGATGACCAACATGTGTATTATTTTTAATTTTTTTAAAACATATAGAGTTCAATTATTGTGAATTGCTATTTATTCCAAAAAGTAACACAAAATATGGTAGTTTCACATATAATTTCTTAAATGTAATGTACAAAAGACATTTCTTTATAACTAGTTCATTGAGATGACCAACATGTGTATTATTTTTAATTTTTTTAAAACATATAGAGTTCAATTATTGTGAATTGCTATTTATTCCAAAAAGTAACACAAAATATGGTAGTTTCACATATAATTTCTTAAATGTAATGTACAAAAGACATTTCTGTATAACTAGTTAATCGAGATGACCAACATGTGTATTATTTTTTATTTTTTTAAAACATATACAGTTCAATTATTGTGAATTGCTATTTATTCCAAGAAGTAACACAAAATATGGTAGGTTAACATATAATTAAAATGCAATGAACAAAATACATTTCTGTATAACTAGTTCATTGAGATGATCTACATGCGTATTATTTTAAATTTTTTTAAAGCAACATATAAAGTGCAAATATTTTGAATTCCTATTTATTCCAAGAAGTGGTAGTATCACATAATTTCTTATTAAACGTTATGTACAAACGACATTTTTTAAATATAAAATCCAAATAACTTCTTGCATTGCTAGTACATTGCGATGGCAAACATAAGTGTAATGTTTTTCTAAATTATAGGTATAAGATAACAATTACAATTATTTTAATTCTTATTTTTTACTTACTAGTATGGAAATATGATGTACAGCGGTAATTTCCGTGTTGATAGCTTATTGAGATGACAATTGTAAGTGGTTTAATTTGGAAGTATTATAAAGCAATCTTTAGAATACACTTATTATTTAACTTTCGCAAAAGCTGAAAAAATAATCTAATATATTGCAACAGTATAAAAATATCATGCCAACATTTTTATATTGCACAAGAAATAAGGTTTAAATTCACCGCTTATTTCAGTCAACGTAAATAATCTTGCTGTCTAAAATGCATTGAACTATATACTACGTATGTGGAAGGGGCATCGTTCGCAATGCGCATGCTAGGCGTTGAAGACGACAGTGTACACGTTCCAGTAACGTAGTATTATAGTTCAATGCTTAAATGTCCAACAGTTAAGAGTCACCGCAAGTGAACGTTTAGCGTTCAACCTACTAAACAAATCAACATACTCAACTGTTGGGTTCGTTAAACGCATCATTTGATAAATATCTAACTACAAAATATTGACGAATCACTTACCCTGGCATTACGCTTGCTATAACAAAGAGTGATAATGTTAAACCGTTTTTAAAATAGCAAATGTTTGTAACACTCAAGGTTAAATCCACTTCGGCCATGAGGGTTTGGCGCCAAGCTGATATTTTAGCAGTTTCCGGATTTAAATTGAAATCAATATGCCTTACACGCAGCATAAATAAGTCATCGTTAAATGAAGAAATGGGCGAGTTCACCAGGCGACAAGTGCTGCCAGCAGCTGAATTGTTATGTCAAGAAATGTTGACATTTGTCAACATTTTCTGATAAAGCAATTCCGCTGTTGGCGCCTGGTGAACCCACGCATTAGCTGAGTTCACCAGGCGCCATCAGTTGAATTTAGGCGCTTATCTGCTGGCTACCGATATATTTCAGCGGTTGGAGATTGATGAACGGCCTTCTGTTGAGTTCAAGCACTGTTTTGTGACGTTTGTTTGTCATTCCGCTTTCATACATTGTCAACAGCTGAGTTCCAGCATGAACTCAGAGGTGGTGAATGCATATTTTGACACAATGATTCAACTGTTGGCGCCTGGTCAACTCGGCCACTATTGCATGTAGATTGTAGATTCAAGTAAATGGACGAGTTCACCAAGCGCCGGTTGCTGCATTGTTTTCAAAAAAAGGTTGACAAATGCCAATTTTTTTGTTGACATAATGCAGTTGCTGGCCATGGTATAATGACTTTGCGTGATTGTATGAGTAGAAATTATAAGAATATTCCATCATCGTATCTCGTTTTTCACCATTCATACAACCAACGCCCAGACGTGTCGACACGGTCTCATAAAAAGAAACTCCTCGTACCAGACACTGAATTTGAGGTCCGACCCCAAAGTGTAGTGAATATGCTATGCAACTTTGAGACCCGACCCCAAAGTCTAACATGTGTATGTAATACTGTCCCCAAAGTACAGGGCACGCACACGCACACACACATACACACACATACACACACACGTATATATATATATATATATATATATATATATATATATATATATATATATATATATATATACGCATACAGAAACTGAACGTTACCCTGGATATGTGTTCTAGGGGGCCTACTTCGCGCTCGTTTGAAGAAAATTGGGAAAGAAAATTTACCGATTTCATTGAAACCTTGCACATGTCTTTTGTTTGTTAATAGCTTAAAAAAGTTCATTAGCCACCCCAATCGGAACAGTGTTTCCGAGCAAAGAATGTCATGAAAAAATGTTTGTAAATTCTAACATATGAAGGTTGCCTGTCTGGGACACAACCCTGCTTAAAGGTTTCAATAATGAATAACGTGGCAACTAGTACATTTTGTAGTAAAGATAAAGTTTAAAGTCATTTTTAGTGAATTTTCTTTAACAAAATTAACTTATGAGGGGATCTCGACTTTTGGATTGTTAAAAAATTTCTTCAAATTAGCGCTAAATAGGCCCCCTAGAACACATATAGTCAGTTACAATTTTTATCTGTTTGTATGTATATATATATATATATATATATATATATATATATATATATATATATATATATATATATATATATATATCTATATATATATATATATATATATATATATATATATATATATATATATATATATATATATATATATATCATACCGAGAACTCAAACAATTATGGGCTGATTTCGATTACATTTGGTGAATACCTCCCTTTTGTAGGTGGCTTGGATAAGTTCGTTAGTCAGGAAAATCGGCTCAGGTTTTCCCGGAACATTTTGTGTGTCCTTTCGAAAAAATATATATATCTCCAGAAATGGCAAAGCAAGGGCAACCAACTGTGGTACATGGGTTTATATCATTATAGGTAAATTGACCCTAAATCTGATGCTTTAGCATTTGTCTTACCTATAGAGTTTATCGTTTAGTGGTGTTCAAATTTTTGACGTATTTTCGCAAAAATTCAATAAAGTACAATGTATCCGTTACTATACAAGATACGAAGAAAAATATACATTAATTGTAGGGTGTCTTGAGCTACATCTTACAAAAAATATTCTACAATCACAGGCTGTCTCATAAGTCGTTGATGATACGAATTTGCTTTCCTTTTTATTCAACACGCCTCATGTTATTGCATTTTTGCGTTTTTCATCGAAACATAATGCATGTTTCGAAGAAAAGAATTTCTGGACGCAGCAAGTGCGTTATGGCAACAAACTTTCATGAAATGCTTCAAATTTGAATAACTCAATTTGCTATTAACCTATAATAAGGTTGATCCAGAAACCACTTTTTTCGGGAACACTTTAACTTTGCTTTTGGAAACTTTTGCACATTTTCCAAAAAAGAAGTTATTTTCATGACACATGACACATTGTTTATACTATATAGGTTATACTGATAGCAAAATTGTATGCCTGCTTTCTTTACAACATATATGCTATTTAAAAACATTTTTTTGAAAAATCACATCCATAACGCACCTACTGCGTCCAAACTTTCTTAATTTCATAAATCAATACTTATTGTACAGCCAGTGTGAAGGTTACATTGAAACAGATGGAGTTTCTATAGGAAAATAAAAGATACGTTAAAAATCTATTTTATTGTCTTATAATTCATTTCCATTGAATTGCTGACTTTAAATTATACTTAGTCTTCTTCTTGGACGATGCCAAAAGGTGAAACCTGTGCCCAGGAATATAAAAACTTTATCGCTATTTTATGTCATACACATAAACTGCTTTGGGTATTAAACAATGTACGAAAGCGACATTCGAATATGTGTAATTATGCACTAAACCTATTGATGGCAACTAACGATTTGAACTGACAAAAAATGCATGATAATTATTTATAGTGAGTAGGTAACAGTCCTAGAAATAACAATATTATTAGGGTAATTTTAAAGTGGTGTTTTAACACAACACATAATACTTTGACGTTAAAAATGTGTAGTCTCAATTTAGGTTTTAGTTTACGCAGCCGCCGGCGGATTCTTGCTCAACAGAGGAAAAACCGCCGTCGGTAACTGTTTGTATATTTACTCATATGCAGCCGAAATAATAAAATAAATAACATTTTCGGCGGCTTTTTAGTGAATTTTCGTAGAAAAAATTCACTAATGGGGAGATCCCGACTTTGGAATTTTGAAAAAATTTTTGCAAATGAGCGCGAACTAGGACCCCTAGAACCCATATCCGGGGTTAGTTTCAATTTTTATATGTTTATATATATATATATATATATATATATATATATATATATATATATATATATATATATATATATATATATATATATATATATATATATATATATATATATATATATATATATATATATATATATATATATATATATATATATATATATGTATCACACCGATAACTCAAAAAATAATCGGCCGATTTTGATAAAATTTGGCATGTACCTTTCTTTTGTTAATAGCTTGGATAAGTTCGTTAGTCAGGAAAATCGGACGAGGTTTTCCGGGAAAATTTTGAGTTTTCATTCGAAAAAAATTCATATCTCAAAAAGTAATAAGCCGATTTTAATAAAATTTGGCACATACCTTCCTTTTGTAAGTGGCTTTGACATGTTTGTTAATCAGGAAAATCGGACGAGGTTTTCCGGAAAAATTTTAAGTTTTCATTAGAAAAAAATTCATATCTCAAAAAGTAATAAGCCAATTTTAATAAAATTTGGCACATACCTTACTTTTGCAAATGGCTTTGACATGTTTGTTAGTCAAGAAAATCGGACGAGGTTTTCCGGGAAAATTTTGAGTTTTCATTTGAAAAAAATTCATATCTCAAAAAGTAATAAGCCGATTTTAATAAAATTTGGCATGTACCTTCCTTTTGTAAATGGCTTTGACAAGTTCGTTTTTTAGAAAAATTAGACGAGGTTTTCCGGAAAAATTTTGAGTTTTCATTTGAAAAAAATTTTTATCTAAAAAAATATAAAATCTATGATAACCAAATTTGGTAGGTAGGTTTACGATATAAAAAGTAAACTATACACCAAAATTTAGATTTCTATGTTACAAGAAAAAAAAGTTATAATAAATTAAAATATTTTGTGCCAGATCATTTCTATGAAAATTCACTACCATAACGCACTTGCTGCGTCCCGAGCTTTTTACTTTATGAACCAATAAAAACGCCGACTGGCGGTTTTATTTTCTTTGGACTTGCAATATCCCCGTTTCGTTAGGCAGAACAATATAAGTATTTTCTTTTATTGCTAATGAATGTCGGTCAGCATTAATATAGTAAATATTAGTAGTTCTGTGTGTGTTTCCGTTTATTATTGCGTCCCTTCGCTTTTTGTTAAATTTTTTGAGAATAGGGAGCATATGAAACTTGAGTCTGGTGTAGAATCGCCTCATCTATTCGAAAATAGCAAAGAAACCTATCGCTGCCATTTAAAAAAATTAAGTTACCGTCAACTTTCGGTATAACCGGTTGCGCTACATTTTTTTTCTTAATTTACATACATAGAGCGCGGCCTTTTTTATTAGCCTGAAAAAGTTTTATAATTTTTCATTTACTCGTTTCGCCACAATAAATGTTTATATGCACCATATTGACAGCTTAAGTAGACACCTCCCATCATTTTTGGCAAGGTTTTGCAGAATAGTGGCCATATGATACTAGTCTGGTGTAGAATCACCTCATCTTTTCGAAAATAGCAAAAAAACGTATCACTGCCATTTAAAAAAATTAAGTTACCGTCAACTTTCGGTATAACCGGTTGCGCTACATTTTTTTTCTTAATTTACATACATAGAGCGCGGCCTTTTCATTAACCTGACAAAGTTTTATAATTTTCATTTCATTCGTTTCGCCACAATAAATGTTTATATGCACCATATAGACGGCTTGTTAAGTAGACACCTCCCATCATTTTTGGCAAGGTATCGCAGTATAGGGAGCATATGATACTAGAGTCTGGTGTAGAATCGCCTCATCTTTTCGAAAATAGCAAAAAAACGTATCACTGCCATTTAAAAAAATTAAGTTACCGTCAACTTTCGGTATCCCCGGTTGCGCTACATTTTTTTCTTAATTTACATACATAGAGCGCGGCCTTTTTTATTAGCCTGAAAAAGTTTTATAATTTTCTGTTTACTCGTTTCGACACAATAAATGTTTAAATGCACCCTATAGACAGCTTGTTAAGTAGACACCTCCCATCATTTTTGGCAAGGTTTTGCAGAATAGTGGGCATATGATACTAGAGTCTGGTGTAGAATCACCTCATCTTTTCGAAAATAGCAAAAAAATGTATCACTGCTATTTAAAAAAATTAAGTTACCGTCAACTTTCGGTATAACCGGTTGCGCTACATTTTTTTTCTTAATTTACATACATAGAGCGCGGCCTTTTCATTAACCTGACAAAGTTTTATAATTTTTCATTTACTCGTTTCGCCACAATAAATGTTTATATGCACCATATAGACAGCTTGTTAAGAAGACACCTCCCATCATTTTTGGCAAGATGTCGCAGTATAGGGAGCATATGATACTAAAGTCTGGTGTAGAATCGCCTCATCTTTTCGAAAATAGCAAAAAAATGTATCACTGCCATTTAAAAAAATTAAGTTACCGTCAACTTTCGGTATAACCGGTTGCGCTACATTTTTTTTCTTAATTTAGATACATAGCGCACGGCCTTTTCATTAACCTGACAAAGTTTTATAATTTTTAATTCACTCGTTTCGACACAATAAATGTTTATATGCACCATATTGACAGCTTGTTAAATAGACACCTCCCATCATTTTTCGCAAGGTTTTGCAGAATAGTGGGCATATGATAGTAGAGTCTGGTGTAGAATCACCTCATCTTTTCGAAAATAGCAAAAAAACGTATCACTGCCATTTAAAAAAATTAAGTTACCGTCAACTTTCGGTATAACCGGTTGCGCTACATTTTTTTTCTTAATTTACATACATAGAGCGCGGCCTTTTCATTAACCTGACAAAGTTTTATAATTTTCATTTCATTCGTTTCGCCACAATAAATGTTTATATGCACCATATAGACGGCTTGTTAAGTAGACACCTCCCATCATTTTTGGCAAGGTGTCGCAGTATAGGGAGCATATGATACTAGAGTCTGGTGTAGAATCGCCTCATCTTTTCGAAAATAGCAAAAAAACGTATCACTGCCATTTAAAAAAATTAAGTTACCGTCAACTTTCGGTATCCCCGGTTGCGCTACATTTTTTTCTTAATTTACATACATAGAGCGCGGCCTTTTTTATTAGCCTGAAAAAGTTTTATAATTTTCTGTTTACTCGTTTCGACACAATAAATGTTTAAATGCACCCTATAGACAGCTTGTTAAGTAGACACCTCCCATCATTTTTGGCAAGGTTTTGCAGAATAGTGGGCATATGATACTAGAGTCTGGTGTAGAATCACCTCATCTTTTCGAAAATAGCAAAAAAATGTATCACTGCTATTTAAAAAAATTAAGTTACCGTCAACTTTCGGTATAACCGGTTGCGCTACATTTTTTTTCTTAATTTACATACATAGAGCGCGGCCTTTTCATTAACCTGACAAAGTTTTATAATTTTTCATTTACTCGTTTCGCCACAATAAATGTTTATATGCACCATATAGACAGCTTGTTAAGAAGACACCTCCCATCATTTTTGGCAAGATGTCGCAGTATAGGGAGCATATGATACTAAAGTCTGGTGTAGAATCGCCTCATCTTTTCGAAAATAGCAAAAAAATGTATCACTGCTATTTAAAAAAATTAAGTTACCGTCAACTTTCGGTATAACCGGTTGCGCTACATTTTTTTTCTTAATTTACATACATAGAGCACGGCCTTTTCATTAACCTGACAAAGTTTTATAATTTTCAATTCACTCGTTTCGACACAATAAATGTTTATATGCACCATATAGACGGCTTGTTAAGTAGACACCTCCCATCATTTTTGGCAAGGTGTCGCAGTATAGGGAGCATATGATACTAGAGTCTGGTGTAGAATCACCTCATCTTTTCGAAAATAGCAAACAAATGTATCACTGCTATTTAAAAAAATTAAGTTACCGTCAACTTTCGGTATAACCGGTTGCGCTACATTTTTTTCTTAATTTACATACATAGAGCGCGGCCTTTTCATTAACCTGACAAAGTTTTATAATTTTTCATTTACTCGTTTCGCCACAATAAATGTTTATATGCACCATATAGACAGCTTGTTAAGAAGACACCTCCCATCATTTTTGGCAAGATGTCGCAGTATAGGGAGCATATGATACTAGAGTCTGGTGTAGAATCACCGCATCTTTTCGAAAATAGCAAAAAAACGTATCACTGCCATTTAAAAAAATTAAGTTACCGTCAACTTTCGGTATAACCGGTTGCGCTACATTTTTTTTTCTTAATTTACATACATAGAGCGCGGCCTTTTTATTAACCTGACAAAGTTTTATAATTTTCAATTCACTCGTTTCGCCACAATAAATGTTTAAATCCACCATATAGACAGCTTGTTAAGTAGACACCTCCCATCATTTTTGGCAAGGTGTCGCAGTATAGGGAGCATATGATACTAGAGTCTGGTGTAGAATCGCCTCATCTTTTCGAAAATAGCAAAAAAATGTATCACTGCTATTTAAAAAAATTAAGTTACCGTCAACTTTCGGTATAACCGGTTGCGCTACATTTTTTTCCTTAATTTACATACATAGAGCGCGGCCTTTTCATTAACCTGACAAAGTTTTATAATTTTTCATTTACTCGTTTCACCACAATAAATGTTTATATGCACCATATAGACAGCTTGTTAAGAAGACACCTCCCATCATTTTTGGCAAGATGTCGCAGTATAGGGAGCATATGATACTGGAGTCTGGTGTAGAATCGCCTCATCTTTTCGAAAATAGCAAAAAACGTATCACTGCCATTTAAAAAAATTAAGTTACCATCAACTTTCGGTAAAACCGGTTGCGCTACATTTTTTCTTAATTTACATACATAGAGCGCGGCCTTTTTTGTTAGCCTGAAAAAGTTTTATAATTTTCTGTTTACTCGTTTCGACACAATAAATGTTTAAATGCACCCTATAGACAGCTTGTTAAGTAGACACCTCCCATCATTTTTGGCAAGGTTTTGCAGAATAGTGGGCATATGATACTAGAGTCTGGTGTAGAATCACCTCATCTTTTCGAAAATAGCAAAAAAATGTATCACTGCTATTTAAAAAAATTAAGGTACCGTCAACTTTCGGTATAACCGGTTGCGCTACATTTTTTTTCTTAATTTACGTACATAGAGCGCAGCCTTTTCATTAACCTGACAAAGTTTTATAATTTTTCATTCACTCGTTTCGCCACAATAAATGTTTATATGCACCATATAGACAGCTTGTTAAGAAGACACCTCCCATCATTTTTGGCAAGATGTCGCAGTATAGGGAGCATATGATACTAGAGTCTGGTGTAGAATCGCCTCATCTTTTCGAAAATAGCAAAAAAACGTATCACTGCTATTTAAAAAAATTAAGTTACCGTCAACTTTCGGTATAACCGGTTGCGCTACATTTTTTTTCTTAATTTACATACATAGAGCGCGGCCTTTTTTATTAGCCTGAAAAAGTTTTATAATTTTTCATTTACTCGTTTCGCCACAATAAATGTTTATATGCACCATATTGACAGCTTAAGTAGACACCTCCCATCATTTTTGGCAAGGTTTTGCAGAATAGTGTCCATATGATACTAGTCTGGTGCAGAATCACCTCATCTTTTCGAAAATAGCAAAAAAATGTATCACTGCTATTTAAAAAAATTAAGTTACCGTCAATTTTCGGTATAACCGGTTGCGCTACATTTTTGTTTCTTAATTTACGTACATAGAGCGCGGCCTTTTTATTAACCTGACAAAGTTTTATAATTTTCAATTCACTCGTTTCGACACAATAAATGTTTAAATCCACCATATAGACAGCTTGTTAAATAGACACCTCCCATCATTTTTGGCAAGATGTCGCAGTATAGGGAGCATATGATACTAGAGTCTGGTGTAGAATCGCCCCATCTTTTCGAAAATAGCAAAAAAACGTATCACTGCCATTAAAAAAAAAAATTACCGTCAACTTTCGGTATAACCGGTTGCGCTATATTTTTTTTCTTAATTTACATACATAGAGCGCGGCCTTTTCATTAACCTGACAAAGTTTTATAATTTTTCATTTATTCGTTTCGCCACAATAAATGTTTATATGCACCATATAGACAGCTTGTTAAGTAGACACCTCCCATCATTTTTGGCAAGGTTTTGCAGAATAGTGGGCATATGATACTAGAGTCTGGTGTAGAATCACCTCATCTTTTCGAAAATAGCAAAAAAATGTATCACTGCTATTTAAAAAAATTAAGTTACCGTCATTTTTCGGTATAACCGGTTGCGCTACATTTTTTTTCTTAATTTACATACATAGAGCGCGGCCTTTTCACTAACCTGACAAAGTTTTATAATTTTTCATTTACTCGTTTCGCCACAATAAATGTTTATATGCACCATATAGACGGCTTGTTAAGTAGACACCTCCCATCATTTTTGGCAAGGTGTCGCAGTATAGGGAGCATATGATACTAGAGTCTGGTGTAGAATCACCTCATCTTTTCGAAAATAGCAAACAAATGTATCACTGCTATTTAAAAAAATTAAGTTACCGTCAACTTTCGGTATAACCGGTTGCGCTACATTTTTTTTCTTAATTTACATACATAGAGCGCGGCCTTTTTTATTAGCCTGAAAAAGTTTTATAATTTTTCATTTACTCGTTTCGCCACAATAAATGTTTATATGCACCATATTGACAGCTTAAGTAGACACCTCCCATCATTTTTGGCAAGGTTTTGCAGAATAGTGGCCATATGATACTAGTCTGGTGCAGAATCACCTCATCTTTTCGAAAATAGCAAAAAAATGTATCACTGCTATTTAAAAAAATTAAGTTACCGTCAATTTTCGGTATAACCGGTTGCGCTACATTTTTGTTTATTAATTTACGTACATAGAGCGCGGCCTTTTTATTAACCTGACAAAGTTTTATAATTTTCAATTCACTCGTTTCGCCACAATAAATGTTTAAATCCACCATATAGACAGCTTGTTAAGTAGACACCTCCCATCATTTTTGGCAAGGTGTCGCAGTATAGGGAGCATATGATACTAGAGTCTGGTGTAGAATCGCCTCATCTTTTCGAAAATAGCAAAAAAACGTATCACTGCCATTTAAAAAAATTAAGTTACCGTCAACTTTCGGTATAACCGGTTGCGCTACATTTTTTTCTTAATTTACATACATAGAGCGCGGCCTTTTTTATTATCCTAAAAAAGTTTTATAATTTTCTGTTTACTCGTTTCGACACAATAAATGTTTAAATGCACCCTATAGACAGCTTGTTAAGTAGACACCTCCCATCATTTTTGGCAAGGTTTTGCAGAATAGTGGGCATATGATACTAGAGTCTGGTGTAGAATCACCTCATCTTTTCGAAAATAGCAAAAAAATGTATCACTGCTATTTAAAAAAATTAAGTTACCGTCAACTTTCGGTATAACCGGTTGCGCTACATTTTTTTTCTTAATTTACATACATAGAGCGCGGCCTTTTCATTAACCTGACAAAGTTTTATAATTTTTCATTTACTCGTTTCGCCACAATAAATGTTTATATGCACCATATAGACAGCTTGTTAAGAAGACACCTCCCATCATTTTTGGCAAGATGTCGCAGTATAGGGAGCATATGATACTAAAGTCTGGTGTAGAATCGCCTCATCTTTTCGAAAATAGCAAAAAAATGTATCACTGCCATTTAAAAAAATTAAGTTACCGTCAACTTTCGGTATAACCGGTTGCGCTACATTTTTTTTCTTAATTTAGATACATAGCGCACGGCCTTTTCATTAACCTGACAAAGTTTTATAATTTTTAATTCACTCGTTTCGACACAATAAATGTTTATATGCACCATATTGACAGCTTGTTAAATAGACACCTCCCATCATTTTTCGCAAGGTTTTGCAGAATAGTGGGCATATGATAGTAGAGTCTGGTGTAGAATCACCTCATCTTTTCGAAAATAGCAAAAAAACGTATCACTGCCATTTAAAAAAATTAAGTTACCGTCAACTTTCGGTATAACCGGTTGCGCTACATTTTTTTTTCTTAATTTACGTACATAGAGCGCGGCCTTTTCATTAACCTGACAAAGTTTTATAATTTTTCATTTACTCGTTTCGCCACAATAAATGTTTATATGCACCATATAGACAGCTTGTTAAGAAGACACCTCCCATCATTTTTGGCAAGATGTCGCAGTATAGGGAGCATATGATACTAAAGTCTGGTGTAGAATCGCCTCATCTTTTCGAAAATAGCAAAAAAATGTATCACTGCCATTTAAAAAAATTAAGTTACCGTCATTTTTCGGTATAACCGGTTGCGCTACATTTTTTTTCTTAATTTACATACATAGAGCACGGCCTTTTCATTAACCTGACAAAGTTTTATAATTTTCAATTCACTCGTTTCGACACAATAAATGTTTATATGCACCATATAGACGGCTTGTTAAGTAGACACCTCCCATCATTTTTGGCAAGGTGTCGCAGTATAGGGAGCATATGATACTAGAGTCTGGTGTAGAATCACCTCATCTTTTTGAAAATAGCAAACAAATGTATCACTGCTATTTAAAAAAATTAAGTTACCGTCAACTTTCGGTATAACCGGTTGCGCTACATTTTTTTCTTAATTTACATACATAGAGCGCGGCCTTTTCATTAACCTGACAAAGTTTTATAATTTTTCATTTACTCGTTTCGCCACAATAAATGTTTATATGCACCATATAGACAGCTTGTTAAGAAGACACCTCCCATCATTTTTGGCAAGATGTCGCAGTATAGGGAGCATATGATACTAGAGTCTGGTGTAGAATCGCCACATCTTTTCGAAAATAGCAAAAAAACGTATCACTGCCATTTAAAAAAATTAAGTTACCGTCAACTTTCGGTATAACCGGTTGCGCTACATTTTTTTTCTTAATTTACATACATAGAGCGCGGCCTTTTTATTAACCTGACAAAGTTTTATAATTTTCTGTTTACTGGTTTGGGAGCGATCAATTTATAAGTGCACAATGCATCCATAATATAGCATGTCTGTTAAGTTGACACATTAAAGTCATTTTCATGCCAGTAGGATTAATTAAATAGTCACCGTCTGTTAACTTCATTTATTTTCATAAGAATAGATTATATAAATTGGCTTTGTTTAATTTATTATCACTCTACATGACCTATTTATTTATATCTTATTTTCCTTGTTTGAGGGTAGAAAGCACAAGCCGGCAACGCCGCACGTCAGGCGAGCTACGTGAATTCTCTCTGGTTTCACGGGATGCGTCTACTTAACGTTCGCCGTAAATTCAGTTATATAGAGAACAAACTTAATTCTCTATACAAATTGTCTAAAGTCTAACCTATAAACTGGATGTAAATAAATAATAATAACAATACAAATAGCCTAGGGTTTTTGATTTTCATTCGTTCATTAATCAATCGTTACTTGAAGGAAGGTAAAGGTGTATTGGCATCATGATACAAATAACGAGAGATATGATATTCCCATGATATAAAGATGGAGAGATATGATATTGCGCACATGCCCCGCCCCTTCTCTGACGTCACGCGGTGAGTGACAAGTTGGCGCTGTCATTTGAATGTTGACACTTTTGAATTTCAATTCAGTCTTCTACTGTTTCTTTAGAGTTTTGCAACTTTTGAGTTATTGTGGTATGTAATTATAGCTTAACTGTTAAAAGATCTAATTAGGAGCAGAAATATATAGTTTCTGACAAGAACTGTGTCTTGGTGCCTGTATTTAATACAAAATTAAACATGCGTTGTGCTGTGCTCGGATGTAATTCGGATAATCAGGCAAAGAAGTTTTCTAGAGGCATAAAGTTTTTCCGATTTCCTGCCGAAAATTCGATGATAGAAGCGTGGAAAAATGTTTGCAATCCTACTGGCAACATTAATATTACCCTTGCAAGAGTATGCTCAAGGCATTTCACCGATACTGATTACATAAGGAATCTTAGGGAAGAAATGCTTGGTTACTGTAACAATTATCGCAGGCAACTTAAGACTAAGGCTGTCCCATCCCAAAAGTTGGACAGGTAATTTAGAATCATATTTTTCATTGAGAATAGGTATGATAACGTCCAATGAAAATAAATAGCACTAAACATAGTTGATCAAATTTTAAAAATTAATTAGAATACAATTGTGTAAGTGTATATACGTCAACCTAATTAGGTAGGTACAAAGTATTCATCATTCTATCCGTATTTTGTCTTTTATATCTTCTTTACTTTATTCATTTGAAAAATATTTTGCAGGATATATTTGACAACAAAAAATAGGGTCAAGTTTCAAATAACTGTAACATACTGGGTAATCGAAAATAATCTAATTTCTTGGTAAATTTTTAGATGATCTCACAGAGGGAGGGCTGTTAGAAATATGCTTAGAACACCTTTGGATGCATAAACCGTAAGAAAAACTTCTTGCAAACAACCCCCAAGAAAGTTACGGAACCTACGAAAAATAGGCGTTTTGTGCAGGATAAACAAGACTTTAAGGAGGTATAGCTACAAAATACGATAAAGGCAGCTTACATAGGACCGACTAAGCTGATTTTATAGAATTTTTCGTTTATATACTTCCTTTTTATCTTCTTCCTCGCCCTGCACCCCTATTTTCTCCCGGTGCATAACTTTATTGGGAGTTAGCAAAAAAAAATTCCTTTGGTTTATGTATCCAGAAAGGGTTCTTTTAGGCATGTTTCTGAAAAAAAAACAAGGCCCTGTGTGAGCTCATCTGCAAATTTACCAATTATTTCTTTGATGAGCTAGCCCAACAAAAATCGGCGGCAACTTAAAGCTGAGGCTGCCCCTTCACAAAATTTGCATAATTCGGAATGTTTTCTTTAGATGTGTATGCCAAAATATTTAGTTTATTTTTGAGTAGATGTATTTTAAGTATGCGGTTTCACGTTTTTTGTTGTTGAAAAAATGATTACATTGTGATTTAGCTGTGCTTGTGTTTCGGTCTAACCTGAGGGCTAAGCTAATATTTTACTTTAAATAACTGATCTACCTTATTGTGTCTTTCATAGAGATAATGTAGTTATTGGCGACAGCACCAATAGAAACACCTTGCAAGAAAAAGCTCTACCTGCTACAAAGGATATTGGGTATGTATCGGCTTCATATTTAATTATGTTTCAGTCTAACCTGAGGGCTACGCTAATATTTTACTTTAAATAACTGATCTACCTTATTGTGTCTTTCATAGAGATAATGTAGTTATTGGCGACAGCACCAATAGAAACACCTTGCAAGAAAAAGCTCTACCTGCTACAAAGGATATTGGGTATGTATCGGCTTCATATTTAATTATGTTTCAGTCTAACCTGAGGGCAAAGCTAATATTTTACTTTAAATAACTGATCTACCTTATTGTGTCTTTCATAGAGATAATGTAGTTATTGGCGACAGCACCAATAGAAACACCTTGCAAGAAAAAGCTCTACCTGCTACAAAGGATATTGGGTATGTATCGGCTTCATATTTAATTATGTTTCAGTCTAACCTGAGGGCAAAGCTAATATTTTACTTTAAATAACTGATCTACCTTATTGTGTCTTTCATAGAGATAATGGAGTTATTGGCGACAGCACCAATAGAAACACCTTGCAAGAAAAAGCTCTACCTGCTACAAAGGATATTGGGTATGTATCGGCTTCATATTTAATTATGTTTCAGTCTAACCTGAGGGCAAAGCTAACATTTTACTATAAAATATTAATCTACATTGTGTCTTTCATAGAGATAATGGAGTTATTGGCGACAGCACCAATAGAAACACCTTGCAAGAAAAAGCTCTACCTGCTACAATGGATATTGGGTATGTATCGGCTTCATATTTAATTATATTTCAGTCTAACCTGAGGGCAAATCTAACATTTTACTATAAAATATTAATCTACATTGTGTCTTTGATAGAGATATAATTTGTAATATTGATAATGGAGTGATTGGCGAGAACATCAAGTCCAAAGGCTTGCTTGAAAAACCTCTAACTGCTACAAAGGATATTGGGTATGTTGTCGCATTTATATTTAATTAAGTGCTATATTACCTAAACAAATGTTTCTAGGGTTAACACTGATACAGAAGATGATCAGAAATTGATTGCAGAGCTTTTTAAACAAAATAAGCAATTACAAGAAAATGAAATATCTTTGCAAACACTTATTTCAGAGCTCAAAAAAGAAAATGAGCAATTAAAACACAATCAAAAATCCTTGCAAAAGCTTTTTTCGCCAATACAATTAAAAAAACTAGAACATGCAAATAGAAGAGTATGTTGGTCTGTTGAAGATGTGTCACAAGCCATTGTGCATTATTCTGCTGGTCCAAGGGCTTACCGGTTCTTGTTGAAAAAAGGTTATCCATTTCCAGCTGTTTCTACATTAAGATGTCGGCTAAAAAAAATAAAGATTGCACCTGGAATTTTAAAGCAAGTTTTTAATGTAGTTAAACTGTTAAATTTAAACAAAATTGAGAAGGTGTGCGTTTTGTCTTTTGATGAAATTAAAATTAGAAAATTATATATTTATGATAAAGCCAATGATGAGACTTTAATGCCATATTCATATGCCCAAGTGGTAATGCTAAGAGGTCTCTTTGGTAACTGGAAGCAGCCGATTTTCTTTGATTACGACTGCAAATTAACAAAGGATATACTTTTTGATATCATTAACTTTGTAGAAAGTTGTGGTAAGTCCAACCGGTATTGAATTAAGAATCTATATGTATATTTTGAGGGCGACCATGTATATTTTTTACATGAAGCTATCATCCCACTATGTTAGGTCAGCCATAACCAAATGTGTAACTTATATTTGTATGTTGTAGATTTTCAGGTTGTAGCGATGGTGAGTGATCTAGGAGGAGGAAATATAGGCCTGCGCAATGAACTTGGCATAAATTGCAATAAAACCTGGTTTCAAAATCCTGCTAATGATATAGAAAAAATTTATGTTTTTGCAGATGTGCCTCATCTTTTAAAATTGATAAGAAATAATTTTTTGGATCATGGTTTCATTATAGACGGTCAGGAAGTTAACAAATCAGTTGTTGCGGAACTTTTACAGATTACAAATGTTTCGGACTTGAATATTGCTCACAAAATTTCGGAACTGAACCTTACAGTCATTGGACCACAAAGACAAAAAGTTAAATTAGCTGCAAAATTATTTTCACATACGGTATCAAAAGCAATTACTCGATGTGGAATGCTTGGCGGCTTACAAAACAATAACTGGACTGGCTGTGCTGAGTTTTTCAAACTGGTCAGTGAACAATGCTCATAAATTAATCCCTATTTTGATCCTATGGCAGAACAGCTTATTTATGAAACATAAACACTTGATTAACACTGTAAAAAAATATTTTTAGGTCAAACAGTGTTTTAATATCTTAACCATTTAAGTAAAAACTGCAAGGTTCATATAGTGTCACATCTATTTTTTCTTGCTTTGGTATGTTAATTCTGATATCTTAAAATTTCTGCACAAATTTAGGTGAATGACTGGTTTGACTGCTTTAACTCTCGAGTACCTGTAGCTGATGCACGTGACCGAAAAAAAGCTTATGGGTTAGCACTAGACACGCAGATCAAAATAATTGATAAAATGACCCAAACCATGAAACAACTGCGAGTAAAAGAGAGCAAATTTCTTTATCCCTTTCAAAGAGGTATTATTTTTTACAACATTCTTTGGTAAAGCTAATTTTTTTTTCTTTTTCTAGGTATTATAATCTCAAATAATTCTCTAAAATTATTATATGAAGATCTGCAGAGACGGTTTGATATCAAATATCTTTTAACATATCGGCTAAACCAAGATGTGCTGGAAAATTTTTTTGGTATTTTAAGAGCTAAAGGTGGCTTGCATGACTGCCCTGATCCTTTAGAGTTCAAATATCGTTTAAGGGCATACATCTTGGGAAAAAATGAAGGGAATTTTTCTGCATGCAGTAACGTTGAAGTGGACAATACACCTGATTTGCTTACTACTGAAGTAAGTTTAAGCACCAAGTGTTTTGCAAAGTTTGACATTCCAGGGCAAGACACATCAGACATTGACTTTAGTTTTAAAGAACTGGACAATATTGCCTATGATGGACTGGAGAATTTGGCAGGTTACATTTGCCACAAGTTGAAGGAAGAAATTGGTGAAAATAGTTCCCAACCATTTTCATTTACCTGGGTTGACCATTTAAGTGAGGGAGGTCTGTCAAAACCCAGTGAAACACTAATGAAAGAGATACAAAAACTAGAAGTGATTTTCGACACTTTTAATGGTGACAAAATAGTCACCTGCAAGAACTATCTGCAACAACTGTTTCAACTTAGCAACAAAATTGAATGTTCTGAGAAGGTGAAAAAACTGTTCTTTAGATCTAGAATGTATTTCAGAATGAAAAAATTGAACCAGATACTTTTAGATACAACAGTCTCAAGAAAAAGGAAAATGAGAAAAATAATTCTTTGAATGATTTTATTTCCCAGTTTATTGGTAATTTTTTTGTTGTTCATTAATTTTAGTTCTCTAGCTGCGTTTTACTGATTACCAAGGTAGACAACTTTTATATTGCAAAGAACACATAGACGAGCTGTAGGATTTTTGCTTATATTTTTAGGAATAACTGGTTCTAATCACCATGAGAGTGATGCTGCTTTCAAATGACACTCTCTCTATGTGTGTGTGTGTGTTTATATATATATATATATATATATATATATATATATATATATATATATATATATATATATATATATATATATATAATAGATAATAATTATTATTTATTTCAATTATTATACAGTATGTCACACAAAGAAGCTACGTACACTTGTCCTTGTTCTGACAAATTTACTAAACTTTCCCTGTCAAAATGGTTAATTATAAATTTCTGCTGCTTTGTCACTTTTTAAATGTCTCCTAAATTGCTGGGTTGTCAACTATCACCAACACTGCTGCTATAATCATTATACATGTTTATTTATTCTAATAAAAAAATACATGCTTTCTTACGACAGGTTCAAGAAAAACTGTGTGTAAGGCACATCCATTTGTCAATTTTTAACTGAGTTTAAAAGAGGAGGTTTTTTATGTTCACCGATTGTTTAGCAAACATGAAACAATCTGAATGGTGTTGACTTTATTGCATTCAGTAAAGTCCAGGAGTAGTTCTTTGAAAGTTGGTCTAATTATTTTTGTAAATAAGGAAAATAATTTATCAGTTATTTTTAAAATATCACTCAATGTGACCTTTCCTTTACATATTAATCCATCATGATACATGTTCTCTGATCTATAGGAAAGTAATTTAGGGCATGAAACAGATTATTAATATATATAGTAACTGGTTCCGAAAACAGAATGACAATCTTACTGTGTTTTGACAGTTGCATTCATATTTTATATAATACATTCTTTGGAAAACTTCCCATGGAACACAGATATTATTATAATTTACAATATCTAGTAAAGACTAGTAAGGACAATTAATAGCTTACTTGTTATAGCCACATAAAGCTGAAACTAAAAAATAATTTAACAGATTAATTACTTTTTTTTCAGTGCTAAACATTGAAACATCTATTAGCACTGCATATTAAAGTTAGCAAAAAATGAAAACTGTGATTATGGATATGCAAGCTGAGCCACTTAGTTATAGACAGTATTGATCTGTTTGGATACTTTTACAAATAGCTTAAATGCGGTCAAGCAGTTTGGACTGGGTGTTTTAAAAAACTGGTCATTCAATCATTTATACAGGTGACTAATTGTATGTCATTATAAGCTAAATTTGATTTGAGGATTTTTTTTTATACAGTCCTCATTAAAATTTAAGTACCGACTGCAATGGTTATGGTGTTGCTGTCAATAAATGATAATAAACACCAGTATCAACATTCACTTCACATTTCAATTTCTGAGTTTGTTGTGATATCAGCGGGATTGTTATCACCTGAATAGCAAAGTATATTTTTCCAACATTTTTTTATCGTATCAGGCAACAGTTTGTCCCAGGAATTGACAAGAAAAAACTCTGTAACCAACTGATGTTCTTAAGGGTCCTTGAAATGTCATGTTCTCCAAAGATAGAACATGGACGAAAAGGCTCTTTCGATATTTCATTTTGGGTAAGCGTATCACATTTTGGTCCATAAGTTGAATAAGTGGAGTGCAACTGGGTAGCAGAGATATGGTTATAATTTGACTGTCTCCAATGCATGGCTAGGACACTATTGACTAATAAAATTGCATTCCCATTGAAGTTTTTCTCCATTTGAAATTTCCTCACTTTTACACCAAACGACTTGTGAAACTATTTTACGCATAGCATAGAAACCATCCAAGCATTTTTTGTTGAATAATAGTCAACTGGAAGGCTAGCACAGTTCTTAAGAGCTCCAGGATTTCTTGTAAATAATTATTTTTTGTAAATTTATGCAAGCAGATAGTTTGCATGAAATTTAAATTGATTATGACATGTTTTTTGCTTCACTTTTTCCTCATTTGATACAACTTCAAGATTAGTATCATTATAAAGGTAGTTGTAAAGTGAAATAGGCATAATAAAGTAAGATATATTCTATCTGGGTGTCAAAATAAAGGCTGGACTGGATATCCTATATACTATATGGCAATGGCATATGAAAGAATAAAATGAGAAGACTATATGCGGCATATTTTTATCATTGGTTTCATAAATCTATTATCACTTAACCATTCAAACAATTTACCATTTAGCTGTTTGATCGATCAATGGCTCAATCGATTGGTCATTCAGTCAGCTATTAAACTGACTTACAAATAGAACATTTATGGATTTAAGTAGATCAGTTATAAACATAAATAAAAACTGCTTTTTAAATCACAGATAACTGTGAAAAATGTAAGCATTTTGCAGCATTAGTACATACTACAAATCCTTAAGTAAAATAGTTTACTTAGATGAACAATTAAAACAAGGTAGTGACTATTTCTGTATTATGTATGTTTTAGCTTTTATATAATTGCATTGAGGTAGGAATTTATGGTATAAAATTGGCACTGATGAAAAAAATATTACTATTCCTATACTCCAAATTCATTAAATAATTCTTTAGCACTCTTTGTGGAAGCGGGATTACTATTGCTTTAAAGTAATTAATTATAGTAATAAGGTTCCTACAAATTTGAGATTTTACATCTAAAAAAAATTAATGTAATTACTTTTAGCATTATATCAAGATTTTAATATTTTATTTATGTTATGTTTCATAGCTCGATCGTCAGACCATTCACACATTTTTCCAATTCTATTTATTTTAGAGAGAAAAAATTTATATTATGGCGTTTAAAGTTTCAGACATGTCTAAATAGTATATATACAAAAGTAAGTTATCTTTCAAAACAAACTTAATTTATTGTACAATATGATAAACTTCTGTGAATAAGAATATTATTTATTAGTTAAATTAAAATTAAGACTTTCTAAACTGTATGTTGCATCGTACAAGGATAATTGTATTCTGTAATATTAGAATAGGTGCATGTTGCTATTCTTTAATAACAATTAAATACCTTTCAGTTGTAATATAAGTCAGTGTTAATAACTACCACTAAAAATTTCATAGCAACATGAGATAAGTGTCAGCTCAGTTAATTGTAAATTCTAACATTTATAGATAGTTCACAAAGGTATTACTATTAAAAAGTTGAGACGTTCATCACTTAAGAACAAATCATACACTCATTTAGGATTTTAAACAACTTCCTAATATTTTTATGAAATTTGAAATATTTATAACACTTATACACCACATTTACAAAAGGGCCAACTCCCTAGAAAATGTCTTCTACACTGTATACAATACACATAAACTAATAACATTACACATTCCACTTAGTAAATACATAAATTCCACTACATACTTAAATATTATTAACTAGTAACTAAATACAGAATTTATTATTAATAAGTCGAATCATCTTCCTCCTGTAGATTCAGACATGTAAGGTTTTCAGAGTTTGATGGGCTGTAAACAGAAACTGCAACTTCTTTAGTTATTTGGTTGTTGTTGGGGCTCTATTATCTTGCTCATAACAACACATCATTTTTAGGCGCTGCTACAGCTTGTAGATCTACCATCTCCCCTTATACGTTTTGATAAGAATATAATATAAAGTATACTTGATGTTGGTGTGCGTAGGCCCATAAGTAACCTTCAATTTGGACTTCTACATTCAATCATTGTCAACCTAATAAATAAAATCAGATTTACATATAATTTACTATAAACAATAGTGTACTTCATTCCACATATCGATGGAGTAAATGCAAACCTGTGAAAAAATTGAAACAAGCTCGCCTTGATGGAGTCCATTTCAGATAACATGGCTTTTTATTCTTTCAAACAGAGACTAGAGTACTACATTCTACACTTGCTTTCAAACTGGACAATTAAGTTAATTTTAGCATATTTTCTAATGAGACCACAACTTTCGATACTTTTAAAAAGTTCTTTAAATGAACATGAATAGTAAGTATCTCTAGAACCTGCATCCAGGTTGCTTAAATTTATATATATATATATATATATATATATATATATATATATATATATATATATATATATATATATATATATATATATATATATATATATATATATATATATATATTACACAGTCTCTCGAAAATCGCATATGCAAAAAAAAAGCACAAACCAAATAATTTAAAAAAAAGCCAAAACCAAAATGTTTTGGATATTTTAATTCAGAGAATATGTTAGAAGTCAAATTCTAGAAGCAGTTAATTCCATGTGTTTACATTTGCCTAATTGATATGAAGGTGGGTACACAAGATATTTAATATTCTTCAAAAACTCATTAACAAGGACATTTTCTATTAAGTATTTTTTTAGTTTTTCTTTCAGCCTGAGCAGAATTATATTATAAGATTAACATAAGATTACTATTTATATACTTGTGAGTGTTACAAAATATAATCAATCTTAATAAACATGGCGGTTCACATTGCAGCACTGTCATTTTAATAATAAAATAATGGTAGTTTACCAAGGCGCATGATATACAAGTAGTGAATTAATCAGTGGCGTTTTCTCCTAGTGAGCTAAAATATAATCAAAATGTGCACAGTTAAATATGCTTTATTTCTTAATACACTACATATTTTATGACAATCGATTTAATTTACTTATTTGATTTCATAAATAGTCGGTTAATAGTGACTTGGAATGAAGCAGATACCACGTCTTGTAACATATTCAGAGAATATGAGTAGATCAATAGCAACTGGGAATGAATTCGGGTTAGGTGTGCGTTATTATTTCCGAACAACTTCAGTCGATGATATACAATGCAGTCCCCCACCCACGTGTTTAAAATAGTGAGGGAAATACCATTGATTTTAACACTGCAGTGAGCTGTAACAAGTGTCGCTCAAGACAAATGAAAGGAACGCTGGTCTAACCAGTATTCTAGAATCAAAGACTATAATACATTTTAGTGAATTTTCGTAGAAAAAAATTCACTGTTGGGGAAATCTCGACTTTTGAATTTTGAAAAAAATTTTGCAAATGAGAGCGAACTAGGACCCCTAGAACCCATATCCGGGGTCAGGTTCAATTTTTATAAGTTATATATATATATATATATATATATATATATATATATATATATATATATATATATATATATATATATATATATATATATATATATATATATATATAGGTATCAATCACACCGATAACTCAAAATATAATCGGCCGATTTTGATAAAATTTTGCATGTACCTTCCTTTTGTAAATGGCTTGGATAAGTTCGTTAGTCAAAAAATCGGTCGAGGTTTTCCGGGAAAAATTTTGTTTTCATTCGAAAAAAAATTGTATCTTAAAAAATAAAAAATATATGGCAACCAAATTTAGTAAGTAGGTTTACGCTATAAAAAGTAAACTATACACCAAAATTTAGATTTCTATGTTACAAGAAAAAAAGCTATAATGAAATATTTTGTGCCAGATCATTTCTATGAAAATTCACTACCATAACGCACTTGCTGCATCCAGGCTTTTTACACATTTTATTATTTAGTACCACATTAACATTGAACTACTTTTAATGTTTTCAGTTTTCACCCCGTTCCGGACAGTGCTAACGCTAACACAAATTTGTGTGAAGAGAAGAGGTTGTATAAACCATCTTCTTTTCGTGTTTTAAAGTTTTAAGTGACTTTTTAATTTGTTAGTGTTGCGGTGGGAGATTAATTTATTTATCTACATATTATTCCCATAAATGTACATATATATATATATATATATATATATATATATATATATATATATATATATATATATATATATATATATATATATATATACATTTAGTGTTAATAATTTTTAAAACCACCACTAACAGCAACTCGTTACCGCACACCCGAACTTTTTGGTCAGGAGACGCCACTGGTATTAATGGTGAGACTTTGCAAAATTTTTTCAAATGAGCACGAATTTTGGCCGCTAGAACCTGAAACCAAGGTCCGTTTAAATTTTTATATGTTCTAGGAAATTAGAAGCAAAACCGACCAAAACACCTTCATTGGACTTCCATAAGCAGCCTTTTTCACATTTTGCATCAACACTTCCTCTCTAATGTTCTTCCCCGTCCAGCACGATATTTGCTCCAAGTGCCCCAGCTTGTGTGGAGAGTGAAGGGACAACATTTTTTTTTGTCGTTATGCGCAAAACACTCTACCAAACAGGCTTGAACGACCTGACCTGAGAGCACAAAAGACATGCATTTTATAAAAAAAAACTAAAAAACAATGTTAGTTTAAACTTAGGCTTGAACAACCTGATCAGATCAAAATACAAAGCAGAAATAAGTACACTTTGAGAACCCAAATCACCACAACTCATCTTTTCAAGACCTGACGATCGTATCACTAACAAAGTTAGCGTCATCAGTGGATGAAAAATTCGGAGAATTTGATTTGGGTTCTCAAAGTATACTTAGCAGTGCTTAATCACACGTTCCAATCTTCACTTAATGAAGCAGAAAACTGAAGAAAGCACAAAAACATGCATTTTACAAACAAACAAAAAAAAACAATGTTAGTTTACACTTACTATATGTGGCCAGGAAACATTTTTTTGAATGTAATTTAACTAAAGAAAACTCATTTCATCAATCAATGTAATAGGCAAAATTACAGCTTCAAGTTAAAAGTAGCTAGTTCAGATACTTTAAATTATTTCAATTATTCATTTTTTATTTAATCAACCGACTAGTTTTCCAACTAAAAAAGCTCGGGACGCTGCAAGTGCGTTGTGGTAGTAAATTTTCATTTAAATGTTTTTAATAGCAAATAGGTTTTTTTTTTTTTCAGAAAGCAGGCATCAAATTTGACTACCAGTATAACATATATAGTAAAAACAATGTGCCAAAGAAACTTAGTGTTCCCGAAAAAACTGGTTTCTTGGCCAACCTTACAGGTTAATAGCAAATTTACCTATTCAAATTTGAAGCATTTAATCAAAATTCGTTACCAAATTTCTTCTTACAAACATGCATTATATTTCGGTGGGAAATGCAAAAATGCAAGCAAGGGTCTATTTGAAATAAATTTTCTGGAAATATTTTAGTAAAATGAAGGACAATGACAGTTGAAACTAAGACTTTAGGGTTTTTAAAACAATCTTCTTGAGACATTTTCTTTCCATAGCTTGTATTTCCATAGCTTGTATTAGTTTCAGGTTCTTTGCCTAAATGTTGCCAATTTTGACGTTTTAAATCGCGACTTTGATGTTTTAAGGAAAACCCCAATATATTTGTTCAAATACATATAACTTTTTTACCTTTTAACCTATAAAGATAAATTTTGGTACATAACTTACCTATAACGGTATATACCCGCGTACTAAATTTGGTTGCACTTTGTTATTTCCGGAGATATAATTTTTTTTTCGGAAGAAAACACAAAATTTTCCGGGAAAACCTGCGGTCCAATTTTCCTGACTAACGAACTATCCAATCCACTTGCAAAAGGAAGGCACCTACCAAATTTCATCAAAATCGGTTCATTATTTTTTGAGTTATCGGTAATATATATATATATATATATATATATATATATATATATATATATATATATATATATATATATATATATATATATATATATATATATATATATATATATATATATATATATATATATATATATATATATATATATATATATATATATATATATATATATATATATATATATATATATATATATATATATATATATAGATAATTCACAAGTAAAAATTTATTTTTATAACTATGGCAAAAATGATTTTAAAAATGTGTAATTGGTAGAAAACTTTACATTTTGTAACATAATTCATTTACTATTTTTGCTTAAATTTTCCACAACATCATGACTGACAAATTGCTTTCAAACATTGTGAGCTGTATAACACAATTACCATCTTGGATGCTTAACTAGGTGATATGTTGTCACAACAGCTCGAATAAACACAAATGTTATAAATATAGACTGTACAACCAACCAATGATTTTGTAAATCATCATCGACAGTCCTATTACTTAATTCCCTAAAACAGTGAACAATGTATGCAAGGCTAAATGCATTTTGACAATCATTACAAACACATCAGTCCCGCTCTCATTAGAGTTAGTCAGTGTGTTATAGTAGTATAATATAACTCACTGTTGAACTCAAATGTTTCTAATGATATTGAAAATGTATCTAGCCTTACCTACATTCTTATCAGTAAATTTATATGATCTTGTATAGTTATTCAGTCTTGGTTAAGACTACAATTTATGCTTGAAAAGACAGTAACACAGTGAACCTCCAAAAAATAGTACAAGCGTGTAATTATTTTACCTTTTAATTTATTGCACCCCGTAATATAATAAACCTGATGAAGCTGATCAATAATAACTGACAACAATTATTACATTCAAATTCAGAAATAATACTCAACGCCTGCACTCACCTCAAAAGTTATAATCCCTTTCTCCTCTCCTAATTTGAGGTTTGCTTGCTGCTTTTCTTGACTGATGAAATTATTTGTGTTACTCTGCCACTTTCTTCTGCACTGTTCCTTCTTTTCTTAACTGAAAAAAAAGAAATTTTGCTAAATTCTTTGTTAAAATAATTGATAATTGACTTATTTTACACTTTTAGATAATTTGAAACTCACACATGTAGTTTAGGTTGGGGCCACACGGTTTTAAACGCTGTACTGTAATACAACTATTGTGTGATATGGATATGATATAGGTAACCTTACTTTGCTGTGACCAGATAAAAGAAAATAATTTCATTCTATCCATATACTAAGTATATAACAAAGATTTCGGATTATAAGTTTCATTTCCTCCAACTGTACTCACCTTTAACGCGGGATTTTTCGCAGTCATAAGCTTTCTATACATCGATGTAATGCAGTTGAAAATTAAATTTTACTTCCTCCCTCTACGTCTTTTTCAGATAATGATAATACAGCACTAAATTCAATGACTTCCTTTGCGTTTCCACTCCTTTTTCATTTTTATATTACATTATACCTATATACTACAAGCACAAGACTAGTATAATTAAGGGGGCCCTTAATTAACATTTGAGGCTACACAAGCTTGAAAAGTACAGAACACATTTAGAGCGCGTTAATAGTCATAAACTTGATTTCATCATGTCACAGTAGTATTTTGATCATAAAAATTATTTCTAACTATATGCACTCAAAAATTAGTACATTTATACATTAATAAAATCTTATAAACAACAGTTTCACAATTTGTCAAGTGATTAAGATGTGATGAAACACGAAACACGAAATGTCAAACTCAACTCAACACGGTGTAATATTATTATGTTGCACCTGTACTCACCGCGTGACGTCATGCGCGTAACAGTACAAAAATAGGTAACCGGAATATCATATCTCTCCAGTCTTTATATCATGATATAATGACTTAGAAGAGATATGATATTGCGCATATGCCCCGCCCCCTGCTATGACGTCACGCGGTGAGTAACGTTATAAAAGTCCAAGTACACACTTAAAACAAAGTCATTCGCAATAAAAAAGTTTCTATACGTCATTGACGTTAGCTTAATGCGGTTGAAGTTACGCCTATATTGCCTTTTTCGGATAATATAGATCGCACCACTAAATTTAGACTTTTTCATTTTTATTACTTCCAACTGTATGCACTTAAATATTAGTAAAATACGTAATTTGTTAAGAGGTTGTGATGAAACGTCAAACCCCATTGAACGACAGCATATTATTGTTGCATTGGACTCACCACTTGACACCATGCGCGTGACAGGTCTAAAAATAGGTAGTCGGAATATCATATCTCTCGTTATTTGTATCATGGGTGAAACTTCTATAGGGAGTGTTCTGTGATGTACACAAATGCTGTATTCGATTTGATTTGCCAAACATATTAGATGTTCATCATATAATAATACATTTAACCTAGAAAATGTACTTACTGGGTAATAGATATATTCTATATAGGTAGGTACTTACCTCGTAATTGTAATTGCAGGATAATGTTTAATGTACAAACACAAAAAACTTCTGCCTAAAACCTAAATTGCAAGAAATAATCCAGATCCACAATAAATAACAAAACACGAAACTCTTGTATGCCATTGTCGTGCGTCACATGTCACACACAATAAAAGTTAAAAAATAAAAATTACCAAGCGTCAATCCGATTCCAGCGATGACAAACGGTGTGGCGTGAATATGAATTGTGAATCTATAAAGTCGGTCATCATGTGTTAATTACATGCTTAGCATGTTATTTTTCTGAAGTAACAGCGATATAGTTTATAATATCGCTAGCATATCATTAAAATTAACTTCTGAAATATAAATTATTACTATATCGCTGTTACATACTTGGCATGTAAAGGTTAGCCATGTATCTCAAAAGTAACAGCTAACATCGCTAGCATGTACCAGTGTAAGCGCAAAATCATAGGTAACAGGAAACCGAGGTCGTCGATTAGCGCGACAGTGGTTCTGCGCGACACTCTTTACCGCGACACAACAATAGATCGACTCCAGACAGGCAGAAAGATCATTTTTTCAATATTTGTCTGGCTGATTGTGTGAAGTGTCATAGACAGACCAATGGGAGTGTTCTTATTTCTTATACTCCTCCCATAACAGAAACTATATAGAGAACATAAATATTATGTAATTAATGTAGACATTCAAATTTATGTTTTATAGGAGACTTATTTAATTGCATTTTGAATTGTTTGAGTTATTTAGATACAAATAATTATATATAAGGGTAAATAATTGTTTTTGTAGAAGGTATTAATAGTTTAAATTGCAATGACATTTTCCTATAAAAATATTTGTAATGAAAAAATTCATTGACAATATTAGTTTCATTTTTTAATTAACAGCAAAACCACATTATAATTAACTTTAATGTTTTTTTATTATTGCTAAATATTTAAAAAAAAACTGTCTTTGACGGCATTTATTTTTAATGCTTATTTGCTGCAAAATTGTATTTCAAAATTTATGGTTAATGAGGAAATGTTTAATAAATTCAAAAAAGCTGGCTGCCATGATAGTCTTTTTAACATTGCTCATTTGCAGCAAATTTGTTTTTCCAAGTTTATGGTTGAGGGGAAAACATATAAATATTTTCAAACAACCTCTCCTTGATGACACCTTCCTTTTAACATTATTTTTAACGCTAATTTGCTGCAAAATTGTGTTTTTTTTAATGTATGATTGGGGAGAAATATTGTTAAAAATAGTTTATTTTGAAATAATATACATACTTAATTACATAATGAAGGAAATAAAAAAATCCTTGGAAATTAACAACAGATGTTATATATATATATATATATATATATATATATATATATATATATATGAAGTACAGAGAAATGGGTTTTCGGTAAAAAAAAATACATTATCACGTAAGATATATTTCAGTTTTTATAAAAGAAAATAAAACTCAACATTTAAACGAATAAAGTTTCAAACACATATATTTAATATACAATTTTTTCTTATTTATTATCATATGTATTGTTTTTAGAGGTGTGCAAAGTTTCGAAATTTCGAACCGAACCCTAATTTAAACCAAACCTTTGGTTCGAAAAATTGTTTGCGCTAGGCGATGTTAAACTAGTTCGAAATACATAATCCTTCAAAATAGCTTGGAGTTCGTTGCTAAAGAATACTTTGAAGCTGAACTTTACAGGCATCCAATGCTGGCAAAGGTAGCGAAGTTGTAAAGTCCGTATCAGTCCCATTGAGTCGATAGTGTAATTTCAGGAAATATCATTCATATCTTTGACAGTTTGTGAGACACTGAGACAGCTAATTAACATTACTGAAGTATTATATTTTTATATATCCTAGCACCCCAATGCCTTTTTTTGGTTACAACATTATAATGGCAGTGTTCGCAACTGGTTGGTAAAGTAAATTTTCACAATTTATGACTATAATTGCAGATTGCCTACCGAAAACATTAGATTAAACATACTTTATTTTACAATGATCCAAAACAGTTAAAACAATCAAGAAACAGTATATATATATATATATATATATATATATATATATATATATATATATATACATATATATATATATATATATATATATATATATATGCTATATATATATATATATATATATATATATATATATATATATATATATATATATATATATATATATATATATATATATATATATATATATATATATGCTCACTTTTAACCCACTCATTCAAATTTGCTAAAACTGCCCAGCTAATACCAAACAACAACAAAATATTTATAATTGAGCTTAGCTATTATAGATGTAGAAGTATAAAAAAAGTGTTCAATGTGCCTTTTTGTATTTTGGATTCAACACCGGCTCATCTTAAAAACAAACATCAGCATCAGAGGGCATTTTCATCCAATCGACCTGCAAATTTTGTCAAACCTTTCCTTTTTTTTTCTTTCTATGTACCAAATATTGTATGCTACAATGTACCTAATTTTTGTATTTAAGGAAAATATATGTGAACATTGAAGAACTGTAGTTAGTTCAATGTTAAAGAAGTTCGATGTTCGACTGTGAACCTTAGACATACTGAGAGGTTCGAACTTCGATGCAACATTTTTGCTTGGGTTCGTTTATAGTTCGGTTTGCACACCTCTAATTGTTATGATTTATAATAGAACAAATTTTTATCTTTATGTAAATATAAAGGTAACAACATATAGCATAGTGGTGAAGATTACTGACTGGTAACATATTGTTAATTATTAATTATTTCCAAGTCAAATCATATTTGATAAATATAATAAATCCAAATTAAAAGTCCATTACAATTAACAAAGTGCGTAAACTTGGTTAGTTATAAAAAATACATGGTTGCCTAAGATTTATTAAATTTTTAACATAATATATTATGTACACTAAAAACATAATCATATTTGAATTAAATAAACTGTAAGACACAACGTAAAAACTGAAAATTATATAAAAATGAAACAAACTATTTTCTTATTTCTATATGTTATATTTTAGAACAAACGATATTTATAATTTAATGTGGGTATAAGGTCATTGCCTGTGGTGTAGTGGTGAAAATCTGATACTCTAAAGGTAGCAGGTTCGACTCCATCACTGAAATGAACCCTAGAACCTCTGAAAACATGGCAAATTTTGTTCGGAAGTCAACGGTAAACCACAAGTTGTAATTGCTAGTCAAATTTATCCTCTCATGAATCTGGCTCACTATAAAGTGAAGTTTTCCTGCATCTGCATAGCACCCGTGAGACATGAACACAAGGTCCACACAAGACTCAGAATTAAGGTAGATATTATATAAATATAAAATACAACTATCATTGAATGTTTGTAATACTATTTTTAAGGTTTACCTACATTAAAAGCAATAAACATGCATTACATGTGAACAAGCTCATTTATTGGCATAAATCGAGAGCGTAATCATGTGCTGCGACATACTGTAAATTATCCGATATGTCAGAGAGTTTAATAAATATCCTGATTTATTAATAATGAATATTGCTAAAGATACATTATTAGGCTAATATAAAATTATATAAATCTGACTGTTTTAGTGATGTAAAATTATGTCAAAATTATAGTGATAAATTGTGATCAAATAATTAACATTATATGGTCACAATTAAAAGCAAGCTCCCTCTTAAAGCAAGTTAAATACTGGTAGCAGTTACGGAATGATAACTAAAGAAAGGGACATTAAAGCGAATTTTTCATAATAAAATTTTCGCTAACAGCATTAAAATGACAATAGGTATAAAATTGTTTGATAGTGTAAGTTGAAGCATTATAAGTGAATACAATTGTTTTGATTACAGTGTATAAGCTTATACCTATTTGTAAAACACGTGTAGAATTTAGATGAACAAATATACTTACTATATACAATAATATAAAAGTATTAAAATTATGAAGAAAAATGTAAAAGTTATACCTGCTTAATTAAAATTACAACAAAAAAATGAAGTTATAAAGTACTATCAGTTAAAAAATATCAGCCAAGTAGGTACATGAAGCTAAAAAATAAATATGAACATTTCAGGTTTCATCTAGTAAAACTTTTAAGTTACTTTTCTAAACAGTTAAAAATGTAACAAAAAAAAAATTGTACCTAGGTCAATACTAAATACAGACGTTGAGACTATTTCTCTGGCTTCACTAATATTTGTTTTCTTTTCTGTAAATGAAGGACATAGCCAGCATCTAAGTTAACGGGAACAGAGGTGGCCCTTTTGAATTCTAGATGTTCTTTAACATTTCTGTAACCAGTTTCACTGCTATGTCCTTCATTTACAAAAAAGAACACCAATGTTAGTGAAGCCAAAAAAATAGTCTCAACGTCTGTATTTAATATGGAACAGTTTCACTAAGGAAGGAAAACAATAATTATTGAATTTTTGGTAAAGGTTCTTGAGATGATTCACTTTCATTTTCTATAGACCCTAAGGTTAACATTTTGTAACCATGTTTTTTTTTTATATTGACTAAGAATTTCCACTAACAGACCAAATATGAATAGTTTTCTTATATATATATATATATATATATATATATATATATATATATATATATATATATATATATATATATATATATATATATATATATATATATATATATATATATATATATATATTCAAATACATGAGATGGCAACTACCATTACCTACACTATAACCATAAAAGTATTGAGCTAAGGACTGAGGTATAATTTTTTTAATCATTTAATTGTACACTTACAGTAACCATTTTCTAAATTTTATTTCACAATAGATTTATTGTATATTGACTCTTAGAAGGCAGATAAAGGTACTATGTCTGGTTTCAAGTTTTTATTAAACTGTTTTAGCATTTGTGCCTAATCAAAAGGTCTTTTTGTAAGACTCATACAGTTTATATTATATTACATATATATATATATATATATATATATATATATATATATATATATATATATATATATATATATATATATATATATATATATATATATATATATATATATATATATATATATATATATATATATATATATATATATATATATATATATATATATATATATATATATATATATATATATATATATATATATATGTATATATATATATATATATATATATATATATATATATATATATATATATGTAATATAATATAAACTGTATGAGTCTTACAAAAAGACCTTTTGATTAGGCACAAATGCTAAAACAGTTTAATAAAAACTTGAAACCAGACATAGTACCTTTATCTGCCTTCTAAGAGTCAATATACAATAAATCTATTGTGAAATAAAATTTAGAAAATGGTTACTGTAAGTGTACAATTAAATGATTAAAAAAATTATACCTCAGTCCTTAGCTCAATACTTTTATGGTTATAGTGTAGGTAATGGTAGTTGCCATCTCATGTATTTGAATTCAAAACATGCCAACACACACCACACATAACATAGTATAAAAACAAATGTGTTTGTAACTTACGCAAAAAATGCACACAAAAATTTATAAAACTAAAAAGTTTATGGATGATTAATATTATCAGTATATGTATTACTAACAATTATTTTCCACAGTCTGTTTCAACAGTCGCAAATACCACTGCTTTCATTTGATACCACTGATGCTGCACCTGTTTCTGGTAACACTTTACTTCTGGTTGCAAGACAACATAAATATTTACAGGACCCTTCTGTAAGAGCATACAAAAAGTAAACTTTTTTATTGCCTTTTATTATAAACAGTAAATTATATACATCTATATAAAACATTTATGATATAACTTCAAACTCTTCTTCTTCAGCATCAGGCTAGGCAAGTGCGTGTATATTGCAAACAAAATTTCAACAAAATCAAAATTATATTCAACATAATATAAATCTTTGAAATTTAACACTAACCATACAGAGGGACCAGGTGTTCCCTCAAGCCATCAACTGCTTGGCTCACCTTGGATAAGATCTGAACAACCTTGTCACTTTGCTCGGTTTCTGTTTGTGCTTGCTCTGAAATTGAAAAAAATGTTGCATGAGAATATTGAATTTACCACATATTTCTTAATTTTGTAATAAATTGTGCAATATCAGCGGATTTTCATAAAGACAATTTCGCTATTCAAGAGGTAACAACGTAAAATATTTCTTTTATATGTAGATCATGGTTTGTGAAGCTTCTAGGCCAACTAGAGACTTCCGGTATTTTTTCACCACACTGGTTACTTTACAAATATATCTACCTGCTGGCTCTTGTTCCTACAACTTCAATTTTTGCATACTTCTCTTCACTTATAGTACATTATAACAAAACTGATGAAAATTCGCTACTATAGCGCACTTGCTCCGTTCAGACTTTTTTTTTTATACAAGCAGAAGTGAAATTGAATAGGTAAACCTAACATTTTGAAGAACATCCATGTTAAGAAAATTAAGAGTCATTTCTTGTAACACATTATTTTTTGATAAAGAAATCACAACTGCAAGAGTAAAACTCGATAGGCTACCTAATATATATATATAAAGACTTGAAAAACAAGACATTTTTATTACAAATGAAAATAATGGGGTTATAGTTTCCCACATTTATTTAAAACTACTTATATTTTGATTCTAATTAACAAATTTTACAACTGACTTACCCATTTTAAAATCTGAAGTAAAGAGCCAGGTCACAGTTCAAATAATACAACTTGTCTTTCTGTTGCTTCGCTGTTCCCTTGTTTTTTTGAAAAACGAAGTGTACCTACTTAGGTTAGAAATGCAGAAACGTGTAGCACATTCTGAGACTTTAATACATTAACCGCACACCGCACATATTTGCGCTGCGCATGCTGCGAAGCCGTTTTGTTGTGTGAATTTCACACAGCGTTGCCACTTCCTATTCCAGAATGAATAATTAGATGAGTGAAAATAATTAAATCAAATAAATATTCAGTTTACAGTTTACACACACAGATGATTGTATTACTTACTTTTTTTAACATCGGTCTAGTCCGCGACAATGGTCAAGTAGGGGTACGGATCTTTAACGTGTCCGTGCGATGTTGGGCACGTTAAAGATCCATACCCTTCTTATAGAAGGGCCGAAGTTTGCCAACATTTCCAGGGTAGTAAGGTGAAACTGCTCCCTGGCGTCGGAGATTGGCCATAGTTGCGGGAATAGACCGCCGTTAAAAATTGTCATACAGTCAATAAAAATTAATATTGCGAAAAGAAAACTAATAAAGATATGTAAGGACAGAACTGCGGATATGGATATAAAGCTGGATGGCCAACAACTTGACGAAATAAAACTATTTATGTACCTTGAAAGTATTATTACTGTTGATGATACAATGAGAACTGGCAAGAAGGATCTCGATGGCAAAGTAACCATTTAATAAACAAAAAGCCTTGTCTTCACACTGATAAACATTTTAATTTGGACCTGATGTAAATGTTCATCAATTCATATGTATTTGAAATGTAGACATGGAATATGTCAGAAATGTTAATAAGTATGCTATGTGGAAGAGGATGGAGAATAAAATGCTTAATGAAAGAGGAAAAGCTTTATTGAACATAACACTGCAACATAATAACTTTCGGATAACATTATTTGAAAGACACATACTTGTGAAAGGGGAAAAGTTCCATTCTCTTTGTAACCTGCTGGTCAAAGTACAACTTTACTTCACATGCATTACAACATTTCAGTAGCAGATTATCATTAGGTCTTTGTGAGTGAAACGATCGTTTCGGCTTTAAAAATGTGTTGCGGTGGTTTTGGTTCTCCGAGTGTACTTATCAGTGCTCATCACATGTTCCAATCTTCACTTAGTTTATCCTATATTCTTGAGGATTGTGTATATGAGCAGAAGCTTTAGTTTATTAGTGAATTTTCTTTTAAAAAAATTCACTAATGAGGAGATCCCGACTTTTAGATTGTATCACACCGATAACTCAAAAAATAATGGGCCAATTTTGATCAAATTCCATATGTACCTTCCTTTTGCGAGTGGCTTGCTTAAGTTCTTTAGCCAAGAAAATCGGCAAAAGGCAAAAAAGTTATAGGCATTTAAAGGAAAAAAATGGGGTTTTCTTCAAAACGTCAAAGTCGCGATTTGAAACGACAAAATTGGCAACATTTAAGCAAACAAGCTAAAAGAAATACGGTTTATGTAAAGAAAATGTCGCAAAGAGAGGGTTCTGCAAACCCTTAATTTTTTGCTTCAACCGTCATTGTCCTTCATTTTACATAAATGTTTACAGAATATTCATTTCAAATAGAGACTTTCTCTGATGCTTTGGCAGTGGCTTTAGTTAAGCTTATGGTTTATCGATCTATAATTTTTAGCTAATTTTCGTGGAAAAAATTCGTTAATGAGGAGACCGCAACTTTTGAATTTTAAAAAGATTTTTTCAAATTAGTGCAAGCTAGGCGTCCTAGAATCCATATCCGGGTTTAGTTTCAGTTTTTATCTGTTTACATATATGCAGGATGGCGCATTTCTACGGTAAAGCTCAATTATATAATTGCTATTATACCTACAAGATACGAGAAAAAATTGTATACGTTAATTATAAGAGTGTCTTGAGCTGCATCTTATACAATTATTTTGACAATCACGGGATGACACATAAGTCGTTCATGATACCTATAATTTTTCTTCCGAACATATCCCTTATATTATTGCATTTTTGTCTTTTTTATCGAAATATGATGCATGTTTGTAAGAAAAAAGCCTGGACGCAGCCAGTGCCTTATGCCTCTTGAATGCAAGCAGGCATCAATTTGGTTACCGGTGTAACCTATATAGTAGAAACAATGTACCATATTTTATCAAAATAACTTACTGCCTGAAAATGTACAAAAATTTTTTGAAAATAAACTTAAATGTGTTCAAGAAAACTTGTTTCCTAGCCAACGAACCTTAGGTTAATAGCAAATTGAGTTATTGAAATTTGAAGCATTTAATGAAAATTCGCTACCAAAACGCACTTACTGCGTTCCCATTTTTTTGTGCATGGAACAGTGTATGAGTCACTAAAACTAGTACGGTATGCTATGCTCTACGTTTGACTTGAACCATTTCCTTATACCCAAATTTGAATGTTTATCTGCCAGAAAAGTAGGTATGTTGTCTACCTATTGAATGTTGGGATTCTCCTCAGATTTGCTAAATTTATCATCATCCGTAATAATACTTTCAAAGTACATGAACATTTTACTTGTTCAAGCTGTTGCATATTTAAGCTTTGTATTCATTTTCGCTGTCCTCTACTTATCTTGTGTACCCTTATTTTCGTCGTATTAATGTTTAGTTTGATATTTTTAAAACAACATCTAGCACACTCAACGTCCTTTGTAATTCTTTTTCCGTTTCTAATAATATCGCTATCATGTCATCTGTGTAACATTCAATGTAACCCTTGTCTATTTATTTTGTTATTTATATATAGTTATTTTATCTTTTGAAAAAAACAAAGTTGAAGCCCTGAGCAAATACGAGTTTATATTATAATAAAGCCTGCGTTTTTAAGTTAACCTACCTGCTTATTTATTTCTAAGGGCAAGGGCTGATTTAGAAGAATGTTCGAAATAAAAGCCAACACATGTATAGAAGGCCATCAAACGATCGTAAATGGCTACCTGCTACCTGCTGTCTTCGACCCTAAATAACTGTATCTGTATAACAGTGTAGTCAGAACATAATTAAAATAACTTTGTAATTTTCGGAGGAAAAATTTTTTTCGAATGAAAATTCAAAATTTGAATAACTCAATTTTCTATAAACGTAGAAAGTTGAATTTTAGTACGTACTACGGTCCCTCCCATGGCAAAATATCCATTAAATTTCATTAAAACAGTTTTGTAATTTTCGGAGAAATTTTTTTTTCTAAACAAAACTCAACATTTTCCCGGAAAACCCTGCCCGATTTTCCTGGATAACGATCTCATCCAAGCCATTAATAAAAAAGGCACTTGCTGTGTTTCATCGAAATTGGTTAATTATTTTTTGTTTTTTGAGTTATCAGATGGATACATATATATATATATATATATATATATATATATATATATATATATATATATATATATATATATATATATATATATATATATATATATATATATATATATATATATATAAACATATAAAAATCGAAACAGACCCCGGATATGGGTTCTAAGGGTCCTAGTTCGCACTCATTTGAAAAAATGTTGGTCAAGTCTCACCATCGATACCTCTCTATTAGTGAATTTAAATTAATAACAGTTTATTTTAAAACTTAAAAAAAATAAAATAAAGAATATAGGTTATAACTTGAATGCCAACTTTTTATCATGGAAATGTAAAATTATAAAATATTGTTTTAAAAAGCATATTATTGTTGGAAACTGGGATGCGGTTAAACAAACAGAAAACCGAAGATTTTTCTTACAGTTAACTTTGAACACGCACTTCATGACTTTTCTTTATAGGTTAATGAATAGAGATAGGTACTGTAAATAATTCGTCGTAGAATACTAAAAATTATGGAAAAGCCATTAGAAAAAAAAACTAATCGTTTTCATCAACTGTTAATGCCCTTACTTGGTGAAACCGTTCCATACTAAACAAATACGTGGAAACTATTTCTTTGGCTTCACAAATGTTGGTTTTATTTTCTGTAACCGGTTTTGCTGCTTGACATCTTTTGTCTGAGAAAGCTATCAAGCAGCGAAACCGGTTACAGAAAATAAAACTAACATTTGCAAGGCAGCAGAGAAATAGTCTCCACGTCTGTACCTACCTTGTTTATTTGCAATTTTAGCTGATTTTTGATTTATTTTACACACACAGATATATATATATATATATATATATATATATATATATATATATATATATATATATATATATATATATATATATATACATATATATATATATATATATATATATATATATATATATATATATATATATATATATATATATATATATATATATATATATATATATATATATATATATATATATATAATGTGTGTGTATTAGTGTCATGACGATAACTCGAAAAATAAACAAAGGCTTTTAATATAGTCGGTAAGTCTTTAGAAGGTGGTTTGGCTCATTATTTCAAAGCCCCTGCATTACAATTTTGAAAAAAATTCCTAAAATGAATGAGAACTACCCCCTTCCCATAAAACCTGTATGCGGGTTCACTTTCAAACTTTATACGGAAAGGTTTCCGCGGTCATTAGTGTGAGATATACTTGGTTCTTGGGTTGAAGTACGTCTAGAATTTACGAAAACTCGACGTTCTGGCTCCTGTTTTGGAGCAATTTTCAAGAAGTTAAGAAAATATGAAATCTAAGGTCTCCCTTATACTGTGCCGATACCTAAGAGACGATCACTGGCGGGATTTGGGGGTAGGCAGATTGAGGCCTCGTAATCGAGCTACAACTAAACCTACCCTTAGCCACCGCTTTAAGGAGTAGGCAGATTGCCTTTCATAATATATATATATATATATATATATATATATATATATATATATATATATATATATATATATATATATATATATAGTTATCCAAATCTGTCGGACGATATTGAACACTATATAGAAGCTTTATTATCCCAGTAGTTATCCGAGTGGTGTGGAAATAATAACGTTTACTATTTATTTCTAAAATCTTCAAAACAATGACCTGATCTGATATTAGTTTTAAAACGTATAACGATTTTGAGAGAAAATAATTGAGAAATTACATATTTCGGAATCGGTCCATATATAACATAAACGATATTATTGGTCAATACATAGAGGAAACTTTACAGAGAATGGTAGCAATGAATTAAAAAATGCCGTGTCCTATTTAAAAACTTATGTTAAGCTCGCGACGGACCGCTGGGGCAGGTTGTATATTGATAAATGTTTTCTAAATATGTGCTTTAGGCAGGCGGAAGCATAATCTAATTATATCTATACCATTAGTATAGGGCGCACCGCCGTACTTTATCATTTCGTTGACTTACCGAATTATATATATATATATATATATATATATATATATATATATATATATATATATATATATATATATATATATATATATATATATATATATATATATATATATATATATATATATATATATATATATATATATATATATATATATATATATGCGCGTGTGTGTGTATGTATGTATGATATTTATGTCTCTGCAGGTATATTATTTGTACAAATTGCTTGAATAAGTTCATTCGCCAGGTAAATGGGACCTCGTTTTTTCGAAAAAATATAAAGCAATTTGAATGAAATTTGGTACATAGGTTTCTAGTATAAAGATTATAATACTATCACCGCAAATTTGATGTTTTTGAGTTAAAGAACAATTAGCTTATTCAAACTTAATTTTTTTACTATAAATTAGCTGCCAGAAGAATACCAAATTTAGTATTTTAAAAACAGCAAAAACTGAAGGACGCTAGGTCATAGACTAGTCACAAAAATCGTTGATAACTTTTACATTTGGCAACATGGCACAAAGTCAGGCTCATAGACCTATCTATTGTGTCATTGGTCAGACTAGTGTTTTGGAAGGCGATTTGGCCAATATTAGAAAGTCAAGTAGAATAAGTACAAAGACGCACGAAATTTAAAATTATATTATTTAAGGGCAATGATTTCTTTTTGTTTTGAAAATAGAAAATAAATCAAATAAATGTAGGAGCAAGTCTAAAGGAAGAACAAGGTTTCGCCTGGAGTTATCCTGACATCACACTGAAGTTTTTTCTTATACCTAACTGAATCATTAAGTAGTTACTTAATGTTACATTTCATTCTCATTAAAAGGTTATTTTCGATTTTGAGCGCTAACCCGTGAAAATAGATAGTGTTCACAAATAATTCTAGTAAGCCATCATAGTCTGGAAACAAATTGCGAACTTTTTATAGGCCTACTCTAACGATCTAAATGTAGTTTGAAATTTGGTAAAGATAATAATTTGATACCTAGTTTTTCATTACAGATGTCTGACATTAAACATAATTTACCTACACTTTCACAACAAACTTTGACATTGGTTAATAGTTGTTTCCATGATATAAGTTACCTACCTACCTACTCTTTTCTCCACAGTCATCATATTCTTATGCTGCTTTACTTGGCAAATATAGTAAATAATAACGCATTATACGCTGATATGTGTTTCTATTACACTAACTAACAAACAAATAAACTCTAAAAAAATCTACAAATTAAAGGCACAGACATAAAACAGTTGTTTAATGAATTTGCCTCGTCAATTACAAAACGTATGAGATAGCGGGACTTATACTTCATTTTGAAATTGGCGCGAAGCGATCCGGACGGTTTTATTGGCTGATATATTCTCCACAACAGACATCCCGGCTGTTTCAATCCTGGCGTTATATTTCGGTTAAGCCATGCTCAGTACCTTTTTTTATTACAACATTTATTGTAAGATGTTCGTGGTGCAGTATACACTAAGATATGCCTTTTTTGACTTTTAATAATTATTAACAAAAAAAATCTGCTTAATAATGGGACAATTGACAGATAAAGGTATGAATTGGAATGCTCTTAAAAACTCTACAAACATTATAATTTTTTGTACTTACTTTTGCTAAACCTGCTACTTATTCAAAAGGCAGTCAGACTTAAATATTGACGTTTTATTTTTATAAAATATTGTAGGTACCCAATGCTGCTTAATTATAGACACTTAATTGTACTGTTAAATATTAAAAGTTAAGATTTTAGCTTAATAATGGGAAATTGACTTATTATAACATTTCAAATATATTTATGAACATTCGCTGCAAAAACGCGTTGCCTGCTTACGTTTTTTCAATACTTACTTACTATTTTAACTTGCAGATTTATGAAAACAAGTTTCTTATGAAAATTCGCTACTATTGCGCATTTGCTAAAGATAATAATTGAAATTCAGCGCGTTCGGACAACTCTCATAGGAGCCTTGTTTTTTCTTCACACATCGTAAAAAACTTTGTTTGGCTTTTAGGTCTCCCTAAAAATGGACTTAGAAATACTAAAAAATATATTGTATTTTTTTTTAAGTTTAATTTACTTCTCTTTTTACTTGGAATAGGTAGCGGTAATTTGAGTTTTTTCATTTATATACGTAATTAGTGAATCTAAATGACCCCACGAAACTAAAAAATATAATATATTCATGCATTGGTATATACTATATCAAAACACAATGCCGCAAAACTGTTTGCCTATTTCAGTTCTGACTAGAGCTACTCGAGCTAAACCACGCCTATCAAGGGAATACATTACACATTACAGTCGACCAATCTACTATTGAAGATTCTTATTAAGTAAGTAGGTGTATGGAGGGTTGCAAACGTATAGGCAGTGTCGCTCAAAACTGCTGGACTCACAGGAAACCATCACAGAGACATGACATGCATGATATGTCGCATTGGTTACTTAAAAATAACATCTCAGCGATGTGAATATCACAATTGTGTTGCCTATAGCTGGTGACGAAAAATTCGAGACGAAAGGAGATGACTGGACTAATTCATATTTGTATGAATTGTGTAACATATATTTAAGTGGAAACTGTACAAAGGAGTTTTTTGTTCTTTCACACAAAGCTTATGTGCAAAGTGGGGAAACTGAACACTTACTTGAACATTATGTTCCATTTTAAATTTGTAGAAAATTTAAGTTAGACATTCCTATACATAGTTTTTTTAAAAAAGGAAAATTAATATAGTTTAACTAGTTTTATTATTTTAAAATATTTACAATATAAAAGTTAATTCATAATATGATTATTAAATAAAAAGTATAGAAGTGCGGATTGTTCATCAAATTCCAAAACGAGGGTGATGAATATTTTCTTACATAATCAGCTTTCTCCTTTGCTTTCACATAAACGACGTTGGTGTTGCTTGTAAGATGTTTGATTATTTCAGCAAAATTGTGAACTGGTGTAAAACCTGATTTCCAATCAATACAATGATGATGGTTTATTAATCATTCGTCTGCACTTATGAATTCTGAGGTAAATAATCCAGACTAAATGGTGCTTTAAAAACATAGTGACAGATCTTGGAACCATCAAACGATGCAAGTTCTTTTGTAAGAAATTTGTTATTTTCCAGTTTGAAACCTTGAATATCAATTACAAGTACCATAGCTTAAAATGACAGATTTGAAAAGCGTTTATACATTTTTTCTTCATGCCGTAAAAGAAAATAACTTTTTTGAGTTCTTTTAGTTTTTTTTAAATGAGCACTGAGTTGTTGTTTATACCTCAACGTCATGATGAAATTGAAATAGGTAAAGGAATGCATTTAGCTTAAATAGTATAATTAAATTTGTCTTACTATTTTCGTCAGGGTAAATAGTTTATCATGCAAAATTAAACAGTATGCGGATGTGTTATGTGGTATGTTTGCATTTGTTTCGAATTCAAGTCTCACTACAACCGACCCTGATTTAATGCTATCCTTTTGTCGCGAGCAATCAATATGAACTAAATAATTAACTAATTTTGCAAATTCAGTTGGTGTAAAAAGGGTTGATTTTCTTTTTGGTAATAAGATTGTTGAAATTTTGAAAACATATCGTAAAGGGAGGCGAATTTATTTTCCAGAATATTTAAGTTGAGGTCCTGGTAAGGATACCTATCAGTGTTTAGAGAAGCTCTAATATTTCTTAGGTTACAATTATCAAATTTACTCATATCTTTTAAGAGCTTTCCTTTTCTCTCAGTTTGAAATCCTGTAAGAATATGGCGTGGTGAATCGAGTTTTGTAGTGGTCTTAACTGGCCAAGTATGTCTAGATGTTTCTGGAAGAGCTGGGTATTCTATTAACTCCCAGCTTCGAAAGGCTAATGGAATTTCCACCCCCTTTTAAATTTGTCTGGAAAGCTGTAACTGTTGTGCGAGAGAAACGGTATGGGGAACTTTCCAGGACACCTTCTCAATTGTAACTTTCGGCTCATCTACTGTAGGGGTGGGAGCTGTAGGATCATCAATGGAGATTACAGCATCTTTATCATCACTACTTCTAATAAGGATTAATTCTTGTTTCATATTCATTATAATTTTACGGTAATCTTCGAAAAATCCCAATAAGTGGGAACATGGAATACAAACATTAAAATGTCCATTGGCCTCCACTTTGATACAATCATCTGTGCGTTTTTCGAGTTTAGGAAACCAACCTGCGTTTTGAAGTTTTATGCTTTCGTTAGAATGTTAACGAAAAATAATTTTTCATTGTTGAAGCAAATCCTACATTGCGCGTGGAATCTACTACTACATCATTCAGTTCATAACGAATTTCTCTAAAAAGAAAAGCTATTGCACTGTTAATAAAAAACAAGTTGTTCGACACGGTACCATCTGTTTTGGTTAATTTACCTTCAATGTACAAAAAACTGTTAAAAGGAAGTGTATATGCATCAAGTTCTTGAACAGTGATCCGCTGTTCATCGTTATAATCAAATTGTGAAGATGTAGATGCCTGGTAGGTATGGTACTGGTAATCACAATAGAATCATCTACAACTACTTTTTGTGCAACGTCAAGAATATTCATTTTACTTGAAAACCAAGTGATTTTAAGAATTGTCGGTTGGAAGGTGTTAATTGCTTAGGCCTTTTTAGAATACTGATTTTTTTTCTGAAGGTTTCTGTTTTTATACTCTGGCAACCAAGAGGGTGGATATAAATCATTATATCTCACGACCATTTATATATCTTTTTTTAAATGCACCTTTACTGTAACCGTTTCACCCCTAAAATTTCCTAAGTTTCCGTCTTGATCAAGTACCTTAATGGTTATATTAGTAATGGCCTCAACGGTAACTGGAGAGTAAATTATGTTTTGAGGCGTTCCCACTATTTTATATCCAGGAGCCACAGTAGGGAAAAACTGATGTATTGTATGAACCGGCTTACCATTATTATAGGAATCTGAAGATATGTTGCAGTCAATACATAAAGCATTTACTTTAATAATTTCAACTGGATTATCTGATTCATGAACTAAATTCGCCTTTAAAAGCTTATTACTAAATCCTAAAAGTTTACCGGTGGAATTGGCTTTTGAAAAATCAATATCTTTACTACATTTTAAAATAGTTTTTAATGTATTATCATTCGCTTCGAGTTCTAAAGTTTCTTTTTTCATGTTTTTCTGTAAATACTGATGTATATCTGAAATTTCATAAGAACCTGTTAGAATTGTAACATATTCAGTGCCATAGAAAAATTTATTGTTGGTTTCATCAATATTAGGGATAACATTGAAAGTCTCGAAATTTGTTAGACCAATCACATTTTGTGAATTGTCATCTAGAAATATTGGAGGATTTCAATCTACGCTAAGCACAGATTCCTTTCCCGAAAATGTAAATGCGTAAGATATGCTACACAACTAGCAACACAGCAGAGATTACTGTGTGTTATATAGAAATTTCAAACACATATGATCACACCTAAAAGAATGGGGGCTTTGTTCCCTTTGATAATTATAAGCAATTGTGTTATTATACCCATCGCTAAAAAATATTAACCACATCGCTAGGCGGTCGCAAGTTTCCATAGCTATCGAAATAATTTATATGTTTTTTCTTTTTTTACATATGCTGTCCAGTGAGTTTCACTACCCTGTTTACTATCAAGATTAATAAAGCCGGACTCGTTTTTAATTTTGATTGATAGATTGTCTCTCATGTATACTCCCCGATTTTTTTATCTTTAACAAATTTGCAAACTTTAGTAAATCAACATTCGTCAAAGGTCGCGATGGTAGCTTTATCGGCAGTTTTTTTGATACGGTTTTAAAAATAACCCAGAACCTTTAGATGATCTGGTAACTTTTTCAAGTTCCATATTGTTACGTTTTGCTTCTTGTAATACCTTTGCAACATTCTTGACATCAACTACGGTTTTCGCTATACTGGCGCCGCCTCCGGCTAACGCACCTAACGCTCCCAAAGCTGGTAGTAAGAAAGGTAAAAAACCACCAATTTTGGGAGCACGTATTATTCTGCTTTTCTTATTACCTTTCGATTTTTTATGTTTTCTTTTAACACCGAAAGACATTTTGGACAAACCTTTTCCCTTTTTGAATAATTTCCCTCTTCTACGAAGTGCTAGTGCTAACAAACGCTTTAGTGTCATATTTAGGGATTGTGTGTGTGATTGGGTTGAAAAATAGTACAAGTATGATTAAGTTATGAAACTATTCGGCTATATATATATATATATATATATATATATATATATATATATATATATATATATATATATATATATATATATATATATATACTCTTAATTTTTTGCAATCAAATCTATAAATACATTTCACTTACAGACACCATTTGTTATAAATAAAATGAGAGTGATGCAACAAGCATTAAAGTTGCCCATTCAGAATCACGATGACATTTCTTTAGCAGAAAAGTTCAGCCGACACGGTGCTTTATTAGGTGATGAATGTAAAAGAGGTCTGTTGGTTGGAGCATCCGGTTGTGGAAAAACAAATGTAATGGTTACGCTCTTAGAACATCCGAATGGATTACGTTTTGAAAACATTTACAAGTCACTTAATCCACCCAAATATAAATATCTCATACATCTTTTGCAACCTATTACAGATATAGGATATTTTGAATATGAAAACGGTGATGACATAATACCTCCTGACCATATAAAGTCAAATTCCATCATAATATTTGACGATATTATTTGCTGCAATTAAAGTATTATGAGAGACTATTTTTGCTTCAGCCGCCATAACAATGCAGATTGTTTTTATCTATGTCAGACTTATGCAAATTTGCTTTTATTATTTAAACAAGATAGTACTAATCTGAAACATATTTATGATGATCACGTTAATGTTGATATGACATTTCAGAAATTTAAAGATAGATGTTATTGTTGGAAGGATAATTTCGGATTTTTGGTTATAAATAAAGAATTTCCATTCCAGGCTGGCAGATATAGAAAAGGATTTGATGCGTATATTCATCCGTAAGGATGAAAAAAGTTTTAGTATTAATTAACTATTGACAACGCAAACATGGATCAAACAATTGCAAGACAGCTAAGTAAAACAAGAAAAGCACTTAAACGAAAGTTGCAAAGTCTAAAATCTGATGTGGTAGAATCTGCCATTCAGAGAGAGGAAGAATTAAAACCTATTACAGAACCCTTAAAAAAGATACTTTCAGATATTAAACTGGCAAAAATGCATCCAAAGTGAAGGAAGAAGAATTGAGCAAACCAGAAAAAACGTCCGTGAAATATGAGATAAAAATGAGACCGCGTCGTTTATTTCAAGAAGAGCCGTTAGGCGATGAAGAGGTATTTATCGTAGAACCTGAACAAGGACCGGAGCCTCCCGCTGAAATTAGCAGAGCAGAACTTCAAAGACTGCTCAGTGAATTTGCTCCACTACCTCGACAATACATAGAAGAAATGATAAGGGATTCCGATGATGCCTTTGATCATACGCATGGGATTAAACATGACCTACTTTCAGATAAATTTTATAATGGAGACTCTGAAATTAATTTTGATAACGAAGATATTGTTGTAAAATGTGTCAAATATAAAGGAACAACAGGAGTGTATGAATTATTATTTAAAAAGAATCCAGCACCATATAAAGTAGCAGAACATAAAGATTATCTTCATATTTTAGAAAGAACAAATGCTCTCCGACGAAATAATGATCCAAAAAAACCCAAAATAGGTAATCCCTCAAAGAAATATACTTCTGTAATTAAACCTCCTGGTCAGAGACCACGCTCGGGTTCATTTCCTAGTAGAGTGTATGATTTGCGATCGGGAAAGGGTTTTATGAAATGGAACAATAATCCAATAAGCTTTATACACTGGAATAATGCTACTGAACTAGTCAATAGACTAAAACTCTTCATTGCTGTCAAAATGCTGGTAATAACGGTAACCACAATGAGATATTTTCCCTAATTAAAGAATTAAAGGAAGCCTACACAATAGTATAAATAATAATTATCTTTCTTTGCTCTATTAGTGTCAATATGACTAAAATTTATTTAAATCCCTCAACTTGTGACGAAGTCTATATTTTCAGAACAGTTGTATGTACTGGAAACGGCTGTTCGAAAATAAATATAATATAATTCATACAAATAAAAATTCCACGCAGTAAAAATTATTATCTTCATCATTAACATTTCTTAAAAGTACGCATTTTCGAATTATCGCGGTGGTGTAAAAACATATCTGTAGAGATAAGGATAAGGTATCTTGCACCGATTAAGATGTTTCAGCCGGGGACGACAGAGAGAATTTAACTACTGAGGTAGATAGTTCACCGTTTGCCGTAGCGTGTTGAAAAATATTTAGCTGGAAATTATATTCAAGAAATAGAGTCAGTTTATAGAAGTTGTAGAGGAACGTCAGTATACCGTACCCTCTTGTCCGTGGTTGTGAGAGACAAGTCCGTGGCGTAATAAACATATCTAACGCCGCCGAGGTAAGAATATTTTAGTTTTGCCTTATTTGATATAATTGTAGCGAATTTTCGGATATTTTCTCTCAGTCCCCACGTGCCTACCCGTCGACGTCGAGACCACGAGATTTAGTGCCGTTCCCCCTTCACGATCCTATCCCCTCATTGTTAGCGTGTCATAATACTTCTGGAAGGTGACGCTGTATTTAACACAGACCTTCTAAGGGTATTAACTACGACTGTTCCAAGTCGACTCTGGTCTGGACGCTGTAGTACACAAGCAGGCCAAGGTCGAGTTGGGATACGACAATATCCTTTTACAGGGTGTTCCCCTGTAACCCTCCCGCTCCTTATCGACGCCCTGACGTCGAGGCGCTGGATCTCTTGTTGTCGACTCCGTCGGCTAGGCGCCTCTTTAGCTATTTGAAGAGCGCGTCTCCAAGTGACCCATTTAACGGCTGCATCCACGAGTTGTAAACCACCGCACTCGAGGTTTCCGTCCGCGTGACTCACGCGTTTTCTTTCCGTGGGGAATAAGTGATTTCGTTGGCCCGTCACCAGCAATACGACTTGTCTTAGAGTAAGTTAGAGCGATAAGTACATTTCATATTGTGAGCATACCAGTGTGTTGTAAAATCTTATAATGTAATAAATAGACTGGAAACTACGTTCAGTCTGTTTCATGATCTTAAACAAATCTGCTACACCCTTATAAACTTTCGGAAGGTCAGGTAAATACCGGGGGAGCGATTAAAGCCCGCAACCCCGGAGGTATCTATACGGCCTGCTACATCACAGGCTACCGGACCCTCTCCACGGAGCTACCCAGGCACTCCGGCCACGTCGGTGGTCGGAGTCTTGTGACGAGGTCGCAGACACCCTCGTAGGGAGTAAACCCTCTAAAATCTGGCGCCCGGGACTGTTCCCGTAAAGCCATTGATCCGTTTTACCGTATAATTCACCCCACAAGTCAGGCCTCGTTACAAACTGAAGTCATTATATTTCTAAATAATACAAAAATATCTGCTAAAAAAATAGTTGGTGTGAAGATAAAATTAAGGGATACATTTCATTTTGATCATTCTCCAAACAGCAAAGCGATCGCTTGCGGCATAGAACTACACCTAAAATGTCCGCTATCAACGTAAAAGAAGTAGTGGTGGATGAACTTCACAAACCCGCTAGAGGAAATTATAGAAGGCGTCATGTAATAGTTCAGGGATTAAATGATTTGTTTCAGGCAGATTTAGTAAAAATGCTTCCTTATTCTAAATTTAATAAAGGGTACAAATACATTTTAGTAGTAATTAATGCTATTTCAAAATTTGTCTGGGCTAAACCATTAAAAAGTAAAACATCAAAAGAAGTTGCAAAAGCTATGGCTAATATTCTAAAATCTCTGAATACTCAACCGAAAAAATTACAGACGGACAACGGTGGGAAGTTTCCGGTCATTAGTTCAAATCCCCGATGGATCAGTTTAAAATAAATCATTATACCACTTATACAAACATCAAGGCTAGTATATGTGAACGTGTAAACAGAACATTAAAAACCCTAATGTGGAATAAATTCAGCCTGCAAAGAAATTACAAATGGTTGGATCTCCTTAAAAAAATTGTATCATATTATAATAATAAAGTACACAGCGCTACTGGTATGAAACCAACAGAAGTTAAGACGAAACATGAAAAACATATACTAAAATCCGCATTTAGTTATATGAAGACAGTTGATGCAAAGAAAAAAATTCATGTTGGGGATTTCGTTCGTATAAGTAAACACCGAGAACTTTTCGAAAAAGGTTATACACCAAACTGGTCCAATGCGATTTTTCAAATAGCTGAGGTGATAGTGACAAATCCAACTATGTACTATCTTGAAGATGAAAAAAAGCAACCAATTAACGGAGGATCCTATGAAGAAGAACTGCAAGAAGTGGTATATCCAAACATATATTTAATAGAAAGAATTATTCGAAGCAAGGGTGATAAAATACTTGTAAAATGGTTAGGACTAGATAAATCAAAAAATTCTTGGATATCTAAGAACACTTTTGTATAATTTAAATTAAATATAACATGTCTTATTAAGTATATAATTTTTACTTTGTTTTATAATTTTGTAAGGTAAATATTTATTTAAATAAAAAGCAGAAAGTTTATATATTTTTACGTTCTACGGGGTTCTGGATTTGTTTACTAACAAAACACAGCTTTCCAAACTACAAATTTATTATTACCAACTATTTTCCAACACCAGTGTCAACTAAAATATATCTCTTCTCTATTATTAAATGTCCATATAACTATATTCCACTATCGCCTTCTATGATCGCTTCCTATAGACCAACACTTACTGGTCACTCGCATTATACTCCACCTTATTCAATACTGAACTAACGTATTCTGTGCACTGATCGTCTATTTATACTTACCTATAGAGATTATAGACGTTACACACTATTCTAAACTATTCTACACCTCTCATCTCTGGTCTATTCCAGAAATGTCATTCCAGAGTGTTCGTTGTGACACTGCCCACCTCTTATATTCGACCGTCCCGGTCGAATTCTGACATTTCTTGGTGCGGCGTAAGTCTGTGCATATGGACCACCTTCACCTTGCTCTTCGGGCTCCTCTGAATGCGATAGACAACGTCATTGATCCTTTTGACCACCTTATAAGGACCTTCCCATAATTTCTGTAGTTTCGGTGACCGTCCCTTGCGTCGTACTGGATTGTAGTACCACACACGATCTCCTTCTTCAAAACCAGCTGAATTAGCTCGCACGTCATAACGGGTCTTCATGCGGTCGCTTTCTACTCGTATATGCCTTCTGACAGCAGAGTGGATGGTTCCTATTCTTCTTTTTAAATCTTTTATGTATTCATCAGTTGACCGTGGAGCATCTGTGGGTTTTCCAAATACGAGATCAGGAGGAAGTCTTAACTCTCGCCCAAAAACCACGCTGGCTGGTGTATGTTCGGTAGTCTAATGTACAGCTGAGCGGTATGTCAGTAGAAAGAGTGGAATGTGCCGGTCCCAACCCGTTTGGTGTTCATTGACAAATATTCTTAAGTGGGACTCCAAAGTTGCATTGAATCTTTCCACCATTCCGTCAGATTGAGGGTGCATGGGTGTAGTTCTCGTTTTCCTCATTCCCATAAGCTCACAAACCTTCTGAAATACAGCCGATTCGAAGTTGCGTCCTTGGTCGAAATGGAGCTCTAGTGGTGCGCCAAACCTACAGAAAAACTCATTCACCAACACTTCTGCGACGGTGGTGGCCTCTTGATTCGGGACTGCAAACACTTCTGGCCACTTGCTAAAATAATCGATGGCTACAAGCATATAGCGATTTCCTGCGTCTGTTCTAGGGAAAGGACCAGTTATGTCGATTGCAATTCTTTCGAAAGGGGCTCCCACGTTGTACTGCTTCATTCGCCCCCTGGTTTTTTATTTAGGCTCCTACTGGATGCACACGCAGGTTTTGCACCATTCTTCCACATCAGCTCCATATCGTAACCAATAAAAACGTTCTCTGACCTTTTCCAAAGCTTTCTTTACACCTAAATGGCCTCCACCTGCCCCGCCATGGATCTCCTCGATTACCTCCCTAACTCTTGACTTCGGAAGGATTATTCGCTTCAATATGCGGATACCATCTTCTGACTCCCAATTCCTGACCAGAAGATTATCTTCGATTGCAATGGAGTCCCACTGGGCCCAGTAACTTTTGGCGGCAACGCTTTTATCACTAGCTTCTGACCAAGTGGGTCTTTCGTGGCAAGTCTCCTTCTATCTGTAGATTGGTTGGATATCAGGGTCTTCTTTTTGGTCCTCCATTAACCTCCGCTGGTCCCATCGGTTAACGGGTTGCACCGTTGTCCTCCTACACACTTCGAGATTCAATCCTTCTTTGTTTTCGGCAGTGATGCAATGCTTGCATTTTGGTGGGCAAGGTCTCCTAGATAGTGCGTCAGCATTACCGTGCTGTCGTCCATGGCGGTGATCGATGGTAAAATTGTACTCTTGAAGGCGTTCAAGCCACCTCGCCATCTGCCCTTCTGGATTTTTAAATTGAAGAAGTCAGCGTAGGGAAGTGTGGCCGGTTCTCAGGAGAAATTCTTGACCATATAGATATTTGTGAAAATGCTCCAACGTCTTGATAATAGCTAGAAGTTATTTCCTCGTCACGCAATAGTTCTTTTCTGCTTTGAAAAGGGCATTGCTGAAATACTCTACAACCTTTTCTTGGCCTCCCTGTTCCTGCGAAAGAACACCTCCAATACCAACATTGCTCGCGTCCGTGTCCACAATAAACCTCTGGCCAGGCTGGGGATATGTCAGAATCGGGGATGAACAGAGAGTCCGTTTTAGTGTCTCAAATGCTTTTTCACAATCATTGGTCCAAATGAAGGGTGTCTTTTCTTCCGTCAGTTTATGCAAAGGTTTCGCGATGTCAGCAAACCCCTTTACAAAATGGCGGTAATATGTGCAGCTTCTCTGGGTCGGTTTTAACTCCATCTGGGGTGAAAATGTGGCCTAAGTACTTGACTGCTTTTTGAAAGAGACAGCATATCTTCGGATTTAATTTTAAATTGGCTCCCTTTAGTTTGTGAAATACTTGTTCGACATTCTTCATGTGATCTTCGAACGACTTTCCTAAGATAATGACGTCATCTAGGTACACGAGGCATGTTTCCAGTGTGGATCTCTTAAAACTGTCTCTATTAGACGCTCAAAAGTGGCTGGAGCATTACACAACCCAAATTGCATGACATTGAACTGCCACAGTCCACTACCAGTGGCAAACACAGTCTTTTCTTTGTCTTTGGGCTCAAGCTCGACTTGCCAGTAGCCACTTTTCAAGTCCAATGTCGAAAACCATCTTGCACCTGCCAGTGTATCAAGTGTATCATCAATTCTGGGAAGTGGATAGCTGTCTTTCTTAGTGACATCATTTAACCGGCGGTAATCTACACAAAACCTTGTGGAGCCATCTTTCTTTTTAACTAACACTACTGGAGAGGCCCAAGGGCTTTGCGATGGTTCTATAACTCGTGCCTGCTCCATCTCCCTTAGCATGATGTCAACTTAGTGCTATTTTGCCAATGGTACCCTTCCCGGTGGTTGCTTGATTGGTACATATGTCCCAGTCTCAATGCGATGGCGTTATAGGTCTGTTCTTCCAAAATTGTTCTTGTCGGTTACGAAAAGGTTGCGATATTTGGACAGCAATTTAGCCACTGCTTGTTTCTGTTGTGGAGAAACAATTCCACTAGCTTCTGCTAAGACATCGCGTAGATGTTCTGGAAGTGGTACATCCGGGTTGGACGAGGCTGGGTCTTCTTGGTCGTGGCAACGCCGTATGATGGTTACTGGCGAGAATGTTCCGATTTCGGAACCTTTGGAAATCTTCTGATTAAAGCTCTTAAGGTTGGCTATTCTGACAGCTGCCAGCTCTTTTGCTTGAATACGAGTTTTACCGACTAGTAGAGCTTTCTTAAAAAGATCGTTGTTTTCTGGTTCTATAATACCCACCACTTGTCCCGAAATGTCTCCAACTATCTTCACTGGGACAATACTTTCACTCTGGGCTCTCACAACGACATCTTCTTTGGCCGTGACTTTTCGAATCGCAAGCTTATTCACAGTCGACATGACTACTTCTTCATCGCCGATATTTAAAACATTGTTCTCGAGATCTAACTTGACACCGTGACCTTGTAGAACATCTAGTCCAAGTATAATAGGGTCTGATATGGCGGCAACAATAACTGGCTGTTTGGTTTTTCAAGCTCCAATTTGTAGCTTGACCTCAATCTCACCAAACACATGAATCTGTTCGCCACCAGCTGCGGTCACTTTGTAGAATATTTTTGGATCTCTTACCCACCATCTTGGTACTATATCACGACGGATAATCGTTCTGGATGCGCCAGTGTCTACAACCATTTGAGCCCTCTCGTCGCCGATGTATCCGTCTACGACGAGCGTGTTGCCAAAATCGTTGACCAGTGAAATAGTGGTCAACTCCGGGGCCTTGTGGTGGACAGCCAGCTCTCGCCCCCTAAAGCTAGCTGCATTTAGTTTTCCTGTCTGTTAATTGAAGATGATCTTGGGGCCCGGCATTCACTTCTTATGTGTCCCACCTTGCCGCAGTTCCAACAGCGTATGTCACTTGCACGATGAGCTTCCGCTGGCTCCTTATGAGTCGTGTGCTTCATCTGTTCTTCCAGTTTCTCCAATCGCTGCATAACGGATAAATTTGTTTTATTTTCCTCTTCTGGGACTTGGAGACTGCGAACCCCCACATTGCCTTTAGAGGCTTGCTTGGCAGCTTCAAATTCTAATGAATGTGCCAAAGCATCGTTTAAGTTTTTATGTCTCGCCATCCTTAGCGCATGTTGAGTGTCGGTATCCCTGATGCCGTCAGTGAATGTTTGCAACGACAACTGGTACAAAAATTCCACCGGAGCTGTGGGGTAAGCTGATCGCGTTAGTCTGGCAACGTGGGCTTCAAATTGTTGCAGAGTTTCGCCCGATTTCTGACAGCGACTTTTCAACTGAGTTTGGTACCGCTGTTGTAAATGCTGGTCTCCAAATCTCATTTCTAGGTAATATCGAATGCTGTCGAAACTGTCCTGCTCTTCCCTGGGAATTCCTTGAAGCACGTCTAGGGCCTCTGAGAGACACTATTAACGAGGTCGCTTTCTTTCTCTAGCCCCAACCATTTGCTGTAGCAACGGCTTCGAACTGGCGTAAATAAATACCCCATGGGACTGAGCCATTAAATGTGGGAACCTTAATTCTTACGTGGCTATTTTCGAGTCTAATGTTTCCCTTGACTAGGGTATCATACTTATTTTCTAGTGATTGCATTTTCTCCTGTACCTCCGCTTGTACTTCCTGCACACTCGTCAGCTTGTCATGTACATCGTCGCTGATACCCCTTACTCGACTTTCTACTTATTGGAAGATGTCGTCTTTTACCTGCTTCATACTTCGTCCACACACGAAGTAATATTCTCAATTCTGCTGGCTTGTTCTTGCAGAATTTTCTTTGTTTCTTCATCTCTTCTCCTCATTTCTTCCTTTGCCTCCTCGTCCCCTTTTCTCAATTCCTATCTTATCTCTTCGTCTCTTTTTATAACCTCTTCATCTCTTTTTCTCATTTCTTCTTTCGCTTCTTCGTCTCCTTTTCTCAGCTCTTCTTTAGCCTCTTCATCTCTTTTTCTGGCTTCTTCATCTCTTTTTCTGGCTTCTTCATCTCTTTTTTGGCTTCTTCATCTCTTTTTCTGGCCTCTTCTTTAGCTTCTTCGTCTCTTTTTCTGGCCTCTGCTTTCATTTCTTCAATTAATTCCAATAGCTGTGCGTCCATATTGGCTGTTGCACTACGTGTCTTAGGCATAGGCGTACTCAAAGCTGGTACACAGTTTATTCTGTTTCAAGAACACACCCAGTTATCAATCACTTCTGACACTGATCTTCCAGAGATTCTAGAAGTTTCTACGTTGTTCCACGAATATTCTGGAAAATATTTCCGCTAGCAGCTTGAAAATCCCACTTTTGACACCAGTTGTTACTTTCTACGGGGTTCTGGATTTGTTTACTAACAAAACACAGCTTTCCAAACTACTAATTTATTATTACCAACTATTTTCCAACACCAGTGTCAACTAAAATATATATCTTCTCTATTATTAAATGTCCATAGAACTATATTCCACTATCGCCTTCTATGATCGCTTCCTATGGACCAACACTTACTGTTAACTTGCTTTGTACTCTATGATCATTTTCACACCACCTTAGTCAATACTGAACTAACTTAGTCTGTGCACTGCTTGTCTATAGAGATTCTAGACGTTCATCCACACTATTCTAAACTATTCTACACCTGTCACCTCTGGTCTATTCCAGAAATGTCATTCCAGAGTGTTCATTGTGACACTATATATATATATATATATATATATATATATATATATATATATATATATATATATATATATATATATATATATATATATATATATATATATATATAATAACAAAACATCTTAGGTAAACATATGTTTATTTAGACAATAATTTTAAATAACACAATAATTCCAAAATACCTCCCAACAATTATTGTATAAAAATTAAGACTAATTAGTGCATAACATTTAAGAAGCGTTCTTCATAAATCCGCAATATATGACTTTTACCAAAAATATAGTTAATGGCGTTAGCAGTTCTGTTTATTCGACGCAGAAATCGATCACGATCTCTTGCGTATTGTTCCCATTCGTCAATTCTTGCTTGACGATGTGCGAAATTCCAAACTACATTATACTTTACATGATTGCAAGATTCATTAAAGGTAATATGTTTCTTCGTATTTAGTGTTGATTGTAGAAGGAAAATGAACTGTATCTGTTGGATTCTTTTAAATTTGGATACTGATATACCAGTTCCATAACTGAACCGACATTTTCCGAATTTCCTGTTATAGACACTTCATTTAAAATAAACTGACCAACATCAATGTTAGAATTGATACTATCAATCAGAGTATTGAAATACTTTTCTTCTTCTTGTTTCTTGAGCATATTTATTTTATAGTTGATTAATGGTACCAGTTCAAATAATTTACCACCAGTTCCATACCTAAGTAGACTCTGTTGCCATATTTATCTTCCACTTTTATAATTTTTGTATCTCTTACTTTGTCCCTATATTGGGGTAGAAATGGGCCAGGGCTGACAATTTTCTAAATCTGTAAACCACTCAAAATGTAGTGAAAATAAAGACTTGAGTGCTTGGAATGTATCAGCATTTGGTGTATAAAAATAGTTAGTCATTACACCTTGATGTTTCAGAAACTCATTCCATTCAATTTCATTTAAAAACACACAATCACCTTTTAAACCTTTAATTGTTACCAAAGGTTGAAAATTAAATTCGTAAGCTTGTGCTCAGCACACATATTTCGATTTAGATGGGTTAAGATGATACTGTTTTTCATTAATTATAACAAAATTATTTTTCTTATTTGCCTTTTCATAAATTGCTTGGTTAGCTTGCTGGAAACTGCTGTAGTTATTCACTGTATATTAAAAAATTTAATAACTGCCTCTAACAAAGACAGTTTCTAATTTATATGGCTCCCCCTTCCAAAAGTATTGAAAAGAGAGGGAAGTCCTGATTTGTTGCAGACTCACTACTTTAATCACTTCGTCCTTAAACTTGTCTAACTTTAATTTTCTTTCCACCAATAATGAAGTCAAATCAATGTTGCAAACTTCGCTCTCAACTATTTAGTGAAAAGCTTCATCTGGAACAGCTATTTTATTTAAAATGGCTACAGCAACTGGTAAATTTTCTTATTTCTAGTAATTATATGTTGTAAAGTACGTTTACAAATTGTTTGTGTTTCACCACATAACCGGGAGAAAAGTTCTGAATATAAGTATTGACTCATGTTTAGAGCTAAAATAAGTGGTAAGTTTTGAATAAATGTTACTTATATATATCATCACCACTCGCCCCCTCCCTCCCCAAAACTATTGTTCAATGTCACTTTCAGCAGCCTCTTTCATTACTTGAATAAGACGGTCTAATCTTTCGTCAGCTGATAGACTTGTCAATGGTATATCTATATGCCCCCAAGCCAAAGTTGCGCTTGATAAAGGTATGAGATATCGTTTGTCATCTTTATTAGATAAAGCGATTTTGCGTATAAGGTTGGTAAAAATCTGATGCGATTCTGACTTAAAGACATACATGAAACAGTGTACGGTTGAACATTCTCCATCCACAATTGCTTTATAATGTTTAAGTTCTAATTGCTTTTTAATGCTAGCCTTACTTACTCCTTTCGCCTTTTTAGAAAGTGTATCTGGAGAATTCATACAATATGCTTTCGCAGAAGTACCGTAATATGATTCTAAGACTTTCCCGGCATATTCATCCTTCATTTTACTATAGTCGATAAGGTTTTCGGAATGCTGTGAATATTACTTAGATCATAATTAGACGTATCATATTTATCAATGTGCTGTTTCAGATCATCATAAAAAAAATCAGTTTTAACATAAATTATTAAAGAATCCGTATCTGTATATAAAAGAGATACATTATCACCGTATAATGGTTTTAAAAACCTGTAAAAAAAATTCGTAAATGACAGTTTTTGATATATCCAATATTGAAAATCCAACAAAGATAGGTTTGTTATATAAATAATTTGAAGTATGTCAAATTAAAATGTCATTTTTGGTCTGGTACAAAATTTACAATTTCGGCAAAAATATGGGTAGTTGAGAATGGTTTGCAGTTGGAAAAGTATTATGGAGTGATTAGTATTAATTGTAAATGGAGGTATCAGGTTAAACATTATAAGAACGAAATGGAAGAGGAAATAAATTTTTTGGAATGTCAAAATTTTAAGGTTGTTGAATTTGGAGTGCTGTCAAGCAGTTTTGGATGCAACTATGTATAAAATTATGTTAATATTCACCACAAGTCTTAGACTTATTGAATAAACATGTATAATTTTAAGCAATAAAGGTAATAATAATAATAATAATAATATTTAACGTGAGTTTTTTGCATTTGAATAGCTACTAAATTTTCACAAAAAATTTTGGATTCTTTAAAATGTGGTCTACTTATATAATTTTCAGCACCATTTTTTCACGATTTTTTTCAAATTGTGTTGCGAGCTTGATATTTACACGGTTTTCAACATTTTCAATGGTTTTTCCAAATACACAATTTATTTTCAATTTAAAACTACGGCGCTCAAAATTATTCTTGGCAGAATTTCGCAACTTTGTATTTAACGCTATATATGGTTTAAGCCATGCCGATTGAGAACATTTTATACCTCTGTGAATTTTTACTAATTTAAGACCATACTTTAGACATTGCTTTAAATCTCTGTAGTGTAAAATATATTTTTCTTTATTTCGCAAATTTTGAATTAGTTTTCGACTTTGGTTACCATGTGGTTTATAATTTTTCGGACAAAACGGTAGGTCATTATGATAGTCGTGTAAATATGTAGGATATTCAAGATCAACTTCCACAACGTAGCCAGTCTCGGCATCCTCTGGAATATTTGAAACAGTATTATGTAAAGTCTGAATTTCCTCATTTGAGAGCCAATGAAAATTTCCCTTTGGAAGACTCTGCGCCATAACGCATGCATACATGCTCGTAAAGTCCAGATTCATAATAAATGACTTTGGCATTGATGAGCCATAATTTGAAAGAAATTTATTGTTGGCAATGGCTTTTCGCTGAATGCAAGTACTTACACCACCTCGAATACTTTTTTTTAATGTAGCATATCAATATCAGTTAATAATTCTAATTCAACTTTTGGGTATCTTAACATTGCATCCCAATTAAACCTGGAGCTATGTAGTAATGGGCCGGGTCAAGTTTGTATGTTTTGAGACATAAATCCCTATAGTTTTCAAAAACCTCAGCGAGCAATAGCACATCAGACATTAAGTAAAAGTCAAAGTAGTCTCCTAAAGTTTTACAATTTAAAACACGCCATGCATTTCAAACCCTATCATAGTCTTCTTGAGAGACTTCTTCGCTTCGAAGTTCATCATAAATAGTATCCTTGCTTGGTAAAGATGTTTCATGAAATTTAAAAAATCAGTTATATACGTGTAAGGAAAAACCCCCTTGCGCCTCATAATAGAGAATTTTTGATCATCAGAAAAAAACTTGCGAACTTCACGACATTGATATGATTCTAAGTTTGAAGCCAATTCATCTAATGAAGCGGATAAAAATTGATACGAGTCTAAAAATTTCATTTGAAGAAAAAGTGTTTGTATTGTACAATCTTTACTAGTATACTTATCAACTGGAAGTTTTTTCGCAAAAGAAATGTATTATTCAAATGTTTGAGGAATTACAGTCACTTCTACTTGATTTACAGCGAGTTGCTTGACAAAGAGATGTGCATCATAGTTTTTCAAATTATGGAAAAAAATTGGTATTTGCAAAGGGGTTTTAAAATTAAGGTTGCAGGCGTTGTGTGCTGCACCTCTAAAGTCCACCGTAACGTGGCAGTGATCTGTTACTTTTACATCTGAATCTGTAAATGGCATTTCACAAATATGACAAAGGGTTGCTTCATTGAAAATTTTTTCTTGGCATGTTAAAGGTTTCATTTTAGTTATCGGTTTTAAATGCTTATAATAAATATTTCGTAAATCACTTTCTAATCTAGAAATAAAAACCTGCGGCGTATCAGGATTTCTGTACAAAACTAATTTAGATAATTCATCATTAAACGAACATTTTATGTAATATGCAAATGAACAAGGTATATGTTTATATTTTTTAATAGTGAAAGTTTCTTTGTTATTAACATCAGTATTATCTTCTATAGGTTCTAGCACACATTCAAAGTCGGCAAAGACGCAAAATTGCAATCTCGGCTGCTTTTGGAAATTTTCAAATTTTAAAACATTGTCTAAAACCGTATTCCCTAACTTATCGGTCCTTCTATTTAACAGTGGCATTTTTGCAGTCACATAGCCACAATCATTTTGAGTATGTCGAAGTAGCTTTTCTCTACAAGCAAAATATTGTAAACACCCATCACAAAAATGCTTCACTCGTGTGTTTTTCGATATCTGATAGGAAATTAGTCTAAAAAAATTATTTATAAGACAATAGTGATAATTTTCTTCACAATCATCAAGTAGGAATAAGTTAATGTGAATTGACTGCTTTTTTCCAAGGTTGTGTAGAGTGTTGACGAACTTGTAGAGTAGGGGTAGACATGTGCCGAGTCAAGGTGACTCGGACAAGGTTTAATGGCTGATTAACATTCACGAATATTTTTTTGTATCATTATACAGAAGTCTGGAGCAATAAATAAATTGTGAAATCAAATTTCCTTGTATATTTTGAGTATATGAAAATGGTGACAAATAAAGACGCTGTTTTTTGTTATTATTGATGATGGTCGCCGAAGCGTCGTTTTAGACGATACGACGTCGACCAAATTATTGGAGGATGTGGGAGCCGTCGGAAATGCTCTTTTACAGGATGTGTTGGATGAGTTAGATGTATTTTTTTAAATATTTTCCACATAAACTCATTTTTTACTGGGTTAAATATTGTAGGATATGTTTAACAATTTAATATATTTCATTTAATAATTGATTTTTTAATAGAAAAATCGCAGGGTTGAAGAGGAAAACAACGAGCATTTAGAGGTATATAGTATTTTTTCTACATGAAACATTTATTGCACTAAATATGTTTTTTTTAAATAGGGGGATTTTGCGGAAGACCAAATTCAGGAAAATCATCATGAGGTTTTTTGATTCTTGTTTTTTTTATATTTAATTATAATGTTTTTTTTAATTTCTTTTACAGATAGCTAATATAAATAGAGATGGATAGGTATGGTGCCATATTTTTTTTACGTAAATTATCATTTTTATTTTGTTAATTTAATTACAGCATCCAGAAGACTCAGATACGGGTTATGAATCCGATTAGAATTAGTTTTTTTAATTATATATTTTTTTAAATTTTTATCTAGATTAGTTTTTTGTATAAATGTAGTCTGGAATAAACAAATATTTTCTAAATGATCATTTTTTTACCCTAATCATATTCAGCGCTATGGTAGTAAATTTTACTAAAAATGTTCTAAATTTGGTTAATCAATATATAACGAGTAAAGCAATGATTTAATTTCAATGAAATTACTTGTATGAAAATAAATTTAGAATGTTCCATACCACGATATAATCAAAACCCTTTTACAATTTTTTAAAAATAATTCCTTTCACTTCTTACCATTTAAAAAAAAATGAATGTAATTTAATTATCTAAAAGGAATTGGTTTTATATGTATCAATATATATATCAGTAAAAAAAAAGATTTATTTTCCATTTCCACTTGTATGAAAAAATGTTTCCTACCACGATATAATCAAAGCCTTCTTTACTTTAATAAACAGTTGTCAATATTTTTTAATTCAGCTTATTGAAAAGTTAGCTAATTTCACAGCAGAAAAAATAAAATGTAAACTAAAATAATTCGTCTGATAAACTAAATACGTTATATTTGGCGTTTAAAACAACCTTCATAAAACTCATTTTTAAATGATTACAACAGAAATTCTCCTAGAAGATTTCAGAAGCCAAAGCGTGAAATGTTAAGAGAATTCGTAAAAGCGTTGCAAAAGTAAATACTTTTTTACATAAAAAAACTATAAAAAATATACAAATTCAACATGTTTCATAGAAAAAAATTATATATATATATATATATATATATATATATATATATATATATATATATATATATATATATATATATATATATATATATATATATATATATATATAATCTTAACCTGGAAATGATTACCATAACGCACTTTCAGCGTCCAGAAATTCATATCTTAAAAATTTTGAAAATAGGGTAGACTCCCAGATCTCAGATCTCTGACTTAATTATGTATGTATATATTTAGTTATGGTGACAATTTTTTAATTTTTTATTTTTTAACAATACCATAACACACTTGATGCGCCAAAGCTACCACAAATGTTTTACTATTAGCCAAATGTATGCTTTTCATTAAAAATACTTACAATTCACTACCATAATAGACTGTTGAAATTGTGTCTCAGGGCAAGCAGTGCTTTGTTTGTAAAATATACTGTATAATGTCAATTAATAATACAATTAGTTATAAAAACTTACCACAAGATTTAGAGGTTCTCTAACACACATTCTAAACATTCTAACTACCGTTTTTTATTTTTTGGTTTTTCTAAAATATGTCCCTTGGCTTAGTAATAAGAAAACCAAGTTTGAACGCGGTTGCCTAAAACGATATACTGATGTGCATATATATATATATATATATATATATATATATATATATATATATATATATATATATATATATATATATATATATATTTTACTGTATGTAGTGTACCATTTCACCTGCTGCCGATGCGTGATTATATCATATCTTAAACCTGTTATTAGGGTTACGAGCTTTATTATATAAATGCCCTCTGCAGTATATTAAATTATTAGGTCTGAAACTAAATTTGCATAAGTGCTTGTAAGTGTATTCAGATGTATTATTGAAGTACTTTCTAGATGCAAACGTTTAAATAAAGACGTATATTTATATAATATTTATTCATACTACACAAATAGATTGATTTATAATTAAAGAACTTGCAAAAACACTGTGTAAGCTAATACATTCAAAATGTGAATATGGTTATTTACATAAACTTACAAAATTATTCTAATAAAAACACTTTCTTTCCTATACATATAGCTGGAAACTAGATTACACTTTGTGCATGATCTTGACGTGATCTTCAATCAAGTGCTGCTAATGTCTTGTTAACACTGTTAGAAATACTTAAACGCACTGAAATCACCGCATCATTTATATTCTACGATTCGTTGACCATTGCTTATATGAATAACATGTTGACATTTGCTTAAGTAATTTTGGATGATTTTTGAAAAGTATTTCTTATGTCTAAAGAAAATATATTGACAACTAGATTGCTCCATGTGATATATAAAGCCGCATTCACACAGGGCACCAAGCTGGGATTTTTTTAACAGCTGTTAAAAGTCGACGATATCTGTCAGTTAGATGGATCCAGTCGCTGTCTGTTTCATACATTGTTCTTAATGATACAATTTCTTCTATTAACTTCTTTTTTATGTTTTCTAAGACCTCTTCTATTGAACTTGGAGACGTACTGCTTACATGCTCCATCTTACAAATATTTTAATCACTTTATTAAATAAATTTTTTAACTGACTACTACTAGTACTACTACTAATACTGTTTTACGATCGTTTACAATACTAAATTACTCGAGCTATCTCCCATTCACATATATAATCCAAATTTCAAGGACGAATTTGTTCAAGGTTATATCTCATAATAGGGCCTTGAAATATGGCCTTGGAATATGACCTTGACGCCGGCCTTGACTCTGTCCTTGGCCTTGACCTCACTCACTCACTCCCCAGAGTTCCAGAACATACACCTACTACCTACTTGTCCCAACTTAATATATTCTTCCATAAATTGGATATATTCTTCTTTCAAGCTTCTTTGTCTCTCAAACCGTTTTTCTAACTGCATCATTCTTGCCATTGCTCTGTTTCTGGATTCTCCAACTTCTTGTACCTCTTGTTTGAATGGAATTTTAACTGTGTATTTTCCATCCTTACCTCTTGATACTGTTTTCTGTAAAAAATTTCACATTCTTGTTCATCTTTCCTTATGTTTTTTACTACAGGTACTTCTTCCAATTCCCAAAACTTCGAAATTTCATCTTTCTCTGTTTGAGTAAAATTACGTATCCTAGCTCTGTATTCTAACCCATCACCCCGTTACTTGTTTTTCCTAACCCTGGTAGTAATATCTGTATGCATTCTTTGGTTCCAAACAAAATATCGATTGGCCCCGTTTTATTAAAAGTTATTTGTCAGCTAACAAATAATTCTCCCAATTTTCCAAATCTACCTCAAAAGTTCTGCTTAGCATTGGTGAAGTGATTTCTTGGATAACTGTTACTTCACTATTCATTAAAACTTACTTGCAAATTGAGAAGCACTCTGTATATCAACCGTATAGATTAATTTCTTCTCTCCTACTAGGTCAAATATCTGTGTCTCAACTCTGTGTAATGGTAACCCCAATGTCTGAGCAGCTTGATCTGTTATGAATGCACCTTGAGAGCCAGACTCGATTAATGCTTTCAAGTATTCATACTGCCCTGCGACAGCTGTTACTTTTATCAATGCTGTAGCTGAAACTGATAAATTGTTTTTCACACTTACGTTTGTTTTTATTTCCGCAGTTTCTTCCGTCAAGCGGTTATCTCTTCTTTCATTGTTACTTCTAAGTAGTAGTGTGCGATGGTTGAGTTGACATATTTTGCATTTAATTTCTGACAGACATCTCTCCTTGAGCTGTGTTTTAAGCAATTTGGACAGAGCGCATTCATTTGTAGAAATTACTGCTTTTCATTTTGCTGCAAAGCTTTAAACTTTCCATAGCCTACTATTACATGGTAAATTGCTTACAATATCTGCATGATGTTTTTGAATTTTGATACTGAGGGCTTTGTTTGAAATTGTTTCCAGTTTCTCCATTTTGCTGTGTGTGTCTTGCTGTTCTTCTCGATGCGTCTATATTTTGGAATCTTGTGCGCAGGAACATTAATAATTCATCTAACCTTTGAATTTCCATTGTATTTTTTATTGTCGCCTCGTATAACTCGTTCGTTCTTGCGTCCCATTTTTTTGTAATGATGTATAGCATCATTGGTTCCATGAATTTGTGTTTTTACCTATTGTTTTCAGTGACTCCAGACATTCTTTAATGGTATTGTAAAGGTTCTTCAGTTTTTCTGCTGACTCTTAAAATATTATTGGAGTTTCCATAATTTCTTAATTATTTTGGATACTTTTAACCTTTTATTATTGTACATATCACTCAATTGCTCCCATGCTGATTTATAATTTGCTTTGCTTATCTGGAAATGTTGTATTGTTCTGCTAGCTTCACCCTTGACTTGGGTTTTTAAATATTGCATTTTTTCGATATCTGACAAAGACTTGTTTGAATCTACTATCTTCTGGAACAATTCTTGGAATGTTGTCCATTCTTCGTATTTACCTGTGAATATTGGTATTTTTATTGTTGGTAATTTGCTGCCATTTTGCACCGAATTGTGGTTTGTTCGATTTTTAATTAATTCTGACAGCTTGTCACTGGCATTATTATTGTACCTTTGCCTTAGCTTCATTTTGAATTTCTGAATTTGTGAGTATATTTATCTCCATTATGTTAGTGTCCATTAATTTCCATTGCTCATCTAATTCTTTCATAAGTTTTACATACCTAGAAAGTACATTGTTTTCATCCATTATTTCTGCTTCTTCTATTGTGCGATTAAATTGGTTTACCATGAGATTATGTTTTCTCATAAGTCTTGTGACTTCTGTGGTTTCCATTTTATCCTTAACGTTTTTCTCCTCCCTTAGTAACTTAGAAAGAGAAGTATTTGACGTTTCTTCTTCTGGATCATTTTCAGTTTCAGCTACTATTCGGTGCTTCATTGTTTGTATGTGTTTTTTAATGTCATTGTATACCTTTTTCATTTGAGCAAAGTATCTAGATTCATAGTAAGGGTGCTCTAGTGTCCCTACTGATTCTAATTGTTCATTGTTTGCTGTAGTTTTGTCCCATTCTTTTTGTAATAACTTTTCTTTTTTCTCGAAACTTTCAAACGTTCTTCTAATTATTGGTTCTTTTTTCATATATGTTAGCAAATTGGCCATTGATTTACCTATAGTCTCCTGGGCTGCTGCCAAAATATTAACTTCCTCCATTTTGCTCCTTTAATTTGATTTGGTCTAATGAATATTTGTGGTTTTTGTTACATTGTCTGATTTCTAGCCCTTTGATTTGACTTCTGGTCACTTGTGACCTATATATTATGATTGAATTTCTTTCAGGGTTGCTGTGCTGACCATGTATGGGCCTTTATACTTGTTTTCTGGGCGCTTGCGTGCTTTATTTTACTTGCTTTGTGGACCCCTGTGTCCCTGTTTACTTTACTTGACTCTGTATTGGCTCTGTATTTGTATTTGTGGGCGCTTCTGCCCTATATTTTCCCAATTGTACCTGAAAACAGTTTTTGTGGACGCTTGTGTCCCTTTTGGCTTAACTTGACCCTGTATAGGTGCTTTCGATTTGATTTTTTTTTGGACGCTTGTGTCCTTGTTTACTTGAATTGACCATGTATAGGTGCTTTCTATTTGATTTTTTGGACGCTTGTGTCCCTGTTTTCTTGAATTGAATCTGTATAGGTGCTTTCTATTTGATTTTTTAGACGCTTGTGTCCCTGTTTACTTGATTATTTGGATACAGGACGCTTGTGTCCCTATTTACTTATATGCAGGACACTTGTGTCCTTATTTATTTGAATCACTTAGATACAGGATGCCTGGGTCCCTCTTTACTTGAATGCAGGACGCTTGTGTCCTTTTGATTGTACCTAAAAACGTAAAAAAAGGTATTTGGCGACTTGGGCAGATTAAAGGATTTTTAATAAGAATAATTGATTTAAAAATAAGGAATTTTAGTGCTCACTGTATCACCAACGGCACCGGTTACTTCCTCGAAGGACCATGTTTAAGGAACGGGAGGATAATTGAGGGAAATAGGGGTACACTGAACTAATTATGGGCTAGAGTGACATAATAACGATGTAACAACTTTAATGAAAATATGAAAAAAGTCTCTCTAATATTTACAAATACCTCTGTATATAAACTTAAGTAAACTAGATTTCTAAACAAAGAAAACATACTTAATCACCATTCTTCTATACTGCAGAATAAATGCTAGTTAGGGTTATTTCTGTTATTTGCAATTCCAGCGAAACAATGTGTTGTTTATATAAACATTGGAAATGTAATATTGCTAAATTTGTGTGAAATAATAACAATACCCATCTAACCTACTTATAAAATTATAATTAATACACTTTATAAATGCAGGTCACTGCTTTTTATCTCGAAATTACATATATATATATATATATATATATATATATATATATATATATATATATATATATATATATATATATATATATATATATATATATATATATATATATATATATATATATATATATATATATATATATATATATATATATATATATATATACATATGTAACCTTAGGAATGCCTTTTTGGTAAGGTATTGTTCCCTGAACATACCACTTATACTTTCATTCATATTTTGTTCTTGTTTTTCTAATTACTCATTCATATTTAGTTTTTGTTCATCCAATTTCTCATTCATGTTTTGCATTAATCTTATTAACATTTCATTTTCACTGCTGGGTTTCTGTGTTGTCTCGTTACCTTGTTTTCGTCAGGTGTCGATTCTTCTACATCGGTTCCTGCAGTTGTGTGCACAGTTACTTCTACTCGTCCATCTACATTTTCACTTGTTTCCAGCTCAGATATTATCTCATCATCCAGTTCTACATTTTCATGCCGTTCATGCTCCCTTTCATTTCCCCTCCTGTCTTGTCTGTCTTTAGAAGTTGCTGTTTTCCTTGTCCTTGGCATTTTGTCTTATTATTTTATATACGTTTGTTCGTTATATTTTCAAAATTTTCAACCTAAGATTGTTGAGTTTACTAGTTTGTTTCGTTTTATTTTCTTTTTATTGAAATTCGTGCAAGAATTTTCAAAGCCTCACATTTAGGGGGTCAATTATTGAATATGTGCTTAAGGAAAGTGATTGATTTATATTTAATTGTGTGTGTGTGTGTATATATATATATATATATATATATATATATATATATATATATATATATATATATATATATATATATATATATATACAGGGTGATTGCTGAGAAGTGCTCATTAGAAGTTTATGACCTTCTCATCCGATTTGACAGATGAAAATTTGGATTCGGCCATTATACGATATTACTATTCTGATTAAAATAGTTGCACTACTCTAGCACTTCCGGTTATACCGGAAGTCGCTACCAACTTCGTTATTTTAAATGAAACACCCTATATATTTTTGCATTTTCAGAAAGAAGATCCAATTTGGGATAGATTTTATGTAGTACTTTCTACACCTAGCGTTATTAGTTTTTGAAATATTGGCGATTTTTGAAAAATATTTGTTATCACAGCTCTTTTTATAATTTGATATATCCTTGTAAAGTGTAAATCTAGGAAATATATTTTTGGACAACAGATTGCTGGTAACTATGTCTTGCAAAATTATTGAAATGAAAATCTATTTTTTATACAGGGTGTGCGATAACAGCCTGACAAAATATTGAAATTCAAGCGGGTATAACTTGATTTTTTCAAATGGAACACCCTATATATTTCTATTCCAAAGCATTTTACAGGCATAACTCTACAACTTTTATTAACTCTGTCCTATACCTAAATAGCATAATTTCTGTGATATCCACCACTCCAACGGGGAATCTATATTGGAATTTATACATGAGTTCGTTTATGGAAATAGGAGGCTTTTGTTGCAATGTCAGGTGAGAAAACTGAAATTTGACACATAGTTTAATCTAGTGACAGCAGTAAAATTAGTAACTTGCTTTTGTTAAAGGCGCGATGGGAAGTGCAATACGCTACAGTAATATATTCATTATTCACGGTGACTGCAATAGAATTATTGAAAGGGCATGTCGTAGATTCAATGAAAAGTTTCCTAACTCGGCACCTTTGGACAGACACCGGTTCAAGAGGCTTCAATGAAAGTTTTCAAGGTATGGAAGTATAACATCAAGACGAGTAATTTGTAGGGGCAAACTTGAAGATGAGGAAACATGCCAAGTCACAGTTCTTGCATACTTTCATGCAATGCCAACAAATTCTATAAGAAATGCGTCTAGTGACTTAAACATGCCTTACTGGATCATTCAACGAATATTGAAGAAGCACGAAATGCATAATTTCTCTTTTATGCCCGTCCAACACCCCCATGTTAGCGACTACGAGATGCGGATAAACTATTGCGAACACCTACTGATACGAGTGCAGGAAGATCCTACATTCTTGAGCAAAATAATCTGGACTGATGAGTCTAACTTTGGCAGAGAGGGTTTGCGAAATATGAAAAATCAGCATTACTGGGCAGCTGAAAATCTGCATATGAGACGAACTAGGAATTTCCAGCAGAGATTTAGTTGTAATGTTTTCTGTATGATAATGGACGACCGAGTGTGTTTTCATATTTACGATGGCACGCTCACGTCTGAGAAGTATATTCAGATCCTGAGAACAGTGGTGATGCCATTTGTGGAGAGTCTGTCTGTAAATTCATCACTCAATTGTTGGTACCAGATGAACGGGGCTCCAGCGCACAATACCATAGGTGTGTATGATCAGTTGAATGCTATATTTGATGACATATGGATAGGCAGAAACGGCCCTTGGCACTGACCAGCAAGATCGCCGGACTTGACACCTTGTGATTTTCATATGTGGAGTATAATAAAGTCCAAGGTTAATGAGGTGCATGTCCAATCTAAAGACGAACTAATCCAACGCATAACGCAAGCTTTTGCCGAGTTAGATCCATAGATACGAAGAACGACCACCGCTGGGGTACATTAAAGAATTTCAGAGTGTTTGAACCAAAACGGAAGTCACATTGAACAATTACTTTGATTTTTTCAGCTATGGTTCCATCACAAGTTGTTTTCTTTTCCCCGTTCACTGTATATAATCTAATCTAGCGTAACTTTACTCTGTAAATAAGAATTAAATTCATTTAATGTTAGTGTATGATTGTCATGTTACTTTAATAGTTCTGCTATTACATTTTTACAATGATAATGTCATAATAAATTGACGTTCTTTTTTCAACAAAACTTGCTAAATGTTTGAGCTAGGAGGAATCTGACAAGTGCCTTGGAGTCTGGAGGACAAATTACACAAGGGTGGGTGGTTTTTAATAAGGGTCGTTGGCCAGAAAACTAGTTTTTTTGGGAACATTTTAAGTTAATTGCGAAACATTTTTGTACATTTTCAAACAATAAAGTTATTTTGATGATATATGGTATATTGTTTCTACTATATAGGTCATACTGGTAACCAAATTTAATGCTTGCTTTCTTTTAAAAAACACATTTATTTAAAATATTTTTATGAAAATTCACTACCATAACGCACTTACTGCGTCCAGACTTTTTAATATTGTTCTCAAATTGTCAGCGTGTCATCATGAATATAAAAAGAAACTGGATAATCCAACGCCATGAAAACATTGGAATTAAAATTATCTGCTGCGATATTAAATATATCACTTCAGGAAACTAACAATATCTCAGAAATTATGCTATTTAGGTATAGGACATAGTTAATAAAAGTTGCAGAGTAATGTCTGTTAAATGCTTTGGAATAGAAATATATAGGGTGTTCCATTTGAAAATATCAAGTTATACCCGCTTGAATTTCGATATTTTGTCAGGCTATTATCGCACACCCTGTATAAAAAATAGATTTTCATTGCAATAATTTTGCAAGACATAGTTACCAGCAATCTGGTGTCCAAAAATATATTTTCTAGATTTACACTTTACAAGGATATATCAAATTATAAAAAGAGCTGTGATAACAAATATTTTTCAAAAATCGCCAATATTTCAAAAACTAATAACGCTAGATGCAGAAAGTACTACATAAAATCTATCCCAAATTGGATCTTCTTTCTGAAAATGCAAAAATATACAGGGTGTTTCATTTAAAATAACGAAGTTGGTAGCGACTTCCGGTATAACCGGAAATGCTAGAGTAGTGCAACAATTTTAATCAGAATGGGAACATCGCATAATGGCCGAATCCAAATTTTCAGCTGTCAAATCGGATGAGAAGGTCATAAACTTCTAATGAGCATTTCTCATCAATCACCCTGTATATATATGTATGTATATATATATATATATATATATATATATATATATATATATATATATATATATATATATATATATATGTTATTTTTAAGTGCATTTTAGTTTTTGTTTAGTTATTAGTTATATAAGAATGTATATACTTAGTAGGTTTATTTTATGTGTATGGTTATTTAAATTCTATGGGCGCTTTAATTTCTTGTATATAATGTTTGTGTTTTGTAATATTAGTGTATTTTGTTAAAAATAGTATATTTTACTGTGTAATTTGTTTATTTAGTAAGTTTAATTTATTTAGGGTGCTTTGGTTCTAATTATATTGTGTATTTTCTTTTATGGATCACTTGTTACATGACATTTTATGTTAAATTTAAAGTCCATATTTTCTATCAGCAATGTTCACTAGTAAGTCAATGGAAATTTTATTCAATAGATTTATGTATGCAGAGTTTTCTCTTTTTACTTATTATAAATAAAATTTACTAGTGATTCCTTATCTTACCTTGCCTCGGCTATATGTACTCTATCGTTTCATGGGGGTCTGGTTTATTAATTTCAACACAAATTTCACTGATACGAAAAAATTATATATATATATATATATATATATATATATATATATATATATATATATATATATATATATATATATATATAATGTGAAAACAATTAAATTATCTCTTTTAGTTTGCAGCTTCCTCTAGTATTTAAAAGATCATTTAAGTTAAATATATTTGTACTTTATAGTTCCCCATATTTAGTTTCTGTATACTATCAGCTACTTATTTAGTCAAAGAGAAACTCTTTATATTAAGCAGATTTGTTGATATTGATTTCAAAAATATGCATGCTCCCAATTTATAATTTTATAATTTATAATCTGTTACGCATCCGTCAAGTAATCTTTTAAATTTATTACTATATAAATCACAAAATTTAAATTTATCCTTTGTTGTTCAAATGTTTACAAACAGATTCCGCTTTCAATATTGGTGACCATGACAACCGCTCATTCAATGCGTTATCATAGGGAAAATGTGAAAATATGGATGGCTTAACTTTGTAAATACCTGGTAGCTGCTCCCTCTGGTGGCATCCACCTTAACTATGGATCCTAATACTGATTTACCTATTATATGGTAAAAATTTTACGTTCATTGACGAAAATATTATGGCATTCTTGTTCTGTTCTTATAATGGCACTGTTTAAATCCAATTTTACTTTAATTAGCTTGACAAATAATGATTATTCACTGTTCGCAAACTATTTGGTCCTCGGTGTCGTTCAATATATACTGTTTATTTTCACTGCTTATACTTTATTTGGATTTTAAACATATTCACTGTGTTGTTATACTCTGGTAATTACTATTATTGGGTTTGAGGTTATCTGGACTGATGTATTTTTATAATTATTACCACGAATTTATTGTATTTTTTATTACGACTGATCTAAAAAAAGATACTAGTGCTTTGGCTGTTTAAACAAGACAAGAGATTTTTATAAACGAATGTTCCGGGTTCAGATTATCAACCAATAAACGCTGCTCATTAACAATCTAATTTCCTTCCGGAAAGTGTGTTAATTTTTTTTATATTTAGTGTCATCGGTTCGAGAGTGGTTTCATCTAGATGCCCTGTATTGCGGCTTTATCAACCAATGACATTGCTGATTTACAAACTTAATCAAAAAAAAAGTTACTTCCTGACAAATGTAATTTTTCAATGTTATGAATCAAATTGTGTAGTTTCTAGCGATAAGTTTAAAATTTTGATATATTGTACTTTCTCAACCCTAGTAATGTATAAATTTATTTTCAATGCCTTGCTATAAATTTTGTTGCTTTGTGTATTGTCATTTTTCCTTTGACTGTCTCATACCCTAACGAATCAGTGAATTTATTTACAATCGCATACATATTTTTTTCTATTGGGTATTTCTTTGACTGTGTACTTAGTTAATTTTCTAGGTGTGCAACAGTTTAATTTGCTTTTCCATGACCTGGCTATGGATATACTTATCTGCCTCCCTGTCATGTGAAACTATAAAACGTGAAGTCCACTTTCCTTTCCAAGCCTTACGGTGGTCGTAGGGTTAGATGGCTGGCTCAAGATAACAAATATAGTGCATGGTGCATCCAACAGTGACTCGCGATAAGAGTAGTGTTACTGCATTAGTCTAACAAGTGAACTATTGACAACATCATAAATACAAAGGGTTCAATGCCTCTGGTATGTGAATTACTAATCTGGAAGAACAACAACAAATAATAGCCAAAATATCTGTTTAAAAGAAATATTAATTAAATTAATTAAAATTTTGCTAAACGAAAATTGGTGGAAATCCCCATACAGATTTCACAAAGAGTTTAATAAAACATCGAATATCCATCAGCCGACGATTAAAACAAAAAACATACTCCTCGCTAAATCTTGATGATGAAGGTGGTTCCACAGAAAAAATGCAGATAGAAGAATTGCAAAAATCCCACTCCTCCGAAAAACAAATTAAGATGAAAAAGCTTCCTCCTATTGTGCTTCATTGTGAAACAAAGGATCATAAGCAACTGATTACAGAAATATCGAAATTGGTGAAATCCGGATTCATTATAAAATACTATAAAGCTCAGATAAGCGTCTTTATCAAATAGCTGAAAGAATGGGAAAACTTTAGGGCATATCTTGCGCCACTAAAATTGAGTATCATACATATACACTCAAAAATGAGAAAACACACGCATTTGTCCTTATAGAGGGCTGCATGAAATAAATCCAATTGAAATTGTTGAGGATTTAAGAAGAACATATAAAGTAAAGGTCCAAAAGTGCTTCAGAATGAGATGCACTAAATACCCACTTTATATGGTCATAACAAGTGCTGATGTATTTTTAATACCACTTGTGACGGATGTTAAATTTGTATCCTTCACTAAAATACAATGGGATCATCTTCATAATAACAATAAATGTCGCAGCGCCATCGTTGCCAACAGTATGGACATTCTACATGTAACTGTGGGTCCATCGCAAAATGCCTAAAGTGTGCACAAGGACATATGACAAACGAATACACAAAAGCAAAGGACACTCCTGCAACTTGTGCCACCTGTGGGGATAGTCACCCTGCTAACAGCTTAGAGACAATGTGAGCGCAAGTGCAACCGACGTAGGTGAACTTAGTGAACGTATAAATGAAATGAAAATTCTAAGTGGACATATAAATGTAAGCAAGATGTTATCTGCAGTTCGTGAATTGAATTTGAAGCTACACATCTGTAAGGAAATAAATTCGAAGCATTTTACAATTTCGTAAGTACACTTTATAATTATGGCTTATAGTTTGAATATAGTATCTTGGAACGCAAACGACCTAAAAAGTAACTTATTAATTTTATCGATAAATACAAAATTTACATTGTACTTATGTATAGATGAGTGGTTCTGGAACCACCTCCCACCTTCCGCTACTGAGCGTGCGTGTGACGTAACAAATATGGCGGTTATATTGAAGATGACGTAAGCTTTAACATGAGATGACGTAATCCAAGATGGCGGTCAAGATGGCCGACCGGAAGTGAAAAACCCGGGGAATTTGAAATTTTAGATGGTAGTTGGCGCCACCAATCAAAGTAAGAAGCTCCGCCATTTTGATTTTTGTAAAAAATGACGTAACAAATCTGGCGGTTGGCGCAGGCGCAAACTCAACTTTTTAGTTTTTGGCGTAAACCCTAAGTGTGAGGTGTCATTTTACTCGGCTTGGCAAGAATAATTCAAAAAATAGGTTTGCGCATGCGCAAACCCAACTTTTGGAGTTTTTGGCCTAAGCCTTAGGTTTTTGGTATCATTTTACTCGGCTTGGGGAACAGATTTTAAAAATGCGAATGCCAGGCATTTCAGACAGCAACAAACAAAAATCCCTAAAGTGTTAAGACCAGACATGGCAAAATAGCAGCAGCTAAGAATCCTAAGAACGTTAAGACCAGACATGGCAACATAGCAACAACTGCAAACTATAACCTCGAGTACAATATGTAACATGTAACAGGAAATGAGTCATGTAACAGGAAATTAATAATGTGTTTTCAAATACAAATGTACGTGGCCTTCTACAAATGTATGTGACCTCCTACAAATATATGCGACGTTCTACAAAAATGCAAACAACAACGATGACGGTTAAATGAGTTTCAATAACAAGTCAAAAGTGGGGGTATAAGTATATATAAACATTAGGTGGCAAGCAAGTACATCAGTCGTTGTCTGTAGTCTACTCACAGTAGTTATATATTAGTGTATTTGTTCTGTTCAACATGTATGGTATGGATGTTAACGACGAACCTATTAATAACGATGTTTGTTATTGTTATTGGGGCCAAATTGATGCAGCTCTACGGCAGAATATAATTGAGATTAAGCAAGAAAGTAGAATTCTGCCTGAAACAAGGTATGCCATTACTCCAGCTCTAAGTGTTGCAATTGGTATATCAAAAGCGGCCGGATTGATTCCAATAATTAAGATTATAAATACAAGCCTATATCCACCAAATCCAAATATAACAATCTCATCGGGCTCATGGGAATGGGATTATTTTATTTCAACATTGAAAAACACAGCTGAAGAGTACTTTACCAAATCTAATAAGATCGAATATTCGACTTAGTGATTTCCTCTATCGTGTTGCTGATGTTCTCAAATGTGTTAATAAGAAGGAGCTACCACGTGACGAAGAGGTGATAAAGCTTATAAAAGCCCTGTTAAAAGACTATGAATCCTCATTCCGAGTTAGTATGTTAGAGTGCTTACACTTTACAAAGAAGCAAGTACTTGATCGTTTTAAAGAAATACACACGATATACAATGACTCATCTTAAAGCAAGCTTCATCATCCTAACAGCACTATGTCAAAATGTGTTTTATATTTACAAACCGTCCAATGTGAAAGAAGTAAGAATCTGTTTCGACGACTGCACGAAATGGTCTGGTCTTCCAACAACACATCTACACAATGATGAACGTATACAACTTTCAATGTACAACATGTCTAGAAGCAAGTCTGAAGTGGTGTATTACAAACTTGTGTTTCTGTTTGCTAATGGTACACGCGGTGAGACATCTGATTGGAACTCTTGTATTAAATTATTCTTACCTGTTTACCTCAAATTATATTTCCATGTTTATATCAACTGGTTTTCTTATGTGTCTAACTATATTTATGTTAATTTACTTTTGTGCTAAATATAGCGTTGTACTTAAAGATATGTATCGCAAACATGTTTGTTAAGAAATATATATAAACTAAACACACGTGTTTTATTCATTAGTTGAGCACCTGTAGTTAAGATGAGATATTGTGAGTCATGCTTGATACAAGTGAAAAAGAATAAATTTTCTGCTCATTTGCGTAGTGAAGCTCACAAATCAAAAGTATGTAAGCCATGACAAGTTGAACAAGTGCATATGCTAGCTCAAGCTTTTAAAAATAGAGTGGCCACCCATCGTATTAGCATAGATGGTAATGACATAAGACTTGCCTTGGATACTGTGAAACATACATTGTTTCATCTGATTGAAAGTGCTTTAGCTAAACATAATCAAATTAAAATGAACTTGGAATTGTTTGGTTTGTATATGCTCCAAAGCCGACATAGAAAATAAATTAAGTCATTCAATACTAAAAACAAAAATGTCACAGTTTCAACTAACTTTGAAAATATATTTAGGGAATTCGTCGATGAGATTTACACAAAAGCTTTGGAGTTTGCAGAAGCCGAAAGTGGATGGATGTTGGAGCGACTAATGTGGTTGGAAATAAACATTAATAAACACAGTTTTGAGCCGTAGAGTGGGGTCAACATCTATAAATTGTCGTACACACACTTTTAAGCTCATTCAAAATTTAGTTTTCTTATAAGTAAGACGTGCTTCAGTCTGCTCTTGAGTATCGAAGTGTTTAGTAGTGTGTTTAAAATGGCTACATTAAGTGATGTGTGCTACCAGCAAATTAAAGACAACTTCTGGTATGGTTTATTTGGAGACTTTCAATTAATTATTGATAAGAACACTGGTTATTTTAATGCAACTAAACTATGTAAAAAAATGTGAGAAAAAATGTATCATTGGCCGGAAAATAAGAAAACTAAAGTTGATTGCCTATTATAACGGTCAGCTAAAGAAACATTTAGGTAACCGGAATACCGATATCCTAAATATTTCAACCGAAGGAGCCCACTTAGAATCATCTCCAGGGGCTCGGAATACCGATGCCCTAGAAGTGACGAAAGCAACATCTCAGTTAACACCCACAGCCGCTACATACTTGGTGAACTTTGGTGGAAGACAAGCTGAAAACAACTTGGTATCTGGTACATATGTCTGCAAAGATTTAATATTAAATTTAGCCTGTTGGATATCCAATCGTTTCTATGAAAAGTGCAGCCAAAGTATTATTTTTTTTCGTAAACGAATTTAATCAAAAATACAAGGAAAACCTTAAAGAAATTGAACTGAAATTAATGGAGATAGAGGATGAAGTGCAGCGTATGCGAGAAACAGATGCTAAAGTCACAGATCATCTTGAAGATGTATCTCCAAAACCAAGCAATCCCGGAAAAATAAGTATGTTTGGTTTACTTTCAAGAAATGAGAAAGACGCTAAGTACCCGTATCATGCTATACGAACCCAGAAAAAAAGTTTTAGAAGAGCCGTTAGGAACTTTAAAAATAAACATCCTGATTCCGAAGTGGTTCTAAACATGTTGTATGATCCAAATTCTATAAATCTCTTTAATAGAATAAAGACCAAAGTAAAATACCTCAACATGAATAGAAACGATCTGCAGATAGTTGATATACCACAGGAGAAGTTTATTCAGGATATTATTGATTTACGTCATAATTTTTAACTTTTCACTTGACTTAATTGTATGTATGTAACAATATGGAGAAATAAAACACACTAATTTTAATAACGACTTTTATTTTATTCCAAGTATATTAATACATTAAATATATAAATAAGCTTATTTAACATCATCTGAATTTATCCAAGAATTATGAGATTTATCAAAGCCCAACCATTTTACATAGAGTTTCTTGCCTTTCTTCCTCAAGATGCGTTCAACCAGATAGATGTCTGTTTGTTTAGTCTTTTGCAGTTCTTCCTCGTAAAACCCTCCACTGATAGGCTTGCCTTGCATGTCTTCAAGAAAGTATGTTACTTGATTTGTGAAATGAACACTAACAATCTTGAATAACTCTGTTGACCAGCGAGGTGTATACTCCTTTTCGAATTGAGCTTTTGCTTTACTTAGACGTACAACATCACCCGCTTTGAATTTATTCTGATCAAACAATATTTGTGTAGACTTGTTTGTGAATAGCTTCTTCATTTTTCTTATCGACATCTTTAGGTTTTACACCAATTGTTCTATGAATTGTAGCGTTGTAGTTAGCAGTGACATCGGGTAGTGTATTTAAGCACTTGTAGGAACCAAACAAGTTGAAATTTTTGTAGATATTCTCTTTTAAGGTACATATAACTTTTTCCACTATTGCAGCCTTTTTCACACTATAAGTGCTATAATGATTGATTTTATATTTTTTCATTAAGGCGTTAAATTTGGAATTGTAAAACTCCTTACCAAGATCAGATTAAATGTTATAAGGTGTTGTACTATTAGCTAAAATATCAGCCATAGCTTTAGTCACCTCTTCAGCATTTTTAGATTTAAGTGGACAAGTCCACACATACTTTGAAAAACAATTGATAACCACTAAAATGTACTTGTAACCAGAGTTTTCACGATGATAGTCAGTAAACTCTGCCAAATCAATCTGCCACAAGTCATTTAAACCTTTAATTATGGTACGCCTACGTTTGAAGTTGATTCTTCCTGGTGTGTATAGCTCATTTATTACATGCTTCTTAGCATCAGATGGTTCAACTGTTTTCCTCTTTATGGTGATGATGGATTTAACAGGATCCACTTGTTATGTAAATCTTTTAGTTTGTTGTCTATTTCACCTAACTTCTTCTTCAACTTGTTATTCTTTGACACATCAATGTCTTTTAAAACTTGAGCAGTTATGTCCTTAGCTAAATTTTTCAATTTATTCTCAAATTCGTTTTTTAAATCTACCAACTCTGGTTTGTGTACAGCTTCAAGTAAGATGGCGATTATTCTTTGTATCACTTCGTCTTTGTTTTTCTGATAGTCATCTATCCATGCATCAACAAATTTTTTATTTACACCATCTGTTGGATCGATTGGATCACCAACGTTACACAATCTATGGCTTTGCAAATCAAAGTCACCACTTGTAGTTCTTGGGAAAAGTTCTCTTTCGATAATTTTAATTTTAAAACGTTTATTGGACTGGGAACGTCAGAACTTATCGATAGACATTTTTATACTAAGCAATAGGTAGGTATGTATGAAATATATGTAGGTTTACTAAGCAATAACACTGACTTCCTTTAATTCTTCAACGATTGATTGAATTTCTTTGTTATGAGCATTATTACCAGCAACTTGAGAAGCTACTAAAAGTCCAAGTCTATCAACCAACTCATTTATGTCATCCCAATAGACATATTCTATTTGTTTATTATTTTGTATCATATAGTTGTTAGTGTTGCTGCTTATATTCTGAGCTCTAGGTTCGGTTTTTTGTTCTTCCTTTAAGATGTGTGTCGTAACCAAAACCATGAGGAGTTGAGGATCTTCGCCCTCGTGGATTTATAATTGGTTTTATTAGAGTCAAATACTTTTCCGAGGAACAACCTTTGGTTCGTGCATTAGGATTGTAGTTAATTTTATGAACACTAGTTGATTCCAGAATATATCTATAGTGTTGAAGATCGTCATAGGTATACCCTCTAGGTGTTTTCATAAATATCAATTCTAGCAAACCTTGTGTTTGCGGATATCTCCTTTGACCTAGTCGAATGTCATTATCAGCAAAGTCCAAGTGTTTGTTGCCAAGACTCCAACTACCAGTATCTCTAGCGTTGCGAGCACCATACGTTTGATCAATGGTAGCAAGCCTCGGTGGTTCAGTAAAATAGTTGTCTACATAATATAGAACTCGTTCAGGATATTACTCCAAAAATTTTTGGTATGCTGGGTTGTTTGTGACAGTTTGTAGATCTGCCTCAAGCTCTTCAAATGTTGGGATATCATCGGAACTTGTCTCTACCTCTGGTTCGGCTTCAAAAACTTCATGATCTTTAAGGAACTCAACTTTGGGTTTCTTTTCTGGTATATCATCAGAAGTTTCTTCTTCTTTGATTTGTTGAGTCGTTGGTTGCAGTTTAAGTACCGATGTGTTTTTAGATATTTCACATAGTGATTCAACAATTGGTTTATATAAACGTTGCAGGACTTCATCATTCTAAACTCTACCAAGCTTAAGCATTAAATGTTTTCTTCGAATGTTTTCGGCAAGTTGTAAAATCGTTTTCTTGATTTTTCTCTCTTGTTTACCCATCACCTCCATCTTGCTAAAGTTATTTGTTTCAGATCGTGCTAAGAGATGCAAACTGTTCGGTGGTTTAAGGTGTACTAGCTTTGAATTGGTTGTATGTCTACCTATCTAGTGTTAGGTATCTAACAGGACAACAGGTAGACAACTACCTGCTAGATATATATATATATATATATATATATATATATATATATATATATATATATATATATATATATATATATATATATATATATATATATATATATATATATATATATATATATATATATATATATATATATATATATATATATATATATATATATATATCTGTCCTGTTAGACAGGTTGTCTGTTCTGTCAGATAGTTGGTTGTCCTGCTAGACATCTCTTTGTTGTTGGTTGCAGTCAATTAGATTAATATGTAGCTATCGAATCCTTTTCTATATATCCCTCTGTGTACTTCGTTTTCTTTTACAATCACCAACACACCTTACTTATTGTCTTTCCAACACTCGCAACATATATTTTTAAATTGTTTATTTAAAAAATTATTTAAAAGTCCATATCTGTCGTTACATGATCGTCGTAGATGTGTTTTAAATTGGTTTCGTCTTGTTTGAAGAGAATCAACACATTAGCGTTATCACGTATTAGATGTTTCGGTATTCGAGTATATGTTTGACAGAGATAGAACGAATCAATATTCTTATGTCTTCCCATACTAAAGTATGCTGTCATTTTATCCTGTTTGTCACAAGCTACATCATCAAATATAAACAAATAGTTACCCAAGGCATCTGCTGGATCTAATATTTCATCGTTTTCACTTTATGGATAGTAACCAACATATTTTGTTGTCTCCAACACATCCTTTAACATCTTGTATTTGGGTTGATACAAAGACTTTGAATATACATAGACGTTATCAAACTTTAAACCATTCGGTTCTAACAATAAACTTAGCATAACATTTGTTTTACCACACCCGCTAGGACCACATATGATACATCTAACTGTGTTTGGCAAGAGAGGGACAAGTTTTCGTTGTTGTTCTGATGATGTATCAACAACATCGTCTATATTTGTAATAGGTAAGACAGAAGCATGTTTGATGGTACGCATCTTGACTTAAACTAAACTATATTTTCTGTAACTATAAATAAATAGACAGATGCAAGTGAGTCGTATAGCCAGTATCAATGTTGGTGTCCCAGGGTGAAGGTCTTGTAAACACAGCTATTAACAAGCTACCTGTTGAGTTACACATACCTGGGTATCAATTTTGTGGTCCTGGTACTAAACTTAAAGAACGTCTTGCTAGAGGTGATCAAGGTATCAATCTCCTAGATCGTGCTTGTCGAGACCACGACATCGCTTACTCTCAATCAAAAGAATTAAGTGATAGGCATCGAGCCGACGAAGTGTTGGAGAACCGAGCTTGGGAGAGGGTTAAATCGAAAGACGCAAGTTTTGGTGAAAAGTTAGCCGCTTGGAGCGTTACAAACACCATGAAAGTTAAAAGAAAGCTTGGTATGGGTCTTGATGTAACCAACTCAAAACCGAAGAAGAAAGTTAATAATAATAATAATATTCTTTATTGGTCATAATTATACAGCATGTCAATACATATAAGTCGTTGACTTGTGAAGTATTTCGACATAATTTTACCAAACGTCATTCCAAAAATGTTTGATAGCTATCCTCTGAATAACATACTTCAAATTTTGACATACAAATTTTCAAATTTAGTTCTACCTCTTTCTTTCATCTAAAATTTCACCCAAAACCTTTACTGCTTCGTATTCCTTTCCATATAACAATACTTCAGAACAAGCAACTTTCTTTTCTGTTCCATATTTTTGCCAAAATAACAAATTTTGTGAAGAGCCAAGTTACATTGACTTTTACAATGCATAATAATACTTAGTCTGATTGGAGAAGTTATAAGAGACAGAAACCTTATTCCATCAGAGAATGCCGTGTTTGATATCGCTCATGCAATTGTTAAACAGATTGGTGGGCGTAAGAATGTGTTGAAACCTCGAGTTATTCCGATACCTAAAAGCGGAGGCTTCCTTCCACTGTTACCTCTTATATTTGGTGGTGTATCAGCTCTTGGCGCTCTGGGAGGTTGTGCTGCTGGTATTGCTAAAGCCGTAAACGATGCTAAAGCGGCTAAGCACAAACTGGAGGAAGAAGAACGTCACCTCAAAACAATGGAAGCTATCGCAATGGGTAAGAGAGGTAGCGGTTTGAAATTAAAACCGAAATGTAAGAGACTCGGCAAAGGTTTGTATCTGAAAAAACAACGTAGTGGATATGGTTTGTATCTGCAAAAGCCAAAAAACGAATAGGTCGTTTACCAGCAAGACCTCTAACAGACGAAGATCTTCTGAAATTTGCTGTTAAAATGAAAATCCCATATTTTAGAGGTGTATACATGCGAAATACTCGAGTTGCAACGTTACCTTAAAGATTCTACTCTAATGTATAATCATAATGTGTATCAAACATATAATACTTATAATTGTGGTCACTTATGTTTAAAATTTTTAAATAAAAGACTCAAACAGTAACCTCTGTGTATCAGTCATGTCGCAAACCTTTGTTTGGAAAGACCGCAGCTCCCATCTGTCCACAGACTACGATCCATCGATTGAATTGGATCCTGGTGGTAGTTACGCTGTTGCTTTGATAGGCTTTCACACATACAACATACCTAACATATATAAAGGTAAAAATAAATTTTATGTAAAAGAAGGAGGTGGTTGGAGAACCATCACGATACCTACTGGTGCATATGAAATAACACATTTGGAACACTTGCCTCAAAACGAACTTGTTGGTGGTACAGTCACACATGAACAAAAGCAACTAGCTTTGATTCTAAGACCTAATCCGAACACCATTAGATGTGAAATAAAATGTTTCACAAGTATCAGTTTTGAAGCTGATGATTCGATTGGGCGAATGCTGGGATTTTCAAAGCAAGTTCTTCGACCAGGTGTCTTCCACGAATCTGATTTACCTGTTGAAATAGTGGATGTTAAACAGATTCGCATAGAAACTAATATTGTGTCTGGTTCCTACTATAATGGGAAACCTTCATATACCTTATATAGGTTTGCACCGATGGTTGATCCTGGTTATGCAATCGACATCGAACCTAAGAATTTAATTTATTTACCAGTGAACAAGCAAGAGATTTCAAATATAAGCATCGACATCGTGGATCAAGATTCAGTTCCTGTAAACTTTCAAGGTGAAGAGGTGTCTGTTCGTCTGAACCTTAAAAAGATTGCCTAGAATGTTAGTATTTAAGGATATAAAAGCAAGTGAATCTACCAAAACAAGTTCAGTACAGTCAACCACTTTAAAGTGCACTTCGCTCCGATAATATTGAGTTCCTTAAAAGTCTTGGTTATCATGTCATCAAAACTCAAAATATTCAAAGACCCCGAGTTTGACGATTCTATTGATCGAGAAGAACTTCGGTCTTACTATTCATCAACTAAATCATTTGGTAATAGTGATGAAGTCGAAATAAACATCAATCAACAAGATGCATTTGTATGTCTAGCATTTGTATGGTGAGTGTTATATGTCAAATAATGGAGGAGCGGCTCTGTTTGAATCTGTGACCTATGAATTAAATAACAAGGAAGTGGAGCGAGTACGAGACCCATACACCACAACAACTATTAAAACCCTGCTTTCGTTTAGCAAGAATGAAGCCAAATCTCTTAGCAACGCCGGGTTGAATGTATCGTCAGATCATATCACCTTAAACAATAACAAGTTTCACTTGCTCCTGCCTCTTTGGTTCCTCTTCAGTTTCTTCCACCACTTTAAAGGAGTTCTCTGTGGTAAAAATACTTTCCGATTTACAAGAGCTCGAAATGATGCCAACAGTTATTATAGTACTGGTACTGCAAGATCTAAAATTACTGTAACCAACATGTTTTTAAAAGCTAAACATGTATTTCCAAACGATAAAATGAAATTGGAACTGATGGATAAAATTGCAAAAGACACATCTATATTTCTAGCATATCGCAAATGGGACATATATGAGCTACCAGCGCTTAGAGATATTAATAAAGATGTGTGGTCTGTTAAAACTGCAACAAACTTAGAAAGACCTAGATATGTGATTATAGCATTTCAAACAGATCGGAAAGACAATGTAAGCAAGAAAGGTGACTTTTTCGATAATATTGGTATGGTAGATCTACGAGTGTTCCTAAATTCAGAATGCTACCCTTATGAATCTATGAATATGGATTTCAAAAAATCTAAATATGTTGAAGCCTACCAGATGTACACAGATTTTCAAAAAAGTTTTTGTTATAAAAACATAGCAGAGCCTCTCTTAAATTATGATGAGTTTAAAGATCGAGCTCTATTTGTAATTGACTGTCAGCACCAGAATGAGTCAATCAAGTCGTCAACAGTGGACATCAAAGTGGAGTTTATGAGCAAAAACAATTTTCCCAATAGAACCAAAGCTTATTGTTTAGTTATTCATGATTGTATATTTGAATATAAACCTCTAACTGGTTTTGTAAGAGCTATTATGTAATATTTTAGTATGTAAGTCTTGTGAATTAATCCTAATAAATTAATTGTGTTTAAATCAGTTGTTTTATTTTCAAGCTTAAAATGCTAACATCTTGCTTTCTTTAAATGACATCATCTGACTGAAATGGTAAACACATGACTCATTTCCTGCTACATATTATAGTCGAGGTTATAGTTTGCAGTTGTTGCTATGTTGCCATGTCTGGTCTTAACATTCTTAGGATTTTTAGCTGTTGCTATGTTGCCATGTCTGGTCTTAACATTCTTAGGATTTTTAGCTGTTGCTATGTTGCCATGTCTGGTCTTAACATTCTTAGGATTTTTGTTTGTTGCTATGTCTGGCATGCCTGGCATTTGCCAAATCTGTTCCCCAATCCGAGTAAAATGATACCAAACACCTAAGGCTTAGGCCAAAAACTCCAAAAGTTAGGTTTGCGCATGCGCAAACGTATTTTTTGACTTATGCTTGCCAAGCCCAATAAAATGACACCCCACACTTAGGGTTTACGCCAAAAACTAAAAAGTTGAGTTTGCGCCTGCGCCAACCGCCATATTTGTTACGACAGTTTTTGCAAAAATCAAAATGGCGGAGCTTCTTACTTTGATTGGTGGCACCAACTACCGTCTAAAAATTTAAATTCCTCGGGTTTTTCATTTCCGGTCGGCCATCTTGGCCGCCATCTTGGATTACGTCATCTCAGGTTAAAGCTTACGCCATCCTCAATACAACCGCCATATTTGTTACGTCACACGCATGCTCAGTAGCGGAAGGTGGGAGGTGGTGTCAGAACCCCTCATCTATACCTACTTAGGTATAAAACTACCTGATAACACATATTATTGCTGTTTACAATAACGCAAGAAATAACATTACAGCTACCTGTTTAAATGCACTTCTAGGTATGGGCAATAAAGTATTAGTCATTGGTGACCTAAACTCGAGACACAACAACTGGTCAAACAGAACCAATAATACAAACGGGAATATTTTAAACAGGTACTGCAATAGCAATAACTTGACGATCATGTTTACGCCGACACCAACGCACTACCCTCCTAACGGTAACACACCCTTAAGAATAGATATAATAGTTAGCAAAAACATAATAAATTTAAGTGACCCTGTCTCTCTTTCTGAACTAGACTCCGATCTGAATCCCATTATCTTCACGTGAGACAATCGGTACAAACAAGACCGACTAAAAATAATTTCAAGCCACACTAATGCTAACTGGACAGAATTCCGAAAAAACACTTGACAGAAATATTACCGCAAACACTACTATTGATTCTACTGATAAAATTGAAGAGGAGGTAAAAAAACTAACTCTAAATATTCAAAAAGCTAAAAACAAACACTGTACATACAAAACGATCAACCCGATAAAATATTTTCCACAGATATAAAAGAACTCATTAAGGACAAAAACAAAGACAGGAAGCTATGGCAAAATACATTAAACCCACAATACAAAAATTATATGCACCAAAAATGCAAAATAATAAAGCAAAAGATAAAAGAAGATACTAACAGAAAATGGGCACAAAAATGCAAAACCTAACACCAAATAAAAACACACTATGGGAAATGACAAAAGCGTTAAAGAATCCACACAGCACATGCCGTCTTTAGAACATGACAATAAAACGTTTTATAAGAACCCAGAAAAAGTTTACGTAATAGCAGAGGTATTATAAAGTACCCACCAAACAGACCCAGTCAACAAAAGAGTTTAATAAACGAAACACAAGACTATTATAACAATAGACAAACAGTGGACCCACAAACTAGTTCAAAACTAATCACCACTCCAAGAAGTCCAACAAATTATCAAAACCCCAACCAACAGTAAGGGCACAGGGCCCGATGAAATAGACAACAAATTAATAAAAAATCTCACAAAAAGCTGTAGTCCAATTAACGTATATAGTAAATGCAATTCTGATCATTCAACATTATCTAACCGAATGGAAAATAGCCCACGTTGTTCCTGTCTCCAAACCCAATAAAGATCAAAAACATCCGCACATCTATCGCCCTATAAGCTTATTAAACCACATATCTAAAATAAGAGAAAAATAATTCTTAATAGATTTAAATCCAAAAGAATAAATTAACTTTTGATAGACTGTCAGTGTTGTTTTAGGGAAAACATAGCACCTGCATCAACGAATGGTAAACGACATAACGCAAAATTTTAACAAAAACCAAGTAACGATAATGGTTTTACTAGACCTACAGAAGGCCTTTGATAAAGTATGGATAGTCGGATCACTGGCCAAACTAATAAAACTCAAATTCCCCTACCATCTTATTAGACTAATACATTCATACTTATCAGACAGTAGCTTTAATGTCAAAATTCACAATAGCACATGAAAGGAAAAACAAATCCAAGCAGGAATGCCGCAAGGGTCAATACTTGGACCAAACCTTTTCAACTATTTTATTAACGATATACCTACGTTCCGTAAGACCAACCTGGCTCTCTATGCAGATGATACTGCCATATATGCCCATTCCTTTTCAGCAGAAGTTGCAAATAAACAGATACAAATTCATCTTAATACACTTCAAAATTACCTAAAGACTTGGAAAATATCACTTAACTCTGAAAAAAGCGAGACCATAGTATTTACTAGAAAAACAAACGATCCCAAAATATTTAACCATCTAAAAGTAGGAGACAAAAAAATAAAGCCCTCGTTAACAAGTACCTAGGAGTACATCTGGACAGCAGACTTAATTTTAAACACCATATTAAAACTGTTCTAAATAAAGCTCATATCGCAATGAAGTACATGTACCACCTAATTGAAAGAAGCAGTAAACTTAGTAGCGAAAACAAAAAATTAATCTATACCACTATAATAAGACCAGTTGTATCTTATGCTGATCCAGTGTGGTGCTCGGTATCAAATACGACAATTAGACCCGTTCAAATATACCAAAACAAATGCTTACGACTAGTGACGAACAGAAACAGATACACAAGAATTACACACTTACATGACATGACCAACACACTAACAGACAAAGACTATATTAACAAAACATCCGCAAATTTTTACGAGAACAAATTAAAAATAAATCCATTGACAAGACAAATAACAGACATAAGATATAATAACAGTCCTTATAGAATAAAACATAGACTGCCGTATCAAAATCTAGTATCTAGGGTATTTAAAACGCCTATAACCATAACAAATAAAATCAACTTTGCAACATAGCAAGTAATAATAATTATCTTAAATAGGTTTCTGTAAACACTTCACTTATAAACAACTAGACCATTTGTACAATATAATAACTAAATAGAAAACACATTAATTGATATAAGGCAATGATTTTTCTCTTTGTACATAACAAATTAGAGATTATATTATTTGAACAGGGGCTTTATATTTAAGTCGTAGTATATATAAAAATTGTAAATTTTTGTAACTTTGTTATAATGTGATATAGACCTTTAGAATTGAAATGATTGGCTGGCTCATGATCGAAGGGACGCATATCTCACCGTTGATGAATTTCTTTTTCAATTTTTTTAAACTTTTTTATCGTCTTTGATTCAATTTTAACGTTATCTGATCAGATTGTGTAATTCCATTATTTTTTAGCGACTTTTTGTTGAAAAAATCACTAATGAAAAATAAGCACTTTTAAGACTTTTAATTCAAGTTTAATAGCTGTTGTTGTTGTCCTTAGTTGGTAAAACCGTTCCACAGTTCACATAGATGTAGAGATTTGTATCATCAGAAGAGTTTCTTCTCTTTCCTACAACCGGTTCTAATTTTTACAGCATCGACAGGCAAAAGAATTTTCTTTGTTAAGCTACAGAATGAGTATCTGCGTCTGTATTCAGATCAGATTTTAAATGTTTTTTAATTTGTTTAATTTATTTCTATTAGCGAATTTTCTTGTACAAAATAGTCTTTTAATAGCGAATTTTCTTATAAATGGATTTAATGAATATTCTTTGAACACATTTGTTGCGAATTTTTGTATGAAAAATTATTCAATTAATGGAACATTTTTTAAACGAAATTCCTCGAAAATAAGGTTTTTATGGATTTTCGTGCAAACAAATTATTTTGATTTCAGTTTTAATTACAGATTAGGTATATAATTTGAATGTTATGTATTGTTTTAGCAAAATTTTGTGTAAAAAATATTTAGCGAGTTTTCGCATAATGTTTTTTTGTGCTTCCGGAGAAATCATTTTTTGTAAGATGTTTTTGTGAAATTTTGGTAATTAATGATACATGTTTAATAAGTTATTATATAAAAAAATTGTTTTTACTTAAAAAAAAATGTTTGCAAATTTTTATGACATTTTTTTTAGTTTCGTCGAAAGTTTTTGTGAAAAATTATATTTGGTAGGTGTGTAAAAAACTGGTTCGTTGGCCAGGAAAATCGGACAAGTTTTTTTAGTTTATTTGATTTATTTTTATTAGCGAATTTTCTTTTACAAAATGTTCTTTTAATAGCGAATTTTTTTATAAATGAATTTAATGAATTTTCTTTGCAGAAACATTTCTTGTGAATTTTTGCATGAAAAGTTATTCAGTTGGTCGAACATTTTTTAAACGAAGTACGTCAAAAATGAGGTTTTAATGGATTTTAGTGCAAACAATTTTAATTGCAGATTAGGTACATAATTTAAATTTTATGTATTCTTTTAGCAAAATTTTGTGTAAAAAAATATTAGGCAGTTTTTGCAGACATTTTTTGTGCTTACGTAGAAATCATTTTTGGTCAGTTTTTGTGTGTGAAATTTTGATAATTAATGATAAATGTTTAGTAAGTTATTATAAAAAGAAACATTTTCGGATTTTCTTGATTTTTTTCAAGTTTCGTCGAAAATGTTTTTGTTAATAATTATTTATGGTAGGTGGGTAAATAAAGTTATTTTGATGAATTATTATTATTATTATTATTATTATTATTATTATTATTATTATTATTATTATTATTATTATTATTATTATTATTATTATTATTATTATTATTATTATTATTATTATTATTATTATTTTCAAATTGCCAAAAATTTCTATTTCGAATAAATTTTCTGAAAACATTTTAAGGAAATAAAGATAAGTAACTGTTGAAACAGAAATTTAAGACGAAACACATTTCATGCAATATTCTTTATTTGTAAACCGCATCGGTTCATAATCTTTGTTTAGAAACCACCAGTTTGGACATTTAATTGGGACAAAATAAACATATGCTTCTCACTTTGTATTTGTCAGGACATACCGATTTCCGGCATATTTTAGAGAGTTAAATTCATTTTAGTTTTGATCATTAAAATATTGTTTAAAGAAGGGCGTAGTATGTGCGTTATGATAAAGGAATTTATTTCAAACTGTAATAACAAAATTTTCTATTCATATAGAAACTTTAATTTTGGTGTCTTCATAAGTTCTATTATGGAAATTGGTATATTAATACTAACCAAAAAAGCTCTATTATTTTAGAAGCTATAATTTTATCGCTCGGATACATATTCGCTTATAGAGAAGTAACAGCTTTCGAAAATCATCTTCAAATGAGCGCGAATTATAGCCCTTAGAACCCATACTCAGTGTCTAATAAAAAAATAACGAACTCTAAATTTGAATTTTTTTTTTGAAAATTCGAAAGTTATTGCCTTCTTCTAAATGAATTCGTTTAAAGAAAATTATCTGAAAATGCTCATACCTATATGGAGGGCATTCGTTTTAACGTAACAAAACTAGTGTCAAAATGTAACCTGTAACAGGAAGTAGCATTTACAATAGAATAGTAGGTATCAAGTTAAGTTCTAAATTCTGGTTGTTTTAAGAATTTCATCAAAATGTCCTGAATGATCGAGTAAATATAACAACCTCATTATTTGTTTGAAACTAAAAACTGAGTATATTATATTTGCAAGTGAAAGGATTTGTTAATGTCCATGTAGAACACGTACGTGGCGAAGAGAATGCATTTCTGGTTTGGCCTCGAATAGAAAGTACTGTTGAATTACAAATAAGTTAGTTTAAAGTGAACACAAGATGAGGACATACTTTATCAATACAATCTACCTAGTTTTTATATTCTTATCGTCTGGTAAGTTACATATTTCTCAAATTAAAGTTAAATATCATTTAGTATCTCGAATGTGTTTAGTAGTTTATTTGTTTCTTGTCTCAGTCATTAATGATTTTGTAAAAAGATATATTAAATACAAATTCACTAAAAAATGAAACAGCCTCCAATAAAGCGCTGACTTTAATGGATTTTATATACGTATTTTATGATCTGGAATTGGTGCCAATCTTTTATCAAAACTTCTACTCCTACCTCAAGTACCTATATCATTATGTATATATATATATATATATGTATATATATATATATATATATATATATATATATATATATATATATATATATATATATATATATATATATATATATAAACTAACTAATATATGTAATATAAAATTAATCACTGGTTTTCCTTAATCCTCGAAATAAATAAACTATTTAGCTTACAGTTTTTGTAATATGCAGTAAAAGACCGATGCGTAGGACACTCTGGATGGGACGTGAAACAGAAAGTAGAATCGACTAAAAAAACAAAAAAAAAACAATAACAAAGAATTATGCGCTCTAAACGTATTTGGACAACAAAGTTGTATTCACTGGTAGCTGTCGCTAACTAACAAAAGAGATAACGGAGAGTTACGCGCTAGCTATGTATTTCGATAGTTATGAAAAGAACCTCGTTGTCAAAATATGTGTAGCGCCTAAGTCTGTTATAACTTTTTTTATGTGCTTCAACTTTCTGTTTAGTAGGTATGTACTTAGTGGTAATAGATTTTTATTATAAGGCGACGCTTTTGAAAAATATTAGTAGTCACATAATTAAAGTTCACTAAATTATGTTTCTCGTTTAGGGCATATAATATTATACTTACCTACCTATTTTATATAATATACTTACTATAGCTGAATCGCTTAAAATTGTAGTTTTTAATAATTTTTATATGTCTGAATAAGTGTATTACAGGGCAATAGAGAAGTTTCTTTAAAGACTTTGTTATTCATTTAAAGGATAAATGTTACTGTCTAGTCACAATAATGACTATACCATTTTGTTTTTGAAATTACAGTAAATTTTAATAATTTGTGTGTTCCATGTTCTTGATTACTTTGCCGTAAATCTTTAATTAATTTTATTATTCATCTGCCAGGGCAATCTCACTGACACTGAAGTTTTTAAAATTGAACTGCTAGATACGCAGCCCCTGTGGCTCGGTGGTAAGACGTGTGAATCTTAAACCATGGATCGTGCCTTCAAATCCTAGTAAGAGCTTGAGCTCATTTTATCAGTGCAAGTAATCAGTAACTATCCCACTGAGCAAGATAATATTGCATCAACCTCGTAAGTTGCATTAAATCACCATATTTTAGGTTCCCCTACATGCCCCTGCTCTTTGTCGGTTCTTATGCGAAACACCATGTGTATATTTTCAAAAAACGCAATGTTCCCATGAGTATATGTATGAACATTTTGAGAAGATTCATTAAATGTTCGTGGAACATTTTCAGAACATACTGGGAGCTTCTAAGAATATTATAAATAACATTCTGAGAACCGTATTAGTATGTCAGAATCTGTCCAATGGTCATGTTCATAGAATGTTCTATGAATATATTTCGTACGTTGTGAGAATGTTTTGGGGATGTTTGAATATTCTTTCGAAACATTCCTAGTATATTCTCAGAATGTGTCTGTGCTGTCTGGGAACTATAACAGTTTAGTGGTTATTTCAAAATAATAGGTAATAGCTGTTAATATGTTGAGTATCACGACGGAACTGATTATATATATATATATATATATATATATATATATATATATATATATATATATATATATATATATATATATATATATATATATATATATATATATATATATATATAGTTTTAATTGCCCTTAAGTAATCTACTTATTCATAATCTACTTGAAGTGATCTGCTTCTAAGTAAGGACGGGGAATATCCACTAGTAAAATGAACAATTTTACATACATAAACTTCCATAACTAGAAAATTTTCGCTGATTACAATACGAAGTAAAAAATATTTACTTATATCAAGAAGATATTTGTTTTCTAGTTCACACTAGCCATGTTATTATCAACCAATGTGCTTTTTAAAGCAATAAATAATATTGGTATTTACGTAAATAAGTATAAAATATATATTCCTAACTAAAAAGTGTAAGGTTATGTACTCACCTGTAAATTATTGAATGACTGGAAATCACAACAAAACTTATTATTAAAAACAACACATACTTTGGTAAACGTTGAATATAGGATACAGACAAACTGCGCATGTCGCAAATGACGTCACATCACGATAAATATGAAACTGTTTTGCCAGATCTAAAAATTTGACTTTTAATTAGATTTTTTTTAACAACACACCACGAGGCCTTACAGCCTAAATACTATCTTACCGTGGGTGTCGACAAGGAGGAAAGAGGCAACTTGTTAATTTTGGACTTGAAGGTTCGGGGGAGAAGGAAAAACATATGCCGGCAAGAAATTCCACAACTTGGAAGTCCTCGGGACACAAGAGCGGGCATAACAAGATGTTCTATGTCTGGTGACCTGGACAGTAAAAGGGTGCATTCGCTCTGTTCCCCTGGTAGATCTGTTGGGGCCAGCAGGTGGTGGAACTATGGAAGAAAGCTCCTCCGAGCAATGCATGTGCAGATATCTATAAAAGAGAGAGAGGTCACCAACGGCACTTCGGTGGGCAAGCGATGGCAGCCTTTGGGTGAGGGTAGCGTCACCGATGAGGCGTATAGCTCTCTTCTGAACGGAATCCAGGATAACGACTGTAGAAGCGACAGCTGCACCGCAGATGTGGGAGCAGTATTCGAGGTTTGGCCTTATTTGTAAAGTATATAAGGTATAGAGATTAGCTGGTGAAAAGTATTTGCGAGCCCGGAAGAGGAAACCTAATTTCTTAGCAGCCGCTTCTGCAATTGATGTGACATGTTGGTGCCAATTGAGATTTTGATCCACAGAAATGCCAACAAGTGAAAAGGATTCATTACTTTTAATAACTTGGTTGTTCATTGTGATGGGTCTAGGGCTGGTGTATCTTATGAGAAAGAAAGCAAGACTGAGATTTGGTGGGGTTGAATTGTACAAGATGTCTACTTCCCCAGTCTAATATTTTTTGCAAATCCACGGAGACAGAACACTCCATGAGTCTGCGATCCTCATCTAATTGGGCTAAAGAGACAGGCTTGGAATATTGTATATTTGAGTGGAGGGTGCTGTCGTCCGCGTAACGGTGAACTGGGTTGGATGTGCTAGAGAGGAGGTCATTGATGTGGAGAAGAAACAAAGTAGGGGCTAAAGCTGAACCTTGAGGAACTCCTGCATTAATTGGATACAGTTTAGAGGAATAGCCATCCACGACAACAGAAATGCTCCGGTTGGAAAGGAAATTTTCTGTCAAGATACAGAGTTTTGGTGGTAGGCCATAGGCCGGAAGTTTATTAAGCAGCGCTGAGTGCCAGACCTGGTCGAATGCTTTGGATATGTCTAGAACGACAATCTGGTATTCATCGTGTAGTTCCATAGACTTGTTCCAAGAATGGGTGACAAAGGAAAGGAGGTTGGCAGTTGATCTGCGCTAACGGAATACATACTGCCTGTCGTGGATTAGACTGTGTTTTTTAAGAAATTTTAGTAATTCGATGTTTATATACTTTTCCATCACTTTAGAGACGACTGAAAGGAGAGAAATAGGCCTGTAGTTGCTAGGTTGCGTTTTGGATCCTTTCTTGGAGACGGGTTGTACTCGAGCAGTTTTCCAATTACTAGGGAATATGCCTCTATTGTAAGATGTCTGAAAGAGACAAGTCAGGACAGGAGCAAGTTCTGGTGTGCATTTTATGAGGATAATTGCTGGGATCTCGCCAAGGCCAGAGGCTTTCCTGATATTAAGAGAAGAGAGCATATTTCGTACCTTTTTAGTTTTGAAAATGATATCCGTCATTTTATGCGCGACATTGGGGACTGTTGGTGGTTATGAACATTTGGAGGTGGGTTGAGAGTAGAATTGCCGGCAAACAACGAGGCAAAAAGTTCAGCCTTGCCCAGGGCGGTAGAAGCAATTTCATCCCCTGAGACAAGAGGTGGGAACGTGCTCTTGCAAAAATTATTCCCAATAGATTTAGTAAGAGTCCAGAAGGGTTTGCTGCCGCTGGAGCTTAAGAGGACTTTATTTTGATGTGGTTATTGGACGAGTCTTTTGCCTCAGAAAGAATGCGGACATAGCTGTTTCTTGCGTCGTTAAATGCTTGACGGTTTTGTTGACTGGGATTGTGTAGAAGCGTTTTGTGAGCTTTGACCTTTTCAAGTCTGGCCTTGTCACATGATTTAGAGAACCAGGGCTTTTGAGTGACTGAAGAGGTTTTCTGTGTACGTGGAATAAATAATTCCATGCCCGCTTGGATAATTTCGGTGACGTTTTGTGAGATATCAGAGAAGTCAGGATGAGAGAAGCAGACAGACGCCCATGGAAATGAGGAAAAGTAATCTCGCATTTCGTCCCAGTTCGCGGAGTTGTAGTGCCAAACGATCCGTGGGTGTGATGACTGTGTGACCTCAGGTTGCATTGCGCAGGAAACAGTGACCATGCCGTGGTCTGAGCGACCAAGGGGGCGGTGACTGATATCTTATAGCAGTCAGGATTTGCAGTAAGAAGGAGATCCAAAGGATTTGAGCTGTGTGTTGGGATGCGATGAAAGTAAGTAGGTTGCTGAACCATATTGGCTAAATAATTGTTGACTGCAAAGGCCTCCTCTGCTCTCCCTTGTGGCTCAATTTTTTAAGATCCTAGCCATTCCTTATTATGGACATTGAAGTCACCAAGAATAGTGACCTCGGAGGAAGGATATTCAGAAATCAGATGGTCGGTTTTTTCAGAAAGGTAGTCAAAGAGCTGGACAAAGTTGTTGTCAGAAGGTGACCGGTAAATGCAACAGATGAATTTAGTTGCAGCCCTGAGAGAGAGTTTTATCCATAGTATGTATTTTCTTCCAGCTTCTAAATTGGGGAGTCTGGTGCAGAGTAGACTGCTACGGACGTACGCGCACACGCCTCCATGCAATCTAAAGGAATAGGGAGCTCAAACCCCGGGAAATTAAGGTGATTAGTGGCTGTTTTGGCGCTGATTTGAGTTTCGGTGAGGAAGAGAAGTTGGGGCCTATTAGCTTGGAGGAAATGGTGGACGGAGTTCAGGTTAGAATTTAAGCCACATATATTCGAGAAGGATATGTCAAATCTTGATGCTGGGCGCCCTGTACACCCCTCTCCCGGAGATCCGAATGGAGGGGTATTTTACCTCCGGAATCTTTCATACAAGGAGGAGCCATCATCATTTTTGCTTATAAGGGAAACCGACTCATACACCAGAACCGGAAACGTCCGTTGGGACTTCACCGGCCCTTGATATATGAGGTGGTACCTCCTCGGGCGTGAAAAAATCCTTTGCTATCACGTAAAGGAAAATTTCACTACCACCTGCTTGGCTCCGATTAGTCGCCTCGTACGACAGACAGGAGTTAGCATGGGTCTATTCTTTTAGTTAGTCCCCGGACCACAGGGGACAGATTACAACATAAAATGTACCATGATACAAATTTGTATCATGGTAATGTACTGTTTAGGATTTATATTGGATATTAACGTCATTTTAATTAATCGAAAATATCAGTAGGTAATAATAATAGTAATCATAATAGAGAACGGAAAATAGAAAGTACATATAATGCCAAAATTGATAATTGGGAGTTAATAATAATATTAACAATTGATGTAAGGCTAGATATATTCTCACCACAATCAGAACCCTACACTGGTTTTGCTCTAATTAGAGCTCATCAGTACGGTATACTAATTGCAGCGAGAAAACACCTATAAAGTAATACGGCTACGGTACTCAATCTCACACCACATAGTGAGACGTAAGAGAGGAGGCGCCATCTCCATGCGGAACCAAGTAGTATGTTGTCACAACAGCTCCAAATAATACAAAATGTAGACTATGTACAACCAACTAACAATTTTGTAAATTGTCTGCCCTGGCCCATATCTTTCCTAACCCAGACAGCACAGACACATTTTGAGAATATACCAGGAATGTTTCGAAAGAATATTCAAACATCCCCAGAACATTCTTACAAGGTACAATAAATATTTATAGAACATTCTATGAACATGACAATGGGACAGATTCTGTCATACTAATAAGGTTCTAAGAATGTTATTTATAATATTCTCAGGAGCTCCCAGTACGTTCCAAAAATGTCCCACAAACATTCAATGAATCTTCCCAAATGTTCGTACATATACTCATGGGAACATTGCTTTTTTTTAAGATATACAAGGTGTTTCGCATAAGAACCGACACAAAGCAGGGGCGTGTAGGTGAACCTAACTTATGGTGATGAACCCGAATAACTAAACACATATTTTATCAATGTTACTTAAAACTTAAAATCATCAAAAATTCAATAGATGCCTATGAAATTAACATTTTGAAGAATTTCTATAACTTATCGGTAGCAATTTTCTAATTTCTGTTGTTTGTTTTCTAATAAATTATACTTATTTGCACTTTTTCCCAGATTGTCAAATTTGACGTATACATAATTTTATTGGCAAACATTGAACTTTCTATTATTTTAGTAACACCGACACAATGTTTCTTTAGTTATTCGTGTTTTTCTTGAAACCAACAAAGTTTTTTTAAAATACCAGGAGTCACAAAAGTTTAAAAGTTAAATTGCTCATAAAATAAAATAATAATTTATTAAATCTGCCAATATGTTAAAAAATTGACATTTTAAGGGTGCATCACCCCTAGTAAACCCTTTCAAATGTATCAATTGAACTCTACTTACCGTTAGTTAGTTAATGCTCTGGGTATACTCAGAATGTGTATCAAATTGATTTCTCTAAGTTAAAGTATGACGCAAATATTGATTTTTTTCGTAATTGAAACCCCCACTTTGAAGGCCAATAACTCCTCAATGGTGCAATTTAGTATAGGGGTAAGTTGCGTTAAATCACCATATTTTAGGTTTACCGACATGCCCTTGCTCTCTGTCGGTTCTTATGCGAAACAACCTGTGTACATTTTTTGAATAACACAGAAATTAAAGAAATGCAAAGCTATTAAATATTTGATTTATCTTCAAAATGTACTAATTTTCCTCCATTTAACTGGCCTTGTATATATTTTCGTATAAGCAAGCCCAACCCGCCATATATGTTGGAATTTGGACTTATATCACTCACCCTTGTGTAGGTTACCATCATTCTACTGGCTACAAACATCTGTAAACTAACTTTCAGGTACTTAATAAGTCAACAATTCGAGTATTGCACATTTATTCAGATTAATTAATATAACAAATCCAAAGAAATGTTTTGAATAAAACATTAATAAAACAATTAAAATTGATAGGAGATTAAAAAAATAAAAATAAAATAAATAAAAATACAGTTCTTCGAGTTGCCAGACAATTTAATAGTCAAACACAAAGTTTCAGAGATGAATATTCGTGGTTACCCCACTGAAGTAACTTGAAATTTCGCTAGACTATTGATCCTACAGGCTTTCGGTGTTTTACTAAAAGAATTGCACGGACTTGATTTTGACTTCTAAAGCTATTTCCATATCCCGATGTCCGATGTTTGTCACCAACAGCTTGGATATTCTGGTTGTGAACGCATACTTTGGCAAAGTGATTGTGTATCTGATATATATATATATATATATATATATATATATATATATATATATATATATATATATATATATATATATATATATATATATATATATATATATATAAGTTTTATTGGACACAGTTCATCTACCTCCCATATGTTCAGGTCCAGATTTTCTGGTTTTTTGATACTTTTTACAATATGAACTTCTTCTACCTGAGTAAAAAGCCTCAGATTTAATTTATATTTGATCCTTAAACCCGTGTATGGATTTTAGTGAATTTTTATTTTTATAATTATACAGATACATCCATAACTAGCGGGTCGCTTCTTAAGTTCTGTTACAAAAGAGTAAATGGTCTGGTTTTTTATAAAAGTTATAAAACTTTAATGTTTCCATAGTGATGTTTGTCTTTGGCTTCATCAAAACAACCGATAACATCTTCCAGCCTATTTGTCTTATCTACCGGAAAAGTGTTAAAGATATCTAACCCCGCTTTACTTATAATATGTAGTAATATGTAAAAGTAGGGTTATTGTCATATCATCATTTGAATTGTGTTTTCCTGAAGCTTTTAGAAATATATTAAACTTTTGTTTTCATGTAGGCCCAAGTTCCAGTCCATCCACGGTGGTGGTGGCTTATATGGCAGAATTTACTATCACTATTGAAGTACACAATTTTTTTAATCATATATTATACAATGTATGTGTACCTAATTCGTAAGATGATCCAGTCTCAGACAAAATTGGGGAACCCTTCGTCGGTGTCAACTGTAAGAAATGCTTTAAAACTTGTTTATTTACTGGGTGCCTTTTACTTCTTGATAACCTGACACCATCTTTTAGTTGCTTCTGTGCGCTGTGTTATGTTATTTGGAGCTGGCGTGACAACATACTACTTGGTTTCGCAACGAGACGGAGACTCCTGTCTTACATTTCACTATGTGCTGTGAGGTTGGCTACCGTAGCCGTATTACTTTATAGGTGTTGTCTCGCTGCAATTAGTATACCGTACTGACGAACTCTAATTAGAGCGAAACCGGCCTACGGTTCTGATTGTGGTGAGAATACATCTAGCCTTACATACACTGTCCCTATATTAGGAAAGAAATGGGCCAGAGCTGACAAATTACAAAATTGATAGGTGGTTGTACATAGTCTCTATTTTATAACATTTTGTATTGTTTGGAGCTGTCGTGACAACAAACGACTTGATTCCGCAACGAGATGGCGACCCCTGTCTTACATCTCACTATGTATTAATAATTTAAAAATTGAACGAGCGTCTCGCCGCAGGACATGGACTCAAGCACAGGTTTTATTAAATCGTTATAAACAAGACCTGGCTAAAGGTGAAAATTGCAGTTTAAGCAGAACGCTTCCTCCAACCTCCTGGCCATCAGTTTGTCCAATTGAAACGCTGGAGGAAGGACAACCATGAGGTAATGTACATATTAGGTATTATGCTCGCATGACCTTGTATGCCAGGAGTGATTACCTCATAGTTCTGTTCCCTGCCATCAATTTTGCCATTATATCCACTTTATATTTTCCGTTCTCTGTTGTAATTATTATTATTACTACTATTATTATTGCTTACTGATATTTTCCAACGTTTTATAAGCGAGATAAACAAATTCGATGGGCAAGAAACAAAAATAAATTCTAGTAAATAAATGTGGCAACCATGCAAGCAATTATCGGTTGAAATTTGCATTTCGTAACTGTCACTATTCTCTGTACCTTCCACTCAAAGTTTACCCACACTTTATTTGGAGAAAGATCTCAATCCTCTAACTCTAGTTATAGTAAGGCTAGATGCATTCTCGCAACAATTAGAACCGTAGACCGGTTTCGCTCTCATTAGAGCTCTTCAGTACGGCATACTAATTTCAGCAAAAATACACCTATAAACTAATCCGGCTATAGTAGCTAGCCTTTCAATACTAAGTGAGCGGTGGACGTACCGCCACCTAGTTGCAGAACCAAGTAGTATGTTGTCACGCCAGCTCCAAATAACACAAAGTGTTAAAAAAATAGAGATTGTATAAAACTAACTAACAATTTAGTAAATTGTTAGCCCTGGTCCATTTCTACCCTAATATAGGGAAAAATTATGTAAGGCTAGATGCATTCTCGCAACAATTAGAACCGTAGACCGGTTTCGCTCTCATTAGAGCTCTTCAGTACGGCATACTAATTGCAGCAAAAATATACCTATAAAGTAATCCGGCTAAAACACAGTGTTAAAAAAATAGAGACTGTATACAACTAACTAACAATTTAGTAAATTGTTAGCCCTGGCCCATTTATAGGTGTATTTTTGCTGCAATTAGTATGCCGTACTGAAGAGCTCTAATGAGAGCTAAACCGGTCTACGGTTCTAATTGTTGCGAGAATGCATCTAGCCTTACATACTTTGTCCCTATATTAGGGTAGAAATGGGCCAGGGCTAACAGTTTACTAAATTGTTAGTTAGTTATATACAGTCTCCATTTTTTTTTAACACTTTGTGTTATTTGGAGCTGGCGTGACAACATACTACTTGGTTCCGCAACTAGGTGGCGGCACGTCCACCAGTCACTTTGTCTAGTTATAAGCTATTGTTCATTTTTCATTTTACAGTTACTGCAAAATGGTAAGATGCCATTTAAAATTTTATAACCTCAACCTTAATCCAAACTGCTTCAAACCAAACAAATGCGAACGGATTTTCGTCATTGTAGTCAACAATTCAAGCATCCAATGCCTCAATGTGAGTTATTAAATGATCCCGCGTTTATTGTTCGGGAGAGCATTAATGAATAACAACATGATAACTCTCTGTATTGAGATAAAAATAATTTTATTATAATGTTATAATGAGAATTAGAATGGAAATTTATTGTTGGCGCTAGTTTTCATTCTTTTCAGTCATTCCTGTGCTAGAACGGGTTATTTTTATTCCCTTATCTTTTACAGACGTAAATAAAGTTTTCTATAATTTATCAATGCTGTTTCCTATTGGTGTGAACATATTAACGGGACATCAACTGGATGTCCAATGGATATCCAATGGACATCTATTGGATGTCTGATGGATATGTACATATTTGAATAAAGTATATACACCCAGAAATTCTAATGCATTCTTGATTAGATTTTAATGAATAAGAAATGCTCATCTGTTCACATTATTTAAGTTTTTTAACATTTTTCTGCTCTAACAATATCCATTGGATGTCCATATGATATTCATCATGGTCATGGACATAAAATGGATATTATGTATATCTATTGGATATCCATTGGATGTCCTGTGCTGTGTGGGATGCTGTGCGACCAAGAAATTTCCAGCTGGAATTCAGTGTTAATGTTTGGTTGCGGAGTGTACAACTACTGTTTATTTGGACCGTATTTTCTACTACACCAAATAAATTCTGAAAACTTCCTACATTTTCTGCGAACAGAACATGCCGGTATGTGAAGATATTGCATTAAATTTAAGAAGAATGGCTTGGTTCCAACTGGACGGTTGTCCAGCAACAACGTTAGAAATGGACTAAACACCAACTATGATGGCAAGTGGATTGGTCATGGTGGGCCCGTAGCGTGGCCTCCACGATCTCCTGATCTAACCCCCCTTGATTTTTTGTTTGGAGGTTCTTAAAGTAAAACGTGTTTGCAACTCCCGTTGAAACCAGGGAAAAAATAATTCTAAGAATTGAAAATGCCTGTACAAAAATAAAAGTTCACTACCTAGAACGTGTCAAACAGTCAGTTATAAAAAAAATCTATTGTGCGTTGAACATAATGGGTCTTGTTTTGAACATCTGTTATAAAGTTTGCTAGTGGATTGTGATATTCATCCTAATTTTTTGGCATCATTTTTGTTACGTTTTTTTCAGATTTGTTACGTTTTTCTCGAAAACCTCCGCACTTGTGGAATTGAAGCAAGAGCACCTTTTTAATACCAAATTAAATTATGTGATGAATTGTTAAATAAAAACATTAAATTCTCAATGCCTACTGAGTTCTTTTAAAATAAAAATCTTTGCATACCCCCTGTATCTACGCCAATGACAACATGAGGGACTTCATTTTTTCTTGGCAATATCAGCGTTTGAATACTAAGTAGTATGCTATAATAAAATTAATATGTTTTCGAACGGCGCGTTTGCAATATAAAACAATAATTATTATATATGTATATTCGCCACCCTGTATCTTGTAAATGGGACGTCTTACGATATATGTTTATACGAACTTTTAGTGATAAAAAGTGACTTCTATCTGATGGTAAAGTTCTGCTACAAACAACTGACTTACCCTATATATATATATATATATATATATATATATATATATATATATATATATATATATATATATATATATATATATATATATATATAAAATCTAATCTTACATTTTGTATTTGCAGGTAGCTCCTTGGTTTTAGAAAGTGCACCAAATTGTCCGGAGAAATATGGTATTCAAGCATATCCCCATCCAGAATCTTGCAATTTATTTTTTTTATGTACAAACAGTAGTCTTACAGTAGAAACATGTGAGAATGGTTTATTATTCGATGGCAGAGGCAGTGTTTACAACCACTGCAATTATCATTGGGCTGTTGAATGTGAAAATAGAAAAGCAGATTGTAAGTTTTTTCACAGTATTATTTCATGTCTGCGGTTAAATTATAGTAGTTAAATTAAATATATATATATATATATATATATATATATATATATATATATATATATATATATATATATATATATATATATATATATATATATATATATATATGTGTGTGTGTGTGTGTGTGTGTGTGTGTGTGTGTGTGTGTGTGTGTGTGTTTGTGTGTGTGTAATATATGCTAAGATCAATCAATTTTTAACTAACCTGAAGGTAATATCTTTAGTTAACTTTTTATATTAGGATTTTTTTTATTTATTATTTTTTTGGTTAATTGGTTTTATATGTGATTAGATCTTTACTAAAATAGACATCAGATATAATGCTGTGCAACATCAGGTCCTAACTATAGCTTAAATTGACACATGGTTAAATATTAAGGAAACATATTTTTTTTTAGCGTGATATGTATATTCAGTACTTTAAATTATAATAATTTGTTTCTTCTGGGTTGAGCTATCAATCTTGCTTTTCAGTATATCTTAATTAACAAAATTCACTAATAGAAAGGTTCCGATGGTGAGACTTTTATAAAGTTTCGTCAAATGAACACAAATTAGACCCTCTAGAAGCCAAATTTAGAGTCCGAAAATTTATTATGTGTTTATATATAGGTATACGGTATGTATCCGAGCAATAATAGTTAAATGATAATTAACCCGCAATTTAGATCAAACTTGGCAAGTGTGTTTCTTTTATTAATTTGTTGAAGGAGCTTTTTATTCAGTCCAAATAGAGCAGATATTCTCCAAAAATATATATATTTCCGAAAATAATACAGCGGTTGTAATAAAAGTTGATATACATGTAGGCTTACGCTAAGCAAGCTAATATTTCACCAACCTTGCAGAACCCTTTTCAAAGAAAGCGCAAGTTTGATAGATTAGTTACAGAAAGCCTCCTGCAAGTTTGCTGCAAATAGCAAATCTTCCCCCCAGTGGCATTGCAAATGCAAGTGTTTCATTTGTAACCTTACTGCAAGTTTACTCTAGTGAGCTGTTACAAACTTTTTTCATACTTACAGATGTTAACTTACATTAAGCTTAAATTTTAAAAGGGCTTAATAAAGTTGTAAAATTTAAACTTACATTTGCAACTCATCTGCAATTATATATATATATATATATATATATATATATATATATATATATATATATATATATATATATATATATATATATATATATATATATATATATATATATACAGCGCAAGTTTGTAATTTGGCATAATTTCAATTAAACTAGTATAGCTTTTTTTTAATGCTCGGAGGCGTCAGATAGTATTTTCAGTTACAATCTTTTAAGAAAATATATTATACAATTTGTGCCAAATGTCATCGATAATTTTTGTAAATGACAACCCTAGATTTTTATTGACTATTTTTAAAGTACATTTCAAACTATAGAAAACCATCAAATTTCAAATTTTGATTATAAATCTTAGGGAGTTGAAAGTTGAGGAGCGAAAAAAAAATTGTAGATTCAAAGTTCCCAAAAGTAACAGGAAAGTGTTTAAAATGAGTTTCAATTATTCATTTTAAAATAATAAACTTTATTTTTTTTAATCTCAACGAATAAAAATCTAAAAATCTGCTGGCTTTCGGCAACTTCACATATAGTAACTTTAAAAATACTGAACAAAAACCTAGGGTTGATTTAATGAAATTATCGATGACGTAATTTTTCAAATATGGGACATTGTATATATTTTTTAAAAGGCTGAAGAACTTGAAATACTAATCAATGTGTCCAAGCATTTTTGAAAAAAGTAACTGATTAGCTGAATATATTTGAAGCTACAAACTACCACTGTATAGGTGTATTTTTACAAAATATACATTACTTATAAAACTGCAAAAAAGTTAATTAAGACAATGTTATATATATATATATATATATATATATATATATATATATATATATATATATATATATATATATATATATATATATATATATAAACATATGAAAACTGAAACTGACCCCGGATATGTGTTCCCACTGAGCAAGGTAATATTGCATTAACATTGCAGAATCTTTTCCAAAGCAAGTGTAAGTTTCATAGATAACTTGCAGAAAGCCTTCTGCAAGTTTGTTGCAAGTGGTTAATCTTCCCCCCAGTGACTTTACAAATGCAAGTATTTCTTTTGTAACTTTACTGCAAGTTTACTGTAGTGAGCTGTTACAAACTTTCTTTACACTTACACATGTTACCTTACAGCAAGCTTCAATTTTAAAAGGGCCTAGCAAAGTTGTAAAATTTAAACTTACATTTGCAACTTATCTGCAATTGTATATATTATATATAAAGTGCAAGTTTGTAACTTGCGATAATTCCAATTAATCTACTTCAGCTTTTTTTCAAAAATGCTCGGAGTCTGATAATATTCTCAGTTGCAATCTTTTCAAAAATGTATTATACAATGTGTGTCAAATGTCATTGATATTTTTTGTAAATGACAAACTTAGCTTTTTGTTGACTATTTTTAAAGTACACATCAAGCGATACAAAACCACCAAATTTCAAATTTTTATTAAAATCTTGAGTTGAAAGCAAGAAAAAAATTTGTGTAGTTATCAATGAATAAAAATTTTAAAACTGCTGGTTTCCTACAACTTCACATGTAAGAACTTTAAAAATAGTCAACCAAAACGTAGGGTTGATTTAAAGAAATTATCGATGAAGTCATTTATCAAATATGGTACATACTGTATAGATTTTTTAAAAGACTGCAACTTGAAATACTAGCCAATGTGTCCAAGCATTTTTGAAAAAAGAAACTGTATTTGATTAACTGAATTTAGTTCAAGTTACAAACTAATACTGAATATAGGTATAGGTGTATTTATACATAATATATATTTCTTGTAAAACTGTAAAAAACGACTTAAGACAATGTTAATTAGAATAAAATCTTTATTACATAAAAAAATTAAAGACTTACAACACATTTCATTTCTGCTAATAGATAGATATATACACTTTATTGACCATCAAATGTACATGGTAAGTCACTGTCTTTATAAGTACCGACTATAGTTACTAGATACTAGATAGAAATAGTTAAGACATATAGCGAGTGTCTATGTTTAGCCTAAAATGCAGTTCTAGTCAAAACTCAGCAACAAAATAGATAACTTGAACTCGTGATATCATTATTAATTGACCGATTTCAAAAATTATTTTTTCTAAATGAATACCAATTATTTGTTTTTGATATTGTTTTAGTAAATAACTCTTAGTCGTCTACGAAAACGTGTGAAACACCAATAACAAAAACGAAGTACTTATTTTGAGAGGCGAGAATTTTTTTAGCTTCTAAAATATGTGGTAACATATGTGACAAAATAAAGTCAACATATTAAATACTATTGTGAAAAAAGAAATACCTAAAATGGTGCGTTCAATTCGGTTTTAGAGAAAATTTAATTAAGCAAACGTAAGAATAAGCAATGGATAAATCCAGCACAGGGAAATGAATACAACTTCAATGTGAAAATAGCTTAAATATGTCTCTGAAAGTGTTCACGCACATGTCTTATCTATCTTTATCGACTAAGCATAGTACCGTCAATGTCTGTGTACATTCAGAAACATTGAGTTAAAGTAAATCAAAATTATGACTACAATGAATTACGTATATATAAGAAAAATCTGTGGCTAGTGGAACTTGCCTTCCAAAGCTTTTGCCTAACGCACTCACACACACACAGACACACACACTACAAATAATTAATACAAGTAGGATGTAACACTATACACATTAGTTTAGAGCACCAATAAATTTGTTCACCTTGGTTTTTGTTTTATAACATCCACTAGTCCCTAGTGTAATCTTGTTAGTGGGAGCATCTTAATAACATTAGGTAGAAAAGTGAGGAATTTGATTCCCAATTAATCAAACATCTGCTTTGTTTTCTCCTTCTTGTGGAACTGTATTTTTAATTCATGCCTGCACCTGGTATTGATGTTGCAAGATTCATCATTCACTGGATATTTTGAATACATATACTGAAGAAGAATATAGCTGGAAGGGTACCTAAGCATCCCATTGGCCTCGAACACGTTAGGGCAGCTTTTTCTTGGACCTACGGACACAATGTCCTTATTGCTCTTTTTTGCATGATAAACACGTGTTCCGCTGCTGACGAGTTAACCCATATGAATGTTCCATACAATAGGATACTGCGACAATGTGCAAAATAAGCAATCCTGGCAACTTGATGGGTACTGTACTGTTCCTTATGATGTCGATTGCTCTGGATAAGCCTCATTCTTCCATAGGTCAAGCATATTTAACGTTTTAAAATGAATTGGTCTGACCAGGACATATCCAGGCTGCTTCCAAGGACATAACAAAATTCGTATTTAGCAATTAGATTTTCTTTTTCCTTGAGTATATTTCATAAAAAGAAACAAAAATATAAATGCAGCCATTTAAAAATAATTCACCAATAGCGATATACCAAAATTTAATTATGCTACAGAAAAGTGACTAATGTTATTGAATTCACACATGTATTTAGTATATAGCTGTTTTAGGGATTCGTACCTGACATTTTGTCGATATACTCCATGTTTCATTATCTACACTCCAGACGAATTACTTAATTACCCAAAATTCAAACAATTCAGGCTGCAAGAAGATTGTTCAATCTTTAAAACTTCCAGAAAAATAAATAGACATAGATCAAATAACAGCTTATGATATCATAAATATAAACAACAATCCGCCATTAATCATTTTGGCCGGGCGCCGGGCGCATTGTCAGAGTCAGTTCGCTGTTTGCGTTGGTGTTGCTATTGGACGACGATGACATACGATCGAACATACACGAACACCTAAACGGAGGGAATTTAAATAAGTGTTTACAAATTAAAACAAACTTTCACAAACATTACAATTGTAACTTTACGTGAGCTTACAAATGGAGAAAAACAACAAGCCGGCAAAGGAGATATTACAAGTAGGTATAGAAGAGGGGTTCTGGAGCCACCGACCTGACTCAACCATCCTCGAGCTAACCCGAGCACAAGGTGGCGGAACTGACCGGACCCGACCGGACCCGAGCTAACCCGAGCACAAGGTGGCGGAGCCACTGACCAGACCCGAATATCTCCGCCACCTGACTTCGTATTTAACCCGAACAAGTAGCGAACTAACTTGAGATGACGTAATCAAATTCAAAAGCCAACTAACCTGTATTAGGCAAACGAGGAACCGCCATTTAAAATAACATGTGTAATAAGAATTTAATTATTAGCAATAAAATATAAACCACTTATCAAACCTAAGAAGTATATGAAAATTCGCTAACAGAACGCACTTGCTGCGTTTAGCTTATTTCTACAAAAAATTAGTAGACCAACTCACCAAACATAGTCATCGCCTTCAGACAGATTATTTTCGTAAAACGTTTTAGTTCTGATTTTTCACAAAAAAACTAGACACATATTGATACAAAGTCACCAACAAACCGATAGCTCTATATACACAGAAATTTCTACAAATAAACACAACTTCTCGCTTCACTAAACCTAAACACCTGTAATGAAAACACACCTATGGCATATTAGGTCAGATTCCAAAAATTATTACTGCAAAACACATAATTTTCATGACCACGCCTGGCCGATGTAAACTGAGGTTATTAGCTGGTCGCTCAACAAAACCGGAAACACTCTTGATAACGGTTAATCAGCTGATGTAATATTTAGAGCGTTTGGAATAAAATCATAACGTTTTATTTCGTTTTCATTTAATTCGATCGTTTAAAGATTACACCAGCTGAGTAACCGTTTCATTATCGTCGGCTTCCGGCTAAGATGATAGGTGAATGCCCAGATCATATGACGGCTTTAGTTTCAATAGAGAATCGGTAGCGAATTTTTATATAAGTTATTTGGTGTAAATTATTTTATTATAAAATTGAAATATATGTTTTTTATATCGTAAACCCACCAAATTTGTTTCTTAGACAACGGTTTAAGGTTATAAATAAAACACTTGATTGTAATACAATTAATTTATTAGGAGTAATAATATTTACATACAAAATATTACATAATGGCTCTTACAATACCAGTTAGAGGTTTATATTCAAATACACAATCATGAATAATTAAACAGTAGGCCCTAGTTCTCGGAGCAAAATTGTCTTTACTCATAAACTCCACTTTGATGTCGACTGTTGAAGACTTGATTGATTCATTCTGGTGTTGGCAATCGATTACAAATAGAGCTCGATCTTTAAACTCATCATAATTTAAAAGAGGCTCCGACATGTTTTTATAGTAAAAACTTTTTTGAAAATCTGTATACATCTGGTAGGCTTCAACATATTTTGATTTTTCGAAATCCATATTCATAGCTTCATAAGGGTAGCACTCTGAATTTAGGAACACTCGTAGATCTACCATACCGATGTTATCGAAGAAGTCACCTTTTTTGCTTATGTTATCTTTCCGATCTGTTTGAAACGCTATAATCACATATCTAGGTCTTTCCAAGTTGGTTGCAGTTTTAACAGCCCACACATCTCTGTTTATATCTCTGAGTGATGGTAGCTCATATATATCCCATTTCCGATATGCGAGACATATAGATGTGTCTTTTGCTATTTTATCCATCAGTTCCAGCTTCATTTGATCGTTTGGAAATACATGTTTTGCTTTTAAAAACATGTTGGTTACAGTTATCTTAGATCTTGCTGTACCTGTGCTGTAATAGCAGTTGGAATCATTTCGAGCTCTTGTAAATCGGAAAGTATGTTTGCCACAGAGAACTCCTTTAAAGTGATGAAAGAAACTGAAGAGGAACCAAAGAGGTAGGAGCAAGTGAAACTTGTTATCGTTTAAGGTGATGTGATCTGATGATACATTCAACCCAGCATTGCTAAGAGATTTTGCTTCATTCTTACTAAACGAAAGCAGAGTTTTGATGTTTGTTGTGGTGTATGGATCTCGTACTCGCTCCACTTCCTTGTTATTTAATTCATAGATCATTGATTCAAACAGAGCTACTCCTCCGTTATTTGACATGTGGCAGACACCAGTAGCATTTTGTACTGCTAGAGGTTCCAGAGCACCTTCGATTATTAGAGCTGACTCTGCTAGACATACGAATGCATCTTGCTGATTGATGTTTATTTCAACTTCATCGCTGTTACCAAACGATTTAGTTGATGAATAGTAAGACCTAAGTTCTTCTCGATCAATGGAGTCGTCAAACTTGGGGTCTTTGAATATTTCTAGTTTTGATGACATGATAACCAAGACTTTTAAGGAATTCAATATTATCGGAACGAAGTGTATGCTTCAAAGGAGCTGATTGTACTAAATTTGTTTTGGTAGATTCGCTTGCTTTTATATCTTTAAAGACTAGCATTCTAGGCAATCTTTTTAAGCTCTAAGCGAACAGACACCTCTTCACCTTGAAAGTTTACAGGAACTGAATCTTGATCCACGATGTCGATGCTTATATTTGAAATCTCTCGTTTGTTTACTGGTAAATAAATTAGATTCTTAGGTTCTATATCGATTGCATAACCAGGATCGACCATCGGTGCAAACTCATATAACGTATGTGAAGGTTTTCCATTATAGTAAGAACCAGACACAATATTAGTTTCTATACGAATCTGTTTAACATCCACTATTTCAACAGGTAAATCAGATTAATGGAAGACGCCTGGTTGAAGAACTTGCTTTGAAAATCCCAGCATTCGCCCAATCGAATCATCAGATTCAAAACTGATACTTGTGAAACACATTATTTCACATCTAATGGTGTTGGGATTAGGTCTTAGAATCAAAGCTAGCTGCTTTTGTTCACGTGTTGCTGTAGCACCAACAAGTTCATTTTGAAGCAAGTTTTTCAAATGTGTTATTTCATATGCACCAGTAGGTATCGTGATGATTCTCCAAGCAGCTCCTTCTTTTACATAAAATTTATTTTTACCTTTATATATGTTAGGTATGTTGTTGTATGTGTGAAAACCCATCAAAGCAACTGCATAACTACCACCTGGATCCAATTCAATTGGAGGATCGTAGTCTGTTGACAGATGACAACTGCGATCTTTCAACGTGAAGGTTTGCGACATGACTGAAACACAGATACTACTGTTTAAGTCTTTTATTTAAAAATTTTAAACATAAGTGGCCACAATTATAAGTATTATATTTCTGATACACATCATGATTGTATATTAGAGTAGAGTCTTTAAGGTAATGCTGCAACTCAACTGGCGGCTTCAAGTTTCCATATGAGTCAAAGTACACGGCTGTGTCACCACGTTTCTTAACTGCAACCCAATGACTGCCAGGTTCCTTGTTTGTTTGCAAATTCATGATAAGTGATTCATTCTTGCGTGGCCCATTTGATGGCAAAGTATCTCGCATGTATACACCTCTAAAATATGGAATTTTCATTTTACCAGCAAATTTCATAAGATCTTTATTTGTTAGAGGTCTTGCTGGTAAACATCTTACTCGTTTTTTGGTTTCTGCAAATACAACCCATAACCGCTACGCTGCTTCTTCAGATATAATCCTTTACCGAATCTCTTATACTTTGGTTTTAATTTCAAACCATTACCTCTCTTACCCATAGCAATAGCCTCCATCGTTTTATTATGACGTTCTTCTTCTTCTAGTTTTTGTTTGGCTGATTTGGCATCGTTAACTGCTTTAGCAATGCCTGCAGCACCGCCACCTAGAGCACCTAGCGCTGACAGGCCACCAAAAATTAAAGGTAGTAGTGGAAGGAAGCCTCCGCTTTTAGGTATTGGAATAACTCGCGGTTTCAGCACATTCTTACGCCCACCAACCTGTTTAACAATTGCGTGAGCGATATCAAACACAGCATTCTCTGATGGAATAAGATTTCTGTCTTTTAGAACTTCTCCAATCAGACTAAGAATGTTTTTAAAGGGAACTTTTTTCCTCGGTTTTGAGTTGATTACATCAAGACCCATACCGAGCTTTCTTTTAACTTTCATGGTGTTTGTAACACTCCAAGCGGTTAACTTTTCACCAAAACTCGCGTCCTTTGACTTGACTCTCTCCCAAGCCCGATTCTCCAACACTTCGTCGGCTCGATGCCTATCACTTAACTCTTTTGATTGAGAGTAAGCGATGTCGTGGTCTCGACAAGCACGATCTAAAGGATTGATACCTTGATCACCTCTAGCAAGACGTTCTTTAAGTTTAGTACCCGGGCCACAAAATTGATAACCAGGAACGTGCAGCTCAACAGGTAGCTTGTTAATAGCTGTGTTTACAAGACCTTCACCCTGTGACACCAACATTGATACTAACTGTGTGATCCGCTTACATGTCTATATTTATATACATACTCGAAAAATATAGTTTAGTTCCAGTCAAGATGCACACCATCAAACACGCTTCTGTCTTACCTATTACAAATATAGACGATGTTGTTGATACAGCAGAACAACAACTAAGGCATGGTCCTCTCTTCCCAAACACAGTTACAGGTATCATATGTGGTCCTAGTGGGTGTGGTAAAACAAATGTTGTGTTAAGTTTATTGTTTGAACCGAACGGCTTAAAGTTTGATAACGTGTATGTGTATTCAAAGTCTCTGTATCAACCTAAATATAAGATGTTACAAAGGGTGTTGGATGCTACAAAAAGTGTTGGTTATTATCCATATAGTGAAAACGATGAAATATTAGATCCAGCAGAAGCCCAGGACAACTCGGTGTTTATATTCGATGATGTGGCTTGTGACAAACAAGATAAAATGAGAGCATACTTTAGTATGGGGAGACATAAGAATATTGATTCATTCTATCTCTGTCAAACATATACTCGAATACCCAAACATCTGATACGTGATAACGCTAACGTTTTGATTCTCTTTAAACAAGATGAAACGAACTTAAAACACATCTATGACGATCATCTGACCACTGATATGGACTTTAAACAATTTAAAAATATATGTTGTCAATGCTGGAATGGTAATAAGTATGGTGTGTTGGTGATTGTAAAAGAAAATGATGTAGACAAAGGTAGATATAGAAAAGGATTCGATAGCTATATAGTAATCTAATTGGCTAAAACTGTCTAAGAGGGCAGACAGCTGTTAGACAGGACAGCTGTTAGACAGCTGTTAGACAGCTGTTAGACAGCTGTCTAGCAGAACAGCTGTTTACCAGTTGTCGTGATAGATACCTAACACTAGATAGGTAGACATGCATCCACTTCAAAGCTAGTACACCTTAAACCACCAAACAGTTTGTATCTCTTAGCACGATCAACTAACAAGTGGCTTACATCAGGTTGACAGGTTGTTTGAAACAAATAACTTTAGCAAGATGGAGGTGATGAGTAACCAAGAGAGAAAAATTAAGAAAAAGATTTTACAACTTGCTGAAAACATTCGAAAAAAACATTTAATGCTTAAGCTTGGTAGAGCTGAGAATGATGAAGCCCTGCAGCGTTTATATAAACCACTTGTTGACCCACTGAGTAAAATATCTAAAAATACATCAACGCTTAAACTGCAGTCACCAGCTGAACAAATCAAAGAAGAAGCGGTACCAGAAAAGAAACCCAAAGTTGAGTTCCTTAAAGACCATGAAGTTTTTGAAGCCGAACCAGGGGAGGAGACAAGTTCCGATGAGGATATCCCAACATTTGAAGAGCTTGAGGCAGATCTACAAACTGTCACAAACAACCCAGCATATCAAGAATTTTTGGAGCAATATCCTGAACGAGTTCGGTATTATGTAGATAAGTATTTTACTGAACCACCGAGACTTGCTACCATTGATCAAGCGTATGGTGCTCGCTACGCTAAAGATACTGGTAGCTGGAGTCTTGGCAACAAACACTTGGACTTTACTGATACTGACATTCGACTAGGTCAAAGGAGATATCCTCAAACACAAGGTCTGCTGGAATTGATATTTATGAAAACACCTAGGGGGTATACTTATGACGATCTTCAACACTATAGAGATATTCTAGAAGCAACTAGTGTTCATAAAATGAACTACGATCCCAACGCACGAACCAAGGGTTGCTCCTCGGAAAAGTATCTTACTCTAATAAAACCAGTTATAAACCCACGAGGGCGAAGATCCTCAACTCCTCAAGGTTTTGGTTACGACATACGTCTTAACGAAGAACCTAGAGCTCAGAACGCCAGTGATAGAAAAATCAGCACTAACAACTATATGATGCAAAATAACAAACAAATAGAGTATGTGTATTGGGATGACATAAATGAGTTGGTTGATAGACTTAGACTTTTAGTAGCTTCCCAAGCTGCTGGTAATAATGCTCATAACAATGAAATTCAGTCAATCATTGAAGAACTGAAGGAGGTTGGTGTTATCGCCTAGTATACCTACATATATCACAGACATACCTACCTTAGTGCTTAGTATAAAAATGTCTATCGATAAGTTCGGACGTTCCCAATCCAATAAAGGTTCTAAGTTTAAAATTATTGAAAGAGAGATTTTCCCAAGAACTGATAGTGGTGATTTTGATTTGCAAAGCCATAGATTGTGTAACATCGCTGATCCAGTCGATGCAACAGATGGTGTAAATAAAAAATTTGTTGATGTATGGATAGAAGACTATCAGAAGAACAAAGATGAGGTAAAACAAAGAATCATTGCCATACTACTTGAAGCTGTACACAAACCTGAGTTGGAAGATTTAAAAAACGAATTTGAAAATAACTTGAAAATTTTAGCTAAGAACATAACTACTCAAGTTTTAAAAGATATTGATGTGTTAAAGAATAAGAAGCTAAAGAATAAGCTGGGAGAAATAGACAGCAAACTAAAAGATTTACATGATAAGTGGATACTTTTAAATCCAACATCACCATGAGACGCAAAATTGTTGAACCATCTAATACCAAAAAACAAATTATTGATGAGTTATATAAACCAGCAAGAATCAATTTTAAACGTAGACGTACAATAATCAAAGGTTTAAATGATTTGTGGCAGATTGATTTAGCAGAATTTACAGACTACTACAAAGCAAACTCTGGTTATAAGTATATTTTAGTGGTTATTAATTGTTTTTCAAAGTATGTGTGGACTCGCCCTCTTAAATCTAAAACTGCTGAAGAGGTGACTAAAGCTATGGCTGATATTTTATCTACTAGTACAGCGCCCTCTAACATCCAGTCTGATCTTGGCCGCGAGTTCTATAACTCAAAATTTAACGCCTTAATGAAAAAATATAACATCAATCACTACAGCACTTATAGTGTGAAGAAGGCTGCAATGGTGGAAAGAGTCACACGTACCTTGAAAGAGAAGATCTATAAAAATTTCAACTTGATTGGTTCCTACAAGTGGATTAATACACTACCTGACGTCACTGCTGCTTACAACGCTACTGTTCATCGAACAACTGGTGTAAAACCTCAAGATGTTAACAAGAAAAATGAAAAAGCTATTCTGAAACAAGTTTACTCAAATCTGAAAGTGTTTAACAAAAATAAATTTAAAGTGGGTGATGTTGTACGTATAAGTAAAGCAAAAGCTCAATTTGAAAAGGGGTATACACCTCGCTGGTCAACAGAATTATTCAAGATTGTTAGTATTCATTTCACAAATCCAGTAACATACTTTCTTGAAGATATGCAGGGGAAACCAATCAGTGGAGGATTTTACGAGGAAGAACTACAAACGACTAAACAAACAGACATCTATCTGGTTGAACGCATCTTGAGGAAGAAAGGCAAGCAGCTCTATGTAAAATGGCTGGGTTTTGATAAATCTCATAATTCTTGGATAAATTCAGATGATGTTGAATAAGCTTATATATTTAATGTATTAATGTACTTAGAATAAAATAAAAGTCTTTATTAAAATAATGTTATTTTATTTTTTCATCTGGTTACATACAATTAAGCCAAGTGAACAATTACAATTTATGTCGTAAATGAATAATATCCTGAATAAACTTCTCCTGCGGTACATCTGCTATCTGTAGATCGTTTCTCTTCGCCTTGAGGTATTCGACTTCGGTCTTTATTCTGTTAAAGAGATTTACAGAATTTGGATCATACAACATGTTTAAAACTACTTCGGAATCAGGGTGTTTATTTTTAAAGTTCTTGACAGCTCTTTTAAAACTTTTCTTCTGAGTCCTTACAGCATGATATGGATAGGTAGCATCCTTCTCATTTCTTGAAAGCAAACCAAAAACACAAAGTTTTCCAGGGTTGCTTGGTTTTGGAGATATATCTTCTAAATGTTCTGTGATTTTAGCATTTGTTTCTCGCATACGCTGCACTTCATCATCTATCTCCATTAATTTCACTTCAATTTCTTTGAGGTTATCCTTGTATTTTTGATTAAAGTCACTTACGAAAAAATCAAAAATAATTTGGTTGCACTTTTCATAGAAACTATTGGATATCCAACAAGCCAAATTTAATATTAAATCTTTACAGACATATGTACCAGATATCAAGTTGTTTTCATCTTGTCTTCCACCAAAGTCCACCAAGTATGTAGCGGTTGTTGGTGTTAATTGAGATGTTGCTTCCGCCACTTCTAGGGCATCGGTATTCCGAGCCCCTGGAGATGAGTCTAAGTGGGCTCCTTTGGTTGAAATATTTAGGGTATCGGTATTCCGGCTACCTAACTGTTTCTTTAGCTGACCGTTGTAATAGACAATCAACTCTTTAGTTTTCTTATTTTCCAACCAATGATACAGTTTTTTCTCACCATTTTTACACAGCTTAGTCGCATTAAAATAACCAGTGTTCTTATCGATAATTAGTTGAAAGTCTCCAAATAAACCATACCAGAAGTTATCTTTGATTTGCTGGTAACACACATCACTTAATGTAGCCATTTTAAACACACTACTGAGCACTTGGATACGTTAGAGTTAACTGAAGCACGTCTTACCTCTACGATAACTAAATTTTGAATGAGTTTAACAGTGTGTAGTGAACAATTTATAGATGTTGATACCACTATCGTTTGAAGCTGTATTTATTAATATTTATTTCCAACCACATTAGCTGTTCCAACATCCATCCGCTTTCAGCTTCTGCAAACTCTAAAGCTTTTGTGTAAATTTCGTCGACGAATTCTTGATATATACTTTCAAAATTAGTTGACACTGTAACATTTTTATTTTTAGTATTAAATGACTTCATTTCTTTTTTATTTCGACTTTGGAGCACATACAAACCAAACAATTCTAAATTCATTTTAATTTCATTATGCTTAGCTAAAGCAGCTTCCATCAGATGAAACACTTTGTGTCTTATTGTTTCCATAAACTGTTTAATATCAATACCTTTTTCGTATATACGATAAGTAGCCATTCTATTTTTAAAAGCTTGAGTTAACATCTGCACATGTTCAACTTGCCACGGTTCACATACTTTTGATTTATGAATTTCACTACGTAAATGCCCAGAGAAAGCACTCTTTTTCACTTGTAACGAGCACGATTCACAGTATCTCATCTTAACTATAGGTGCTTAACTACTGAATAAAAACACAAATCTTCAGCTTATATATCTTTATTAACAAAACTGTTTACGATAGATACCTTTAAGTATAGTGTTATATTTAAAACAAAAGTACATCAGCATAAATATAGCAAGACATATAAGAAAACTAGTTGATATAAACATAGAAATATAATTTGAAGTGAACAGATAAGAATCGGTTAATATGAGAGTTCTCCAATCAGATGTCTCATCACGGGTACCATTATCAAACAAGAACATAAGTTTATAGCGCACCATATCACTCTTAATTTTGGATATGTTATATGTTGAAACTTCAATCACCTCATCGTTGTGTAGATGTGTTCTTGGTAGTCCAGACCATTTGGTGCAGTCATCGAAACAGATTCGCACTTCTTTCACATTTGGTGGTTTGTAGACGTAAAACACATTTTGACATAGTGCTGTCAGGATGACGAAACTTGCTTTAAAATGGCCCATTGTATATCAAGTGTATTTCTTTAAAACGATTAAGTATTTGTTTCTCTGCAAAGTGTAAACACTCTAACATGCAAACTCGGAATGATGGGTCCTGATCTTTCAACATAATATTTATAAGCTTTATTATTTTATCGTCACACGGTAGCTCCTTCTTATTAACACATTTGAGAACATCAGCGACACAATAGATGAAATCGCTAAGCCGAATATCAAAGTTAAAATGAGTTAGAAACTTCACCTTCTCGTTGATGATTTCAACCAGATCTAGTAGTTGTTGAACTGCATCTTCGGTTAAATAAAAAGTAGTAGAATCATCTGAGATTGATATACCTTTACTGTCTAAAATTTTAATAGGTTTGACAGTACATACTCCAATATTTTCAGGTTCAATCGTATTACCTTTGGTAAAGTATTCTTTAACTGCTTTTGTTAGTGTTGAAATAAAATAGTCCCACTCCCAGGAGACAGATGAGATTGTTATATTTGGATTTGGTGGATACGGACTATTATTTACAATCTTAATTATTGGAATCAATCCAGCAGCGTTTGATATACCAATTGCAACACTTAGAGAGGGGTTAACAGTATACCTTGTTTCCAACAGCATTCTACTTTCTTGCTTAATCTCAATAATATTCTGGCGCATAGCTGCATCAACTTGGCCCCAATAACAATTTTCACAAACACTGTTATTAGCAGATCTGAAGGACTCAGGATCATCGTTAACATCGATACCATACATGTTGAACAGAACAAGTACACTACTATAACTACTAAGAATAACTACGACGAGCAAATTGCAGACTAATGTGTTTGCATGCCACTCGGCGGTTTTATAATTATATCCCCACCTTTGTTTAAACTTCTGGAGTTTTATCTATTTCATATGACTTTAAGGTCATTCAACGGAAATAAAACCACAAACAGGAAATATGAACTGCTCACAAGGTTATTTCAAGAGTTGCGAGGAAAATATGTTGGCTAACAAGGTTAATTTCGGGAAATGCTAAATATAGTCATAGTTGGAAGCGATATCGCGGCTACCACTAGATGTATACCTTGTTGCCAGCTCTACTTTCTACAGATTCTTTAAATCAAACCGATTTCAATAAGACTTAAGAATATAAATATTTTATTGTACGCATGTACATATGTTAAATTTGGATTCTGCTTACCTAGACGAGTGATATGACACCAAACACGTAGGAATTTAACCAACAAATAAAAATTGCTTGTACGCATGCGCTAGCCGCCATGTTTAAATGGCGGTTCCTCGTTTGTCTAATACAGGTTAGTTGGCTTTTGAATTTGATTACGTCATCTCAGGTTAGTTCGCTACTTGTTCGGGTTAAATAAGAAGTCAGGTGGCGGGGATATTCGGGTCTGGTCAGTGGCTCCGCCACCTTGTGCTCGGGTTAGCTCGGGGGCGGTCGGGTTCGGTCAGTTCCGCCACCTTGTGCTCGGGTTAGCTCGAGGATGGTTGAGTCAGGTCAGTGGCTCCACCACCTTCCACCACCCGGTGGTGGGTGGTGGGTGGTGGCTCCAGAACCCCTCTTCTATACCTACTATTACATTTGAAAGTTATGTTGAAATTTCATTTGCAAATTTGCATTGTTTTTTTTTTTTGGCAGCAAACATTTAGAAATGTTGCAAACTTAACTTGCTTAATGGTAAATTATCTAACGTAACGGTAAGCATTTGTAAGTTATCATGCTTAGTGGGTTTGGGGGGCCTAATCAGCGCTCATTTGAAGAAATTTTTTCAAAATTCAAAAGTCGGGATCTCCTTATTAGTGATTTTTTTTAAAAGGAAATCACTAAAACCCAGGAATTTCTGGTACATTTCCAAAACAGACACGTACTTGTGTGTTTGCAGAAGCAGCTTTGGCCACAATTAAATTTAATTGATGTGCATAACAATGCACAAAATCCTCCAGCGGAAATAGCTTTTAGTGAATTTTCTTTAAAAAATTCACTAAACAATTTTTCAAGTTTTTGTGTCTCGCCATCCTAAGCGCCTGCTGCGTGTCGGTATATCTGATGGCGTCAATGAAGGTTTGCACCGATAGCTGGTTTAAAAAATCTATCGCAGCTGTGGGGTAGGCTAATCGCGTCAGTTTGACAACGTCGGCGTGGAGATCTTGGAGACTTTCGCCCGGTTTCTGACAACAACAATTTTAGCATCGTTAACGATGCTCTGGCACATTCCTTGGAGTTTGAAGCGGCAAAGCAAGCGTCGAAAAGTCATGTGAAGGTTCGCAGTCTCCAGGTCCAAGAAGAAAATAAAACAGATTCATCCAAGGTCATGCAGCTACTTGAATTCAAGTTTTTGTGTCTCGCCATCCTTAGCGCCTGCTGCGTGTCGGTATATCTGATGGCGTCAATGAAGGTTTGCACCGATAGCTGGTTTAAAAAATCTATCGCAGCTGTGGGGTAGGCTAATCGCGTCAGTTTGACAACGTCGGCGTGGAGATCTTGGAGACTTTCGCCCGGTTTCTGACAACAATTTTTCAACTGCAATCGATACAACTGTTGTAAATGCTAGTCGCCAAACCTCATTTATAATTGATGTCTGATGCTGTCAAAACTCAGCAGTTCTTCCCTGTGAATCTTAAAGCACATCTAGAGCATCTCCTCTGAGAGCTACAATTAACGAAGTCGCTTTCTCTCTTTCGCCCAACCATTTTCTGTCGCAGCGGCTTCGAACTGGCGTAGATAAATACCCCATGGGACTGAGCCATTAAATGCGGGAACCTTAATTCTTACGTGGCTACTTAAAGCTTGTACACAGTATATTATGTTTCAAGAACACACCCAGTTATGACATACTGCTGACACTGATCTTCCAGATATATATATATATATATATATATATATATATATATATATATATATATATATATATATATATATATATATATATATATATATATATATATATATATAATTAGCCGATCTTGATCAAATTTGATGAATACCTTCCTTTTGCAAGTGGTTTGGATAAGTTTGTTACTCAGGAGAATAGGCCCAGGTTTTCCCGGGAAATGTTGTGTTTTCTTTCTAAAAAAATTTATATCTCCGGAAATAACAAAGCAAGGACAACGAAATTTGGTACGCGTATTTGTATTATAAAGAGTGAACCCTGCACCAAAATTTATGTCTCTAAGTTTAAAGACAAAAAAGTTACGGGCAGCTAGAAAAACAAATTTTGGAGTTTTCCTCAAAACGTCAAACTCGTAATTTGAAACGTCAAAATTGGCAATGTTTAGGCAAGGAACGTGAAACAAATACGCCTTGTGAAAAGAAAATGTTGCAAGACGAGTGTTCTGCGAACCCTTAAGTTTCAGATTCAACCGTCATTGCCCTTCATTTTACTAAAATATTTACAGAAAATTCATTTCAAATAGACCCTTTCTCTGATGCTTTCGCTGTCGGTTTAGTTAAGTTGATGCTTTCGCTGTATGTTTTAATGAAGTTTATGGTTTAACGGTCTATAATTTTTAGCTAATTTTCGTAGAACAAATTCGTTAATGCATTTTTTTTCGAAATATGATGCATGATTGTAAGAAAAAAATCTGGACGCACTAAGTGCGTTTTGGTAGCGAATTTTCATTAAATCCTTCAAATTTCGATAACTCAATTTGCTATTAACTTAAGTTTTGTTGGTTAGCAAACCAACAATTAACTTTATTTTTGGAAAATTTTTGTATATTTTCAAATAATAATTAATTTTGATCAAATATAGTACATTGTTTCTACTACATAGGCTATACCGGTAATCAGATTGATGCCTGTTTGCATTTGCTATTAAAAACATTTTTATGAAAATTCACTTCTATAACGCACTTGCTGCGTCCAGACTTATTTATTAATGCCTGAACATTCGAGTGCTGTCCGCTCATCACTGCTGCGCCGTCGTAACTTTTTGCAATAAGTTTATTAGGACAATTTTTAATTAGCCGATCCACAACATTTAAAATAGTTTTACTAAGAGTTTGGGCGTCACATTTTGTTGGGTTTACATACCTCCTGAAACGTTCAATCGGCTCACCTCCGTGAATATACCTAAAAGTCACGACCAGTTGAGATTTTCGAACAATATCTGTGGTTTCATCTGCTATAACTGCCAAAAATGAAGCACGATTAATTTCACTAATTATTTCTTCGTAACAAACCTCTACTAGCATGCACTTTAAAATATCGTTCTCGATTTCTTTGGAAGTGCCTTTAAATGTTGACGCATTCTTTAAATGCTCACTTAAAGTAGCGTCAAGTTCCGCCGAAAAATTTATGAGCCCTGGAAATATCCCTGGATTTTCGGAATTATCCGTTTCATCATTTCCTCGCAGTGCTTGCTCGAAAGCGCTGCAAAACTTTATACAGTTTATGATTTTTGACAAGATGTATCTATTCTTTGTTATTTTAGTGAATTTTCATTAAGAAAATTCACTAATAGAGAGGTATCGATGGGTAGACTTTCGGAAAATTTCTTCAAATGAGCACGAATTAGGGCCTCTGGAACCCATTTCCATGGTCAGTTAAAATGTTTATATACATACTATATATATATATATATATATATATATATATATATATATATATATATATATATATATATATATATATATATCCAACCGATAACTCAAAAAATACTTCACTGATTTGGACCAAATTTGGGAATTACCCTTATTTTGCTAATGGCTTGGACGAGTTCGTTCTCAAATCTTAGCGGTCAATTTTTCTTAGTAGAAAATTAAAACATTTTTTAAAACGCAATATCTCCCAAATTGTCTAAGTGATTGAAACGAATATTTACGACGTAAAAGAAAATAGACAGACGTGGTTGTTTACCAATTTTCAAGTCGTTTGATTAAAGGAAAATAAAGTTATTCGAAATTAATAATAAAATAATCCTCGACATCGCTTCAGATTCTATAATGCAATATCTACAATGTTAGACAAAGACAGATGACGTTATATGTATTGCTATGCTATTCAAATAAGTTGTAGATGAAAATCTAAACAATGGAGGTTGTCGCAGGTTATCAGCCTGGACAGCTTTGTGAGAGAGATACGACAGGGACGCTCTCTCGGTGCAGGACCAGGTAGTATGTCTAGTTTACACAAAATATAATAGACGGAGCTATACAATCAACTAAGAATTGTGTAATGTCAGCCTTTGACCATTTTTTTCCTAATACCAGGACAAAGTTTCAAACGCCGTTAATTTTAGCATGCAAATGTATCGGTACTATAAATTAAAAACATTGGGACGCAGCAAGTGCATTATAGTAGTGAATTTGCATAAGAATTGTACACTATTGGTAAGATATATTATTAAAACTAATTCTTTAAATTTAAATGGACCTTGGAGATCGGTTTTAAAGTCCCAATTAGCGATTATTTGAAAAAAAAAAAAATTATATGTAGCTAGAAAATTAAAATTTGGTCTTAGATATAATATGTAAGTACTGCAAGTGCCTTTAAAAAATTGTGTTACAAATTTCATTAAAGTTACAAAAGTTTTTCAGAAAAAAATTATTATTTACAAAGGGAATGTACCTGTCAAATTATAAACATGGCGGCAGGTATTTTTCCTTATAATTGCTTGGATGGTTTGGTTTTAGTCAACCCATTCAGTTTTTGCAAACAATAAATAACAAAAGTCTTGACGCAGCAAGTGCGTTATGGTAATGGATTTCCATTTAAAGGTTTTTAATAGCAAATATGTGTTTTTTTTTAAAGAAAACAGGCATCAATCAATCATTGGTTAACAGTATAACCAATATAGTAGAAACAAGGTGCCATGTTTAACGAAAATAACTTTGAAAATGTTCCTGAAAAAACTGGTATCTTAGTCAACCTTATAGATTAATAGCAAATTGAGCAATTCAAATTTGAGGCATTTAAAGAAGATTCTCCACCATAACGCACTTGCTGCGTCCCGAATTTCTTTTCCTACAAACATGCATTATATTTCGATGGAAAATGCAAAAATCCAATAAGGCGTGTTCGATTAAAAAAAAAGAGAATTTGTATCACCAACGACTTATGTGCCATCCTGTGATTGTAGAAGTATTTTTTAGGATGTAGCTCAACACATCCTATAATTAATGTATACAATTTTTTTCGTATCTTGTATAATAATAGATATATTGAGCTTTATTGATTTTTTAAGTAAATTCGATAAAAATTAGATACCATTAAACGATAAACTCTGTAGCTAAGACAAATGCCAAAATATCAGAGAAAGGGTCTATTTGAAATGAATTTTCTAGAAACATTTTAGTAAAATGGAGGACAATGACGGTTGAAGCTAAGACTTCAGGATTTGTAAAACATTACTCTTGAGACATTTTCTTTCCATAGCTCGTATTAGTTTCAGGTTTTTTTGCCTAAATGTTGCCAATTTTGACGTTTTAAATCACGACTTTGAGGTTTTGAGGAAAACCTCAATTTATTTTTCTTTAAATGCACTTCCTTTTTTTGTCTTTCAACTTACAGAGCTAAATTTTGGTAGGTAATTTACCTATAAGGGTATAAACCTTCGAACCAAATTTAGCAGCCCTTACTTTGTAATTTTTGGAGATAAAAATTTTTTTCTTAAGAAAACACAAAATTTTCCGGAAAAAACTGGGCCAATTTTCCTGGATAACGAACTTATCTAAGCCACTTGCAAAAAAATGATATAAACTAGCGAACCAAATTTAGCTGCGCTTACTTTGTTATTCCGGAGATTAAAAAAATTCTGAAGAAAACACAAAACTTTCCGGGAAAACCTGGGCCGATTTTCCTGGATAAAGAACTTATCGAGGTCACTTGCAAAAGGAAGGCATTTACCAAATTTAATCAAAATCGTCCCATTATTTTTTGAGTAATCGGTGTGATAGACACACACATACATATATATATATATATATATATATATATATATATATATATATATATATATATATATATATATATATATATTCGTTAAAATATTTCAAATCCGATAGCTCAATAAATTTTCCCTTAAGCCAGAATCTTCAATCTTGAACCATAGTAACACCTATGTAAACGCACGGTGGGTACTAAATTAAAAAAAAAATAACATAATGAGCTTCGCAGATAACTACAAATTTGTTCTAAAAAACCTTTTTTGTTGTTTATTGTTTGCAAAACTGGATGGGTTGACTAAAACAAAAGCATCCAAACAATCAATAAGGAAAAAAGCTGCCATATTTATAATTTAACAGGTACATTCCCTTTGTAAATAATATTTTTTTTTCTAAAAAACTTTTGTAACTTTAATGATATTTGTAACACATGTTTTTATTTAAAGACACTTGCAGTACTCACATATATCTAAGACCAATATTTAATTTTTTAGCTCCAAATAAAATAGAAATTTTTTCAAATAATCGCTAACTGGGACTCTAGAACCGATATCCAAGGTCCATTTACAAATAAAGAATTAATTTTAATAGTATTTCTTACCAATAGTGTAGAATTATTATGAAAATTCACTACTATAACGTACTTGCTGCGTCCCGAACTTTTTTTCATTATGTCGTTGGAAATTAACCCAACATCCGGAGTCTAGTTGTTCTCTAATATTAGTGCGTCCTAATACTTTAAATTTCATAGAATTATACAGATGGGTTCTGGAATTTTCTGGTTTTCTTCTTTTCTCGCTTAAGTGCACTAAATCTTTTACGTCTGCTTCCGTCAAAGCTTTATCTCCTCCAAAAAGCAAGCATGGAAAACAATATAAGGCATTTTTCCTATTACACCCACATATCCAACTGTTTTTTATAAATGTCTTTACTACATTGTCTTTTATAAGTTTTGCCGTGACTAACACCAGCCATTTCAATCATAAGGTCTGGTAACGGCCGACCTGTCACTTTTAGTTTCAATTTTTTCTCATACGCGTATTTGAAAAGTCTCTTTTCGTTTATGTACAATGAAAACACGCGCTGGCGAATTAAGACAACTAATAATCTGCTAAACTGCAATCGAATTACTCATACGACAGACAAAGCACACCGATCTGGAAATAATGCAGCCCAAACACTACGTGTCTCAGCGTTATTTTATGGAGAGCTGCGGGAGGAAAGACGATGAGCGCGTGCGGCACAAGCAGTGCACAGACCGTCTTTCAGCGATCCAGCTAAAAAATGAAGATGACACGGCGAGATTTAATGAGTCTTCGACTGGTCGACTGGTTCGCTCCCGCTCTGCGCGTATTAACACGTATAAACGTAAACTCATAGTAGGCTACTCGCGCACTATTCACAATTAATGGATTGTCGATAAAATCTATTTTACGTAATTTTACAATGTCTAAAATAATTTGTGTGATGTAAATTATTTTTTGGCGGTTCTGCAGCTCTGCAGCACTTATGCACCAACCGCCACTGGATCGAGATATTCTACATCGGTTAGAGTACCTTCAATGAAAAAAGGGCCTATCAAATGATTTCTTGCCAAACCAGCCCACACATTAACTTTTTGTGGACATTGTTTATGACCTTCCTCCAACCTAATCCAGTTTGGATTAGAATCTGACCAGTACCGGGAATTATGCCTGTTAACAGTACCATTTAAACAGAATGTGACTTCGTCACTGAATATAACACAATCTAAAAAAATGTTTTCTTCATTAATTTTTCTGTGACCTTTGCACAGAATAATTCTAATCGTCTATCGAAATCATCTTCATTTAATTCTTGGTGAATTTGAAGTTTATAAGGGTGATAGTTATTGTTATGCAAAATTGTTCGTACCGACTTTCCGCTAATGTCATGATTCCTGGACAATTCTGATGCAGATGTTATATGATTCTCCTGCACATCTAGAAGAACATCGAACATTTTTTCATTAGTAGTCGCTGTCTTCGGTCGACCAGACCTTGGACGATTCATCACGCCACCACTTTCATTAAATTTATTCATTATTCTCAACACCGTCGATTTGCTTATAAGAGGGGGCTATGGGGATTTAGACCGACTTCTTCATAGGAATGTTTTCGGTCAACATATCCGACCATCATCAGTATCTGGAGGGGTTCTGTTTCTGATAAGTTTGCCATTATTAGTTGTAATTCAATTCTAGAACCTGTACCTAATTTAAATGTGTCAATTATAAATCCAACTGAATTTGATCAACTCTGACATTTTTTGCTAAAGCAACGCTGTTTTTGACCTTTCACGAGTGCCCACTACTGTTTTTTTTTTGACTAAACAGATACCAGGTCTAAACAAATAATAATGCAAATTGAAGTAAAATTATAAAACTACAATTTTCTAGGGTATTTTCTTAGTAATGTGCTACATCACTAGTATGTTTGAAAAGAGGAAGAAGGCTTTCTTTTGATATATCACTTGACCTATGTTGCCATTTAAAAATTCAAGATAGCAGCGGTACACTAAACGCTGACGTCATATAGATGTGATGTGTCCTCTAAAAAATGCAATGCTCACGCCAAATTATCATCCCAAAATGATAATGAAACCTTCATTTGTTTCGAAGAAAACACGGCATTGTCGGACTTTTTCCCGACCCTGTATACAGTGTTAGTTTGTAACTGGAAATAAATTCAGTTAATCAAATACAGTTTCTTTTTTCTCAAAAATGGTTTCGACACATGGATTAGTATTTCAAGTTGAAGTCTTTAAAAAAATATATACATTATGTCCCATATTTGAAAAATGACGTCATCGATAATTTTTTTTAAATCGACCCTAGGTTTTTGTTGACTATTTTTAAAGTTCCTACATGTGAAGTTGTAGAAAACCAGCAGATGTTAAATTTTTACTCGTCGAGATTTAAAAAAATAATTTTAAATGAATAAAACGCATAGTTATAAACTTGAAATAATATATAGACTTACAGATAATTTGCAAATGTGAGTTTAAATTTTACAACTTTGCTAGGCCCCTTTAAAATTTATGCTTGCTGTAAATTAACACTTGTAAGTATGAAGACAGTTTGTAACAGCTCACCATAGTAAACTTGCAATAAGGTTACAAAGAAACACGCCACTAAGGGAAAGATTGGCCATTTGCAGTAAACTCGCAGGAGACTTTCTGTAAGTAGTCTATCAAACTCACTTTCTTTGGAAAAGATTCTGCAAGGTCGATGCAATATTATCTTGCTCAGTGGGTACGCTCTTTCACAGTAAAATGTATTATCGATGACATAACGCCAAATCAATCTCATAGAAAATGATAAAGATCGTATGTAAAAATGTTTTACTTTGTCATAATAATTAATAATGACATTTATGAAAATATCTAGTATCTAGCATTGTTCTGCTGGTCTACTTCTACTGGGTATATTTAGGAGAGCTTCTATTTTAAAATGACTATAGAATTTATATGTCATCAAAGTTTTGTTGGGTAATTCTGCAGTTGAATCCGGTGAACCGGCAGAGTCGTCGCGCACTAGAATTTCGTCGTTGCAGTTGACGCGCTGTTGCCACATCCTTCTTGCAGTAGAAATAAATTAAAAGATCGGAGAATTCATGAAAATAAATATGCACGCAGTAAGTGCGTTATGGTAGCGTATGGTATAATAATGCGTGTTTTACGGTAATGAACACGAATATTATAAATCCATGTGCGTAATGGTAGGGAGTATGATATAATTATGCAAGTAAAACGGAAAAAAATAACCTGTAGTGACGCAGCAAGTGTTTTGCGGTAATGAAGACGAATATAATAAATCCATGTGCGTTATGGTAGGAGTATGATATAATTATGCAAGTAAAACGGTTTTTTTAAGTAGACCTATATTGACGCAGCAAGTGTTTTACGGTAACGAATACGAATATAATAAATCCATGTGCGTTATGGTAGGGAGTATGATATAATTTATCAAGTAAAACGGAAAATTTTCGAAATCACCTATATTGAGGCAGCAATTGCGTTATGGTAATGAACATCCATAAAATAATAGCTTATGAAAAGACTTAGGAAACCTTGAAGAAGAAATTCGCTATGAAAGCTGACATGACTATGTACAGTGCAACCGACTGCACTGTACAAAAGCTTTATGATACAAGATAGGCTCTGCCTTTTAAATAATCAGAAGAATGAAAGTATACATACATACATACACACACACACACACAAATATATATATATATATATATATATATATATATATATATATATATATATATATATATATATATATATATATATTATATATATATATATATATATATATATATATATATATATATATATATATATATGGACAAGTCATTTTTGACAATAAATACGCAAAATTTTATAAAATTTAGTGGGTGTCTATTGTTCTATTGTATTAGTAGGCGACTTTAATTCGATTGGGTTAAATGACCTTTCCGAATACATAGTTATGGCGCGCAATTTACTTTCCATTTCTTTTTCACCATTTTATATATATATATATATATATATATATATATATATATATATATATATATATATATATATATATATATATATATATATATATATATATATATAATATTCTGTGTGCATTAAGAACCTCGGTGGTTGAGGGGTAAGAACGTGCGCCTTTGGACATAAGGGTACTGAGTTCGTTCCCAGGGTACTCCTTTCACTTTTTCAGTACAAACTGTAACATTAACATCTACCAAGGTTCTGCCATTGTATTTCAGTAAGTTGAATATCTGCACGTTCCGCCCTTCGGAGGGGACGTAAAGCCGTCGGTCCCGTGACCATGCGATGTTGGGCACGTTAAAGATCCCTACCCTCTTTACAGAAAGGCAGGGTCTGCTGAAAATTGTGGGCTACTGGATGAGACACTGATAGTTTTTGCAACCGGATTCGCCTCTTGCGGCATCTTGAGGCGTCATACTTATTCTCAGTTAAGCGGGCAAATATATCGCCAAACAATCTAATTTTTATGACATTTATAATACATATTTTTACTCACCTTTACTTTCTATTTCATTATAGCTATAAAAGAAATTATTCCTGCCCGTCACAATAAACCTAATTTCTGTATTTCATTTGCCAAAATACTTCATGATGGGTAAAGCCCATGTGCCTATCTGCAAACGTACGAGAATTTGTACCGAACCGTTTAATAAAACCGTTTAATAAAAGTGGGTTATTTTACAGTCCAACCTTTCTCCTGTGGGCGAGATTGTCTAAATTTGATATGTGATTAAAACAATATATTTAACATTCAAAACATTGCTATGAAAATTCGCTACCATAGCGCACTTGCTGCGTCACGACTTTTTAACTTTGTACTAAATGTTATGTCTCATGAAAAAAACATATTTCACATTACAAGTAGTTCTAGGAACATTCACTACCATAGCGCACTTTCTGCATCCCGACCTTTGAAGTTTGACCTACATTTAGTCTCTTAAAAAAACATACTTAACATTAAAAAAAGTTGTATAGAAATTCGCTACCACAGCGCACTTGCTGCGTCCCGACTTTTTAAGTTTGTACTAAATATTATTTCCTTACAAAGTCGATAAAGAGAAGGATGTGGCAACAGCGCGTGAACTCCAACGACGGCATTCTATTGCGCGACGACTCTGCCGGTTCACCGGATTCAACTGCAGAATTACCGGCTAGGTAATTATAGCTTTGGCAGTTAGAATATAAAAATATACCCTCTTCAATGTTACATATCTCTTATATTAGTATTTTTGTTTTGTTTTATGCGTATGTTGCAATATGTCCGATTAAATGCTATCTTTTTTCAGTAACACCCATCAGTTCGCCTGCTTGTGAGTTTCAATTTGGTATCTATAAAGATTCTAAGGAGTGCTCAACCCATTATATTAAATGTGCTCATGGAGAGCCAATTCCACAGGAGTGCACACCAGGTCTTGTATACGATGAAAAAATCCATGGTTGCAACTGGCCTGACTTATTATTAGAATCTTGCAACCCAGAATGTAAGAAATTATGAAATGCTGTTAAATATTATTTTTGTTGGTAATATCCGATAAACATACGTTGAAAATGCAATGCAATATTGTTATTTCTATCGGTCATTATACGTTAAATGAACATGTTTAAAAAATATATTTCAAATTAATTTTAAGACAGATCTTCGGAACCATGGAATATGTGGTAAGCACTGAAGAGAAACTCAATGAAATCAGCACAACAAATATTTAAATTAAACAGTAAAATTTCAACAATGTTGACTTGATCATTATAGGACTGGTTTTATTATCATAACTAGTAGAACCATTGTGTTTGAGGTTTACATTTTTTATGGTGAATATTATTAAATATAGACTTAGAGACTATTTCTCTGTCTTCTCTATTGGTTGTCTTTTCTGTAAATGAAGGACGTAGCCAGTGCGTAAGCTAACTAGAGAAATAGTCTCCAAGTATATGTATTTAGTATGGAACAGTTTCACCAAGTAAGGGCAACAACAATCAATGCAGTAAATATTATTGTTTGCGTTATTTCACTTAATATAAAAAAGCACGTTCTCGGAAAGTTTCCAAAGTAGTGGTTTAAATTGCGAAATAATAAGGACTGTGAACAAGTGCGCACCACTTTATCTAAACGCCCACAGGCATAAGATGGCCTCAAACATAACGGTGGATGCTATTCGGACGACATTTGTAATTGCAACATAGAAAATTTCTATAAAGGATGCATTTATTTATATTTATTTATTAGTACATAATTTTACAATTTGTCTCGCAAATAAGCTTAACGCTTGTGCTTGCAATAAACAAAATTTTTGATTTCTGACTTCCCGCCAAATCTTGCCACTGTCACATTTTTAGTTTTGTGAAATATTCAATAACTTTGAACTTCCTTTCTGTCGCTAATAGTTGCACTAGCACTCTAAATAAAACTGTCAAAAAGTATTTATGTTGATTGTCACTTCAGAACAGAAATTCATATATATGAATATATACATATTGTTCGGAGACTTTTATGTTGAGAAATGGGATAGGTTTGTATGGGTATGTAATCTGGGTGGTTGTGATGTGTGCGGGCTTTTGTGTGTGTGCGCGTGGGTGTGATGGTGAGATGAAGCTGTATACGTATGGGGCGTGTGTACGGCGCGAGTATGCGTCGTAACGTGTCCTGGATGTGAGGGTGTCGGGATGATTTTAATTTTGATTTTACTTTTAATTTTAGTTATTTAAGGTTTTATAGATAAAGACGTTCATAGTTATTTTAACAGGTTTATAGGTTTCTTTTTTGCTATTTATATTTGATGGTTCATGGTCTGTTGTTTGTGTTTGTTGTATTTAGTTGAACGTGTTTCTGTTTGATTGTATATATATATACTAGACTTGCGGAATCATGCACTTATGAGTTGCATGCATAAGTTTTTAACTTCAGTGAGGACTGCATTTTTTTCACCTAAGGTTATATATGAGTGTTTCAAGTAGCGAAGCGATAGTTGTTGAGTATTGTTATATATATATATATATATATATATATATATATATATATATATATATATATATATATATATATATATATAAATTTCTGAAGTGACAAATCAACATAAATATTTTTTGACAGTTTCATTTAGTGGTAGTGCAACTGTTAATGGCAGAAAGAAAGTTCAAGGTTATTGAATATTTAACAAAATTAAAAATGTGACAGTAGCAAGATTTAGCAGTTGCTAAAGTCAGAAATCAAAATTGTGTACTATACAAGCATATATATATATATATATATATATATATATATATATATATATATATATATATATATATATATATATATATATATATATATATCACGGGCTAAAACTTGCTGCCCTGGAATGTTTCATATTGAAACATCCTCAGAACATTCTCACAAGGTACAATATATATTCCATCATAATACTAATAAGGTTCTTGGAATGTTATTTATATAACATTCTTAGAAGCTCCCAGTATGTTCTGAAAAAGTCCCACGAACATTCAATAAATCTTCTCAAAATGTTCATACATATACTCATGGGAACATTTCTTTTTTTTAAAGATATACAGGGTGTTTCGCATAGGAACCGACACAGAGCAGGGGCGTGTAGGGGAACCTAAAATATGATGATTTAATGCAACTTACCCCTATACTAAGGTGCATCCCTGAGAAGTTATAGGCCTTCAATGTTGGGTTTTAAATTTCGAAAAAAATCAATATCTGAGTAATACTTAACTTAGAAAAAGCAAATTTGGTACACGTTTTGGGTGTGCCGAGAGCATTAATCGTTGGTGGGTAGAGTTGAGTTGAAGCATTTCAAAGTGTTGAATAGGAGTGATGTACCCATAAAATGTGATAGAATTTTTAACCTATTGTGCGGAATTAAAAAAATATTATTTCATTTGATGGGGAAGTAAATTCTAAAACTTTTTTACTTTTCAAAAAACTTTTTTCATCTTCAACCAAAATCCGAATAACTAAAGACACATATTTCATCAATGTTAATTAAAACTTAAAATCATCAAAAAACAATAGATGTCTATGAAATTATCATGTTGAAGAATTTCTATAACTTATCGGTAGCAATATATTTTTTTTTAATTTGTTGTTCGATTTCTAATAAATTATACGTATTCACACTTTTTTCCTAATTGTCAAATTTGACGTAGGTATACATAATTTTATCGGTAAATATTGAATTTTTCATGATTTTTAGTAATATTGATAAAATATGTTTTTTAGTTCCTAGTGTTTTTATTGAAAACAAAGTTTTTTTTGAAATAAACAGGAGTAACAAAAGTTTAAGTTGAATTGCCCATAAAAAGAAATAATAATTTATTAAACCCGCCAATGTGATAAAAAATTGTTACATTTTAAGAGTGCATCACCCCTTTCAAATGCCTCAATTGAACTTTATACTTACCACTGATTAATACTCTTGGTGCACTCAGAACGGTACAAAATTTCGTTTTTCTAAGTTAAAGTATTATGGAGATATTGATTTTTTTCGAATTTTGAAACCCCACTTATAACTTCTGAGGGATGCAACAAAAGTTGCGTTAAATCAGCTTATTTTAGGTTTACCTATATGTCCCTCTTTTTCCTTCTTCCTCGGGGCTCGTTCGCGTCTTTGCCGCCCCGATAGCACTGCAGCCTTTGGTTTACCTTCATGCCCCGGCTCTGTGTCGGTTCTTATGCGAAACACTCTGTATATATTTTTTGAATAATACAGAAATTAAGGAAATGCAAAGCTATGAATCAATATTTGTTTATCTTCAAAATTGACTGATTTTCCTCTATCTAACTGGCCTTGTATATATTTTCATAAAAGCCCAACACTCCAATATATGTTAGAATTTGAACTTCAATCACTCACCCTTGCGTAAGTTACCATCATTATTCCAGTGGCTACAACACCTGTAAATTCACGTTTAGATACTTAATAAGTCAACAATTCGAGTATTGGACATTTATTCAGATTAATTAATATAACAAATGCAAGGAAATGTTTGTGAATAAAACATTAATAAAACAATTAAAATTTCAATAACATAAAAATAAAATAAATAAAGATACAGTTCTTCGAGAAAATTAAATAGCCAAGCACAAAGTTTCCAGGATGAATATTCGAGGTTACCCCACTGAAGTAACTTGAAATTTGGCTAGACTATTGATCCTACAGGTTTTCAGTGTGGTATTAAAGGAATTGCCTTACATAATAGTACTTATACCTTTATAGAATACAACTAAATTGGACAGAATATGTCACAAAATCACACTCACTTGCACTTACAAAAAACTACAACTGAAAGTCATCGATCAGACCTTTTGACCCTTGCCTTGTATAGTTGATCTCGGCTCTACTCCCACGGACCTGCTTTTGACTTCTAAAGCTATTTCCATGTCCCGATGCTTGTCACCAACAGCTTGGATATTCTGCTTGTAAAAACATACTTTGGCAAAGTTATTGTGTATCTAATAAATTTCAAGTTTTATTGTACACAGCTCATCTACCTACCATATATGTTTAAGTCCAGATTTTCTGCTTTTCTGATACTCATTGCAGCATTAACTGCTTCTACCTGAGTAAAAAGCCTCAGATATTGCGTAGGTACACAATTCTATGGATTTGCAGTATTCTTGTACTTTTGATAGCGTAATATCAGTTTTCCTAATAATCCTTTGTTGTATTGACTTGTCGTAAATGACCAGACTTAATTTATCTTTGATCGTTCAACCTGTGTATGGATTTTTATAATTATACAGATACATCCATAACTAGCGGGTTGCTTCTTAAGTTCCGTTACAAAAGAGTAAATGGTCTGGTATTTGATAGAAGTTATAATACATACAATGTAGGTGTACCTAATTCGTAAGATGATCCAGTCTCAGGCCAAATTGGCGAACCCTTCGTCGGTGTCAACTGTAAGAAATGCTTTGAAACTTGTTTCTTTACTGGGTGACTTTTAGTTCTTGATAACCTAATACCACGTTTTGGTTGCTTCTGTACTTTGTGTTATGTTTGTAATTACACACTGTTCGCCGTGTTCACGTCACATTGTTATCTTTAATTTATTATGTTACAATATAACCTTATACAGGATGACCTAACATCATTCAAGTTGACATTAATTTACATTTACGTCCGATCAGCCATCTTCCCTTCGCGATATGGACATGCGCTCTATGCCTAAATATACAATTTTCGGATGTGTTTAACACAGAACAGGTACCAGAATCAAACAACCAAAATAGTTCCTCTTGTGTTTCTCAGCAGTATACTTATACCGTAATCAACGTCTATTTTTTTCATTAAATTTTAAAGTCATATAATATGTTAAGGACATTTCGAGCACATTCTGAGCGAATATTCTGAATAATGATCTATTCAAATATTCTCAGTATATTGATGAAGAATTTTCTCAGGATGTGATTGATGAATGTACTCGGAATATTCAAGAGTCAGTTTGAAATTCGATAAATGTTATTAGAACATTCCGAAACAAATATTCTGAAAAAAGAATGTTTTAACATTGTGAGAACATTCTGAGAATATCTTGTGCTGTATGGGTTCTTAGTTGCCCACCCTGTACCTTTTCAAGCAATCAAGTTATTTTGATGAAATATGGTACATTGTTGCTACTATATAGGTTATACTGGTAACCAAATCTGATGGCTACTTTCACTAAAAAGACATTAGATATTAAAAACATTTTTATGAAAATTCATTACATAGCGCACTTGCTGCTCCCAGACTTTTTTATATACTAAAATATTATTTTATTATTATACATAATTTGATTCATTGCTTATTGAACCGATCTTTAATGATAAAAATCGAAGTTTTTTTAATCTCATTACTGAAGGATGTCACTTTGAGTCATGTAGATACATTTATTGATTGTTATTGCCCTTACTTGGTGAAGCCGTTTTATACTGAATACAGATCTAGCAACTTGTTATCTTGCTTCACAAATTCTTATTCTCTTCCAAATTTTCGCCACCTGGCGGTGCCGTAAAAGACGAAACCAGTTGCAGAAAATAGAACAAGCACTGGTAAAATCAAAGAAACTAATTTCAGCATCTGTATTTAATATACGTACTTGATCATCTTCTCTGAAATTCATTTAGTAGGTACTTCTCTGAGCATGTTTGTCAGCATTTAATTTTAAAATACTATATCTATATATAATTTTTCTGTAATTTGTTCTAATTTTACATTTTTATAGCTGTCGTAGGTTTCAAATGCCCAACAAAAGTTCCATCAAATTCGCCAGCAGCAAAGTTTTGGCCATACCCACGTTTTCCAATATCCGGTGAATGTAATCGCTTCGTAACATGTGTAAATGGTTTTCCTAGACTTATTTCTTGTGAAGACAATAAAATATTTGACAAGTCGACACTAACTTGCGAAGACTCAGATTATGCACAGCAATGTAATGGGGATTTCAAAAAATAGGATTTAATTGCTTAATTAGTATGAGGGTGCGATTTTAATAAAATGTATCTTGTGTACGAAATATATTTTTGAAACAAAGCATTTTGTATTATTTACTGATCAGCTTCTTCTTTACTGACTCTCTATCAGTGAAGATTGGAACCTATGATGAGCACTGGTAAGTACAATTGGAGAACGCAATTCATAACAATACAGTTTTTAGACCTGGCGATCGTTTCGCTAACAAACTTAGCGTTATCACCCACTGAGCAAGGTAATATTGCACCAACCTTGCAGAACCCTTTTCAAAGAAAGTGTAAGTTTGATAGATTACTTACAGAAAACCTCCTGCAAGTTTATTGCAAATAGCTAATCTTTCCCCAGTGGCATTACAAATGCAAGTGTTTCTTTTGTAACCTTACTGCTAATTTACTGTACTGAGCTGTTACAAATTTTCTTCATACTTACAAATGTTCACTTACAGCAAGCTTAAATGTTAAAAGTGCCTAGCAAAGTTGCAAAATTTAAACTTACATTTGCAACATATCTGCACTTGTATATATTATATAGACAGTGCAAGTTTGTAACTTGGAATAATTGCAATTAATCTACTACAGGTTTTTTTCAAAAATGCTTGGAGGTGTTAGATAATATTTTCAGTTACAACCTTTTAAAAAATATATTACACAATTTGTGCCAAATGGCATTGATAATTTTTGTAAATAACAACCTTTAGCTCTTTGCTGACTATTTTTATAGTACATGTCAAACTATACAAAAACGCCGAATTTCAATTTTTTATTATAAGTCCTGAGGAATTAAAAGAACGAAAAAAAAATTGTGTAGGCTAAAAGTTCCCCAAAGTATCAAGAAACGTTCAAAATTAGTTTCAATTATTGAGTTTAAAATAATAAACACTTTTTTTTAAATCTCAACGAAAAAAATTAAAATCTGCTGGTTTCCTACAACTTCATATGTAAGAACTTTAAAAATAGTCATAACACAAACCGAGGGTTGATTTAAAGAAATTATCGATGACGTCATTTTTCAAATATGGGTCTGTGGCTAGTGGAAGTTGCCTTCCGAAGCTTTTGCCTAGCGAGCGCGAGTTACGTGACCTGGTATAATGCTGTATTGATATCACGCATACATCGAGTGATGGGATGTTGAGCAGACATTCAACGCGAGTTTGGATAAGGCCCTTTTGGCACCTTAAAACAAAACAAATTTTATTTTGAGAATATAACAAGGATAATTATAAATGAAAACAAAGGAGAAATACACAGAATGTTTAATGTTGAAACTCTACGTAATATATTCTAACATCATACCTAACAATACATCTAGTTATTAACTATGCTTAGGTGACATTATGAAATAAAACCAGCGGTTTTCACATATCCGCGTTGAATGCCTGCTTAACATCCCATTTCTTCGTGTATGCCTGATATCAATACAACATTATACCAGGTGATGTAACTGATCCTCCCTTGCCAAATAAGATTTACTTCATGGATCTTGTTAATTTCTTTAATGATGTTGGACTCGGTTGCGGGACTGGTTCTTCTGCTTTCAAATTTCCATAAACAAAAACATGTCCCTGTTAACAAAAGGACACAAACAGTTAAAGTAAAAACACTTATAGAAGTATCGATTACAGGAACACCCATTGTTTGTAGTAACTCCTTCTAGTGCTGTAACAGATTTCACAAAATTCAACTCATCTAAATTTATAGATTCTAGATTTAGAGGTGCATGGTTGAATTTCGATTTCATAGACAGTTCACTAAATTTAAGTTCGGGTAACGGCACATAGAAGTTTTTAAATTTCAGTTTGATGAGAACGATTTGTCTTTTGATTTTTACTTCACAGCCTTCTTCTATTTTTACCAAATAACTGCCACACATAGCCATAGTTTTACGACCATTGCTGCATCTATAGTTGACTACAGTTTCTACTAGAGAGATGATGATCCATATATTTTCGCTGATTTTCTGAATCTTAACATCCTCTATTATATTTGGTGATGCTCGCAATTGTTATACTGGGTGGAGAATTTTCTTAACTTTATTTCACATGAGCTGTTCGAGCTGTAGGTGACTGGTTGCTTGATATTTACACAGCAATTCTGTTGGTCTGACTTTTTGGCATGGTCCATTCTGGAGAGTGTAATTTTTATCATTTAAGGAAAGGTATTTTGAATGGGGAATTTATGTTGGGAATGTTTAGGTTAAACTATTATGAATCGGAAAGGCATATAAATAATAGTATTCGTAATATGCTAACTCGACTAAGGGTAGGTACGTCTGGAATAAATGTTAACTGAGTTGTTTTGTAATAGCTTTTAATAGTAATTATTACTACATAAAGGGCCATATTATCTATATTTACCTTACCTGGCAGATTTACTTTGTCTGAATTCTATTAAGCTCTATCAATAGGTAATCTGTTTCTAAAATAGGGGGATGTATTGTATTTAACTTGGTAAATGTGATTGCATTTACTAAAGTCTCCAAAATGTCTTTTATTCCTGTTATTTCTGTAATTAACTGAACAAATAGCATTTGCGCTATGATTACTATGTCTATATATTCCTGTCTTAATTTTTCATCTTCAAAATTTTTCGTTAAATATTCAATACGATCTTTTATCTTTTTTTTATTGTTAGTCAAAGTGGAAACTGTTTGGTTAAATTTTCTAATAGCGGTTTCAGTTAGTGACATTTTATTTTTTTGAATTATTTCTAATTTATTCTGATTACTAGTTAGTTCCAAAATTGTTGTCATAACGTAGTTTAGCATCATTAACATATACATTTACTGTGATTGAGTTAATTAGTTAATTACTGTGCAGAGTCCGTTTATCAAACCTCTCTTTTTTCGAATTAAAGTTGGTGGTACAATTTGTTTAAAAATTTTGTTAGTTTCACTTATTTCGTGGAATAACATATTCTGATAATTTCGTAATTCTTCATAATAGGATTCATTATAAGGAACATTTTGTATAGAAATGTTAAGGTGATAGGATGTATTTTGTAAAAAGTTACTCTTGTACAAGTGGTTGAAGTTCAATTGTTCTAACCAATATCCATTTTTCGATTGCATTCTGCATAATCCTTAATTTTAGGGTAAGCACTGCAGGGTTGTCATTTACTTTGTTAAACTCTACCTGTCCAAAGACATGGGCGAGGAAGATGATTGACCTGAAACATTAGCACGTTTTAGATTTCGTAGATATCGTTTAGCTATTTGTTTATTTTTTTCTAATTAGCGCTATATTTTTATCTGTGACTTTTATTAATTCAAATGGACCCTCAAATTTTAGGTTATTTTTATTTCGTTTATCCACTTTAGTATAGACCTGTGTTTCATCGCTAAGTAAAGCTATTTTAGAAACAGATGACCTATTGATAGAGCTTAATAGTATTCAGACATAATGTAAATCTGCCATATAAGGTAAATATAGATAATATGGCCCTTTTATGAAGAAATAATTGCTATTAAAAGCTATTACAAAACAACTCGGTCAACATTTGCAACTTCTGCCAGACACAATTCTTAATTTTTTTTCTAAATTCTCTTTAATTATATCACAAGATTTTTTGTTAATCGTAGTAGGTATAGATAGCCGGTTCTGAGCCCTCCGCCACCTCCGCCAGGCTACTGCGCCGGCGCGAAGCGCCGGCATGACGTCACAGTGACGCCATTGGGTGGGGTCGGGGCGGAGCCCCGCCCCAGCCCGTGGGGCGTAGCCCCGCTCCTTTTGGGACGGAGACCCACCCGCCCACTTGGGCGGAGCCCAATACGCGACCACACCCGACCACACCCCGATCACGCCCCGACCACACCCTAACTGGCGCGAAGCGCCGGAGTGACGTTTTGGTGACGTCACTGGACAGAGAGCCAATAGGGCGCTAACTTGAGATGACGTAATCCAAGATGGTCGACCGGAAGTGAAAAACGCGGGAAATTTAAATTTTTAAATGACAGGTGGCACCACCTGTCAATGTAAGAGGATCCGCCATTTTGATTTTTGGTGATGTGACGTAGGCAAAGATGGCGGTTTGCGCATGCGCAAGCCCAACTTTGTTATTAAGCGGTGTAGAGGTATAGTGTTTGATGTCATGTTACTCGCCTTGGGTAGTATAATATAAGTCCGCCGCCGGAGGCGGTGGTTGGGAGGCTGCGGGGCAGCGCAAACCTAACTTTGTTATTAAGCGGTGTAGAGGTATAGTGTTTGATGTCATGTTACTCGCCTTGGGTAGTAGAATATAAGTCCGCCGCCGGAGGCGGTGGTTGGGAGGCTGCGGGGCAGCGCAAACCTAACTTTGTTATTAAGCGGTGTAGAGGTATAGTGTTTGATGTCATGTTACTCGCCTTGGGTAGTAGAATATAAGTCCGCCCCCGGAGGCGGTGGTTGGGAGGCTGCGGGGCAGCGCAAACCTAACTTTGGTATTAAGTGACGTAGATGTATAGTGTTTGGTGTTATATTAATCGTCTCGACGAGGAGAAACCAAATTTGGCAACATGGTGCCCATAGTGATGAAATCGAAGTAAACAAACACTGGATGTTTGCAAGTCTGAACACGCTCGTAAGAGAAAGTTAGAATATGCGACTACCAGACATGTTTAATCAAGCAGAATTATCTAGATGTATGAGTATTCCGATTGTCCCCCTGTATGTTTTTCAGTGAAAAACAAAAATACCAAAAAGACCTATCGATAGTTAATATCGTTGTTTCTAAACAACATACTCGTTTATAACCAGTTTTAAGATCATAACTATATATTATAGTATGTTTTAATACAATTAAAGATAGTTCACTACGTATATGTTTTGATTTGATTAGAAATCCTATTTACATCGAAGCAGTGTAATAATTAGAAGAGAGATATACCAACCAGCATTTATTAACTACAAAGTAGAGAGGTCGTCACAGGTTAATTTAACAATTGAGAGTTGCATCTCATTCATGCAAAAATTAGAAACAAAGGCTATTTTCCATATCTAATTTACTGAAGACAATAGCCAGATATGCGTGTATTGAAAACTGCATTTCATTGAAACGTATAAATGGTCAGCACATTTAATCATAATTACAGGTGAAACATTATTATGGAGAAAATCATAAGTGATCGCAATAGATTTTTAAAGTTTACACAGAAGCCAAACAGAAAAATACAACCAATGAGAGTACATGAAGAGGGGGGAAGAGGGCAGCGAAACATATTTAACAACAAAGCATGCAGCAATAAGGTTAGTTCAAAGCTAAATGTTGAAGATACGCGGTGTACGTAATTATAATTGTATCAACATGTTGTACGATGAGAGTAATGATTCTCGAGTCACAGATCCAGAACATAATAGAAAACGGTCTAATATAGACGAAAATGATGGTCCTGAGAGTATCAAACCTGCTACTAACGATGTTTGTGAAGATTGTTATTGGGGTCAAATTGATGCAGCTCTGCGACAGAATATTAGTGATATTAAGCAAGAAAGTAAAATGCTGCTAGAAACAAGGTATACCATTACTTCAACTCTAAGTGTTGCAATTGGTTTATCAAAAGCGGCCGGGGTGATTCCAATAATTAAAATTGTAAATACAAGTCTATATCCACCAAGTCCAAATACAGCAATCTCATCTAGCTCATGGGAATGGGATTATTTTATTTCAACATTGAAAAACACAGCTGAAGAGTGCTTTACCAAAGGTAATAAGATTGAACCTGAAAATATTGGAGTATGTATCGTCAAACCAATTAAAATGATAAGCAGTAAAGGTATATCAGTCTCAGATGACTCTGTTACTTTTTATTTAACCGAAGATGCAGTTCAACAGCTACTAGATCTAGTTGAAATCATCAACGAACAGGTGAAGTTTCTAAGTAATTTGAAGTTTGATATTCGACTTAGTGATTTCCTCTATTGTGTTGCTGATGTTCTCAAATGTGTGCATAACAAGGAGCTACCGTGTGACGAGGAGGTTGTAAAACTCATAAAAGTCATGTTAAAAGACTGTGAATCAACATTCCGAGTTTGTATGTTAGAATGCTTACACTTTGCAAAGAATCAAATACTGAATCGTTCTAAAGAAATACACACGATATACAATGGCCCATTTTAAAGCAGGTTTCATCATCCTGACCGTCCTAAGCCAAAATATGTTTTATATCTACAAACCACCAAATGTTACAGAAGTGAGAATTTGTTTCGATGACGATAACTGTATGAAATGGTTTAGTCTTCCAGCAACATACCTAAACAACGATCACATGCTTTAAGTTTCAACATATAACATATCCAAAATTAAAAGTGATATGGTGCGCTATAAACTTATGTTCCTGTTTGATAACGGTACCCGTGATGAGACACCTGATTGGAGAACACTCATATTAACTGATTCATATCGGTTCACTTCAAATTATATTTCTATGTGTATATCACCTGGTTCTCTTGTATATCTAACTATATTTATGTTGATATACTTTTGTTTTAAATATAACACTGTAATTAAAGATATATATCGTAAACATGTTTGTTTGTAAATAAATATACATAAAGTGAACACACATGTTTTATTTAGTAGGTAAGACGTGTGAAACATATATTAATAAACACAAGGTTAAATCGTAAGTGGTGTCAACATCTATAAACTGTTGTACACACTCGCAAGCTCATTCAAAAATCTAGTTGTTGTAAAAGTAAGACGTGCTTCAATCTACTCTATATGTTCAAATGGCTACATTAAGTGATGTGTGTTACCAACAAATTAAAGACAACTTCTTGTATGGTTTATTTGGAGACTTTCAATTAATTATTGATAAGAACACTGGTTATTTTAATGCAACTAAACTATGTAAAAATGGTGAGAAAAGATTCAGACATTGGTTGGAAAATAAGAAAACTAAAGACTTGATTGTCTATTACAACATTCAGGTAAAGGAACATTTGGGGTATCGGAATACCGATACCCTAAATATTCTAACCGAAGGTGCCCACTTAGAATCACATCTAGGGGGTCGGAATTCAGGCCCCCTAGATGTGTCGGAAGCAACATCTCAATTAACACCAACAACCGCTACATACTTGGTGAACTTTGGTGGAAGACAAGCTGAAAACAACTTGATATCTGGTACATATGTCTGCAAAGATTTAATATTAAATTTGGCGTGTTGGATATCCAATCGATTCTATGAAAAGTGCAACCAAATTATTTTTGATTTTTTCGTAAACGAATTTAATCAAAAATACAAGGATAACCTTGAAGTAAAATTAATGGAGATAGATGATGAAGTGCAGCGTATGCGAGAAACAACTGCTAAACCCACAGAACATCTTGAAGATATATCCCCAAAACCAAGTAACCGAGGAAAAATATGTGTATTTGGTTTACTTTCAAGAAATGAGACAGACGCTACATACCCATATCATGCAGTGAAAACGCAGAAGAAAAGTTTTCGAAGAGCTGTTAGAAAATTTAAAAATAAAAATCCCGATTCCGAAGTGGTTCTAAACATGCTGTATGATCCAAATTCTATAAATATCTTTAATAGAATAAAGACCGAAGTAAAATACCTTAAGACGAATAGAAACGATCTACAGATAGCAGATGTACCACAGGAGAAGTTTATTCAGGATATTATTGATTTACGTCATACATTTTAATTGTTTACTGAGTTAAATTGTAATAGATGTGATATGGAAAAAAATTTACCAAAGACTTTTATTCTAAGTACATTAAGACATTAAATATATACTTATTTAACATCATCTGCATTTATCCAAGAAACATACAACATCACCCACTTTAAATTTATTCTGTTCAAACACTTTAATATTTTGAGTAGACTTGTTTAATAGTCTCGTCATTTGTCTTACTAACATCTTGATGTTTTACACCAGTTGTGCGATGAACAGTAGCAACATCGGTAACCAAAAGCAGACAAATCTCTCCAAGATACAACCAACTATCTGACAGGACAGACAACCTGTCTAAAACAACCTGTCTAAAACAACCTGTCTAACAACCTGTCTAAAACAACCTGTCTAAAACAACCTGTCTAACAACCTGTCTAAAACAACCTGTCTAACAACCTGTCTAAAACAACCTGTCTAACAACCTGTCTAAAACAACCTGTCTAAAACAACCTGTCTAAAACAACTAGACAGCTGTCTAACAGGATAGACAGTTGTCTAACAGGATAGACAGCTGTCTAACAGGATAGACAGCTGTCTAACAGGATAGACAGCTGTCTAACAGGACAGACAGCTGTCTAACAGGACAGACAGCTGTCTATCAGGACAGACAGCTGTCTTACAGGACAGACAGGTGTTGGACAAGTGTCTAACACGACAGACAGCTTTCCATGCTAACGAATTTTATAAAATTATTCAACGAAACAATCGTCTTAAATGTATGTCATCATCTATTCCCAAGGAACCAGCTTTCTAGGTCATACATTCATCATCCTAAGTGTTCTTCATTCCTTCACCCTCTGATGAATCCACCCTGTTGACGAAATAATCGTTCCTCAGACCAATCATCTCACCAGCATCTCAGGTTAGTTGCACACCTCTGACCTGCCAAGACAAATGACGAGACTATTAAACAAGTCTACTCAAAATATTAAAGTGTTTGATCAGAATAAATTTAAAGTGGGTGATGTTGTATGTTTCTTGGATAAATGCAGATGATGTTAAATAAGTATATATTTAATGTCTTAATGTACTTAGAATAAAAGTCTTTGGTAAATTTTTTTCCATATCACATCTATTACAATTTAACTCAGTAAACAATTAAAATGTATGACGTAAATCAATAATATCCTGAATAAACTTCTCCTGTGGTACATCTGCTATCTGTAGATCGTTTCTATTCGTCTTAAGGTATTTTACTTCGGTCTTTATTCTATTAAAGATATTTATAGAATTTGGATCATACAGCATGTTTAGAACCACTTCGGAATCGGGATTTTTATTTTTAAATTTTCTAACAGCTCTTCGAAAACTTTTCTTCTGCGTTTTCACTGCATGATATGGGTATGTAGCGTCTGTCTCATTTCTTGAAAGTAAACCAAATACACATATTTTTCCTCGGTTACTTGGTTTTGGGGATATATCTTCAAGATGTTCTGTGGGTTTAGCAGTTGTTTCTCGCATACGCTGCACTTCATCATCTATCTCCATTAATTTTACTTCAAGGTTATCCTTGTATTTTTGATTAAATTCGTTTACGAAAAAATCAAAAATAATTTGGTTGCACTTTTCATAGAATCGATTGGATATCCAACACGCCAAATTTAATATTAAATCTTTGCAGACATATGTACCAGATATCAAGTTGTTTTCAGCTTGTCTTCCACCAAAGTTCACCAAGTATGTAGCGGTTGTTGGTGTTAATTGAGATGTTGCTTCCGACACATCTAGGGGGCCTGAATTCCGACCCCCTAGATGTGATTCTAAGTGGGCACCTTCGGTTAGAATATTTAGGGTATCGGTATTCCGATACCCCAAATGTTCCTTTACCTGAATGTTGTAATAGACAATCAAGTCTTTAGTTTTCTTATTTTCCAACCAATGTCTGAATCTTTTCTCACCATTTTTACATAGTTTAGTTGCATTAAAATAACCAGTGTTCTTATCAATAATTAATTGAAAGTCTCCAAATAAACCATACAAGAAGTTGTCTTTAATTTGTTGGTAACACACATCACTTAATGTAGCCATTTGAACATATAGAGTAGATCGAAGCACGTCTTACTTTTACAACAACTAGATTTTTGAATGAGCTTGGGAGTGTGTACGACAGTTTATAGATGTTGACACCACTTACGATTTAACCTTGTGTTTATTAATATATGTTTCACACGTCTTACCTACTAAATAAAACATGTGTGTTCACTTTATGTATATTTATTTACAAACAAACATGTTTACGATATATATCTTTAATTACAGTGTTACATTTAAAACAAAAGTATATCAACATAAATATAGTTAGATATACAAGAGAACCAGGTGATATACACATAGAAATATAATCTGAAGTGAACCGATATGAATCAGTTAATATGAGTGTTCTCCAATCAGGTGTCTCATCACGGGTACCGTTATCAAACAGGAACATAAGTTTATAGCGCACCATATCACTTTTAATTTTGGATATGTTGTATGTTGAAACTTAAAGCATGTGATCGTTGTTTAGGTATGTTGCTGGAAGACTAAACCATTTCATACAGTTATCGTCATCGAAACAAATTCTCACTTCTGTAACATTTGGTGGTTTGTAGATATAAAACATATTTTGGCTTAGGACGGTCAGGATGATGAAACCTGCTTTAAAATGGGCCATTGTATATCGTGTGTATTTCTTTAAAACGATTCAGTATTTGATTCTTTGCAAAGTGTAAGCATTCTAACATACAAACTCGGAATGTTGATTCACAGTCTTTTAACATGACTTTTATGAGTTTTACAACCTCCTCGTCACACGGTAGCTCCTTGTTATGCACACATTTGAGAACATCAGCAACACAATAGAGGAAATCACTAAGTCGAATATCAAACTTCAAATTACTTAGAAACTTCACCTGTTCGTTGATGATTTCAACTAGATCTAGTAGCTGTTGAACTGCATCTTCGGTTAAATAAAAAGTAACAGAGTCATCTGAGATTGATATACCTTTACTGCTTAGCATTTTAATTGGTTTGACGATACATACTCCAATATTTTCAGGTTCAATCTTATTACCTTTGGTAAAGTACTCTTCAGCTGTGTTTTTCAATGTTGAAATAAAATAATCCCATTCCCATGAGCTAGATGAGATTGCTATATTTGGACTTGGTGGATATAGACTTGTATTTACAATTTTAATTATTGGAATCACCCCGGCCGCTTTTGATAAACCAATTGCAACACTTAGAGTTGAAGTAATGGTATACCTTGTTTCTAGCAACATTTTACTTTCTTGCTTAATCTCACTAATATTCTGTCGCAGAGCTGCATCAATTTGACCCCAATAACAATCTTCACAAACATCGTTAGTAGCAGGTTTGATACTCTCAGGACCATCATTTTCGTCTATATTAGACCGTTTTCTATTATGTTCTGGATCTGTGACTCGAGAATCATTACTCTCATCGTACAACATGTTGATACAATTATAATTACGTACACCGCGTATCTTCAACATTTAGCTTTGAACTAACCTTATTGCTGCATGCTTTGTTGTTAAATATGTTTCGCTGCCCTCTTCCCCCCTCTTCATGTACTCGCATTGGTTGTATTTTTCTGTTTGGCTTCTGTGTAAACTTTAAAAATCTATTGCGATCACTTATGATTTTCTCCATAATAATGTTTCACCTGTAATTATGATTAAATGTGCTGACCATTTATACGTTTCAATGAAATGCAGTTTTCAATACACGCATATCTGGCTATTGTCTTCAGTAAATTAGATATGGAAAATAGCCTTTGTTTCTAATTTTTGCATGAATGAGATGCAACTCTCAATTGTTAAATTAACCTGTGACGACCTCTCTACTTTGTAGTTAATAAATGCTGTTTGGTATATCTCTCTTCTAATTATTACACTGCTTCGATGTAAATAGGATTTCTAATCAAATCAAAACATATACGTAGTGAACTATCTTTAATTGTATTAAAACATACTATAATATATAGTTATGATCTTAAAACTGGTTATAAACGAGTATGTTGTTTAGAAACAACGATATTAACTATCGATAGGTCTTTTTGGTATTTTTGTTTTTCACTGAAAAACATACAGGGGGACAATCGGAATACTCATACATCTAGATAATTCTGCTTGATTAAACATGTCTGGTAGTCGCATATTCTAACTTTCTCTTACGAGCGTGTTCAGACTTGCAAAACCGCAAACATCCAGTGTTTGTTTACTTCGATTTCATCACTATGGGCACCATGTTGCCAAATTTGGTTTCTCCTCGTCGAGACGATTAATATAACACCAAACACTATACATCTACGTCACTTAATACCAAAGTTAGGTTTGCGCTGCCCCGCAGCCTCCCAACCACCGCCTCCGGCGGCGGACTTATATTCTACTACCCAAGGCGAGTAACATGACATCAAACACTATACCTCTACACCGCTTAATAACAAAGTTAGGTTTGCGCTGCCCCGCAGCCTCCCAACCACCGCCTCCGGCGGCGGACTTATATTCTACTACCCAAGGCGAGTAACATGACATCAAACACTATACCTCTACACCGCTTAATAACAAAGTTGGGCTTGCGCATGTGCAAACCGCCATCTTTGCCTACGTCACATCACCAAAAATCAAAATGGCGGATCCTCTTACATTGACAGGTGGTGCCACCTGTCATTTAAAAATTTAAATTTCCCGCGTTTTTCACTTCCGGTCGACCATCTTGGCCGCCATCTTGGATTACGTCATCTCAAGTTAGCGCCCTATTGGCTCTCTGTCCAGTGACGTCACCAAAACGTCACTCCGGCGCTTCGCGCCAGTTAGGGTGTGGTCGGGGCGTGGTCGGGGCGTGGTCGGGGCGTGGTCGGGGTGTGGTCGGGGCGTGGTCGGGGTGTGGTCGGAGCGTGGTCGGGGTGTGGTCGGGTGTGGTCGAGGTGTGGTCGCGTATTGGGCTCCGCCCAAGTGGGCGGGTGGGTCTCCGTCCAAAAAGGAGCGGGGCTACGCCCCACGGGGTGGGGCTTTGCCCAAAACGGGGCGGGGCGGGGCTCCGCCCCGACCCCACCCAATGGCGTCACTGTGACGTCATGCCGGCGCTTCGCGCCGGCGCAGTAGCCTGGCGGAGGTGGCGGAGGGCTCAGAACCGGCTATCTATACCTACTAATCGTTTATATCATACATATATTTACTAGAAGTATGATCTAAGACAATTTCAAACGGGGTAAAATTTGTGACTGAATGAATTGTATGATTGTATATTATAACCGCATAACACACAATTTTTGTTATCGGATCTTTTGGGTAAATTTGACGTAATATGCGTATATGTTCTAATAAAGTTGAATGCAAACGTTCTATGAGACCATTAGAATTTGAATTTCTAGGGGTGGTGAAATCAACTTTTATCTTGTGCAAATTAAACAATTATTTAACAGTTTCTGAGCATAACTCTGAACCATTATCACTTACTTATGTAAGGCTGGATGTATTATCGCCACAATTAGAACCGTAGACCGGTTTCGCTCTAATTAGAGCTCTTCAGTACGGCATACTAATTGTAGCGAAAATACACCTATAAAATAAAACGTCTATGGTAGCCAGCTTTCCAACACTAGCCTTACATCTAGCCTTACATACTTTGTCCCTATATTAGGGTAGAAATGGGCCAGGGCTGACAATTTATTAACCTGTTAGTTGGTTGTATACAGTCTCTATCTTTTAACACTTTGTGCTATTTCGAGCTGGCGTGACAACATACTACTTGGTTTCGCAACTAGGTGGCGGCACGTTGCTTCGTGTCTCACCACTCACTTAGTGTTGGAAGGCTGGCTACCATAGCCGTTTTATTTTATAGGTGTATTTTCGCTACAATTAGTATGCCGTACTGAAGAGCTCTAATTACAGCGAAACCGGTCTACGGTTCTAATTGTGGTGAGAATACATCTAGCCTCACAATTATTTGTAAATTCAGTAATCTTTTCTTTTATGCGTAAAAATAATATTTATTAGCTATTTCCTTAAGCGTCTCATTAATACCACGATGATTGGTTTTGGAGGTATGATAACTTTGTATTACTTCTTGAATATCATCTTTGTCTGGAATTCTACGTTTCAGACAACTTATTATTTAAGGGCTAATATGGTTTAAACAGTTCAGTATAAATATTACTAAAATGCTTATATAATTGATCAGTTTCAACATTAAAATAATAACGTTTATTGGAAACAGTATAATCTCGTAAAAATCTAATAATATGCTCTCTATTATTTTGTCGAGTAATTTGCACTAGGTATTTAGTTTGGTTATATATTTTTACTTGTTTTACTGGTCTAGGGTTATAATTTGCTTGGGAAATATAATATTGTTTCGGCTGTTTTTCTACATTTAATTGAGTGGTTCAAAATTTAATTGAGAATGGTCACTTTTATCAGAGTTTTCGGTTGGCTTTTGCACGATTAAATTACGTCTTAGTTCACTTAAAGGAATATCTCCTGAACTACGTGTTAATTGATTTAAGAGAATGTTTTCTGAATCTGACCTACTTGGAATTTTGACTGAGACAAAAGACATTTCAGATGGAGGGATCGGTGGTACATATTCGTTTGTCGGCTGTGGTAATATTACACTTAAAGGAGGTGTATTTAGTTCACGGTCAAGCTCCTGTAAGTAGCTCTCGGTAATGTTAAAGTTATTAAAAGTAGGCGAAATGTCATCATTGAATCATCTTTACCTTTTTAGCGAATTTTTTGTAAAACGAAAAATTCACTAATGAGGAGATCTGTATATATATGTATATATATATATATATATATATATATATATATATATATATATATATATATATATATATATATATATATATATATATATATGTAACACACGACAAGTCACAAATAGAGGGCCGTCAGGATATTTTTTTTAAGTAAACAAACACACATTAATCGACACTCACCGCTTTAGTTGACAGCAGAGAAGGACGTGCTTGTAGTTTCTAAACCTGTGCAATAAAAGATAAACCACTGTAAGTGTCCAGCTCAACCTTGTCTAATCTAAATCCCCCATTTAAATCAAGACATGTTCAGTATCCTAAATATCCCTTATGGTACTAAAACAACTGTCTTTATATGTCTATAATTGCAACAACTCATTAATAAAGCATATCATGTCAGTATTAATACAAAAGGGCTCTGCTTTGCCCCCGCCATTACCTTAGGCCTAAGGTAGCGCGGCCTGGGTACAGCAGACCAGCCACGCTGTGCGAACGTACCCGCAACGTTACATACCCAGAGGTTATGGCACCTTACAGACCAATCCAGGTCTTACATTTATGTGCCCCGCCCGGGGGTCCTCCACTTGACCCCTGCCGGCCAGACAAAGCAGACTCGAGACCCGATCACTATAACTAAACTACGTGAGACAGTCTAATTAGTAACCATATAACTACAGCACACGTGGCTCTTAATATAATTTCTAAATATCTAGCAATTGTCAGTAAATATTTAATCCCCCTGTATAATAACCAACCCAGGTATATTCTCATAATAATTACCGCTATCTGAATTATATTACTAACTATAATGAACCAAGACACTTAGCGAGTAGGTACTCACCTGAACTGCAAAATTCAGTTATCACATAAACTAATATGCACTGTATTAACTATAATTATTCTTTATTGTAAAATGCACTACAAACAAGCCCTTCCTAACTGACTCTCTTTCAACTAGTAAATGAGTGAAACATATCTAGTTTCAGATGCATTAACGTTTCAGTTTATTTATGTTATCTACGCATAAATATTACGTGGTTGATAGACCCTTAACACACTTGAGTTCCTCTGCGTTCGCAGTGTCGTTAAGTATCATACAAAATATTAGATGGTACAGTTTCTACTAAAGATTATGTTTAAAACTTACGTTACATTCGGCCATCCTGCATTAGGCTGGTCCCGAGGCTTCAGTGAGTTGACTTCAGTCACTTAAGTCACTGTCGTTGTCCTCTGGCATCACAACTCCATCCGATCCACTTGCACTGTCTGTATCATCTGAAACACCACCAGGGATCTGCCATGGCTTCATTCGGTCCACTGCCACAATGTTCTCATACACACTGTTTCTACTAGTTCGTGCCGAACCTGGCATATCACACACAATATACCGATCATTGTCTAAAACCTTTTTTACTATCATAGGTCCACTATAAGTCTCTGTTAGTTTCCTCGATCCACTCGCCATTTCCTGCTTTAATATCACGACTAAGTCACCTTCCTTATATCTGCGTGGCTTTTTACGCTTCCTGTCAAAATAATGTTTTTGTCTGCGTACTTTTTTCTCAAGTTTCTCACCTACTTTCTGACGAACCTTTACGATGTCTTCGATCATCTTGGGGATTTCTAACGGTTTATTTTCAAACACCGTCACAAATTCGAACTTCTGGTTTAAACCTACTAATTCTGAGCAGATGTGTTCCGTAGAACTCACTTATATGCAACCTTAAACACTCCTAGTGGGTATAGCGGGTTTTCTACCTACGCCGATTCAGCCCTTCTCTGAAAATTTGTGGCTTGATTTCAGCTATCTGCCTCTGATGAACAATGGCGTACCCTGTCTACAGGTCTTATTTTGCAGTTAAAAGAGCGTGTGATTCACGTCGGTAAATGCAGCCTCTTAATCGGCGCGCCCATGTCGAATTTTATTTTTCATCGACAATTTATTTAAATAAAACTTGAGCGAAATTCTACCTGTTGCTATGCAAATTATCTATTAATGGGCCGTCTCTGAGGAATCGAATCAATATAAAAATTGGGAGAAAGAAAAGGTTTCCTTTTTTTTTTAATTATTATTTGATAGTAGGAAAAATTCAGAATAAGTGCGAGGAGAAATGAACGAACTTTCGGCCAGAGAACATCTTGTTCTGAGAAATTGTATGTACGAAAATTTAATTAGCAGCTCCTCAAGCACAGAAATATTGTATGGGTAATTGCTTATTTGAGAAGATATTTGAGAAGATTCTATTAGAAAGGTTTTGTCGATGCTAGTTTACAGCTGTATAGAAAAGTTGTACATATTATTTGGTAAATTTGAATGGTAACCTTGTTGGAAAACTTCTATGAATTTGGAAAGTCGTTGTCGAGCTGGTCATTGATTTTATTGGTGTGTTGCATTCCTAGTCTATTCTACAGACCTTTTTTTTAATGGAATTATGTAAAGTTGAGATGGACCTGGAATTTTAGTCGTCTGTAATATCCGTAGAAGCCTTCATACTGTTGTCATAGAAGATCATCAAGCCGTTTCAACATAGCGAATGTTGAATTAGGTTCACTGAGACACATAGGTGTCCCGAATGATGGTAGTTTGTATGGAAATTGGTCACTAGTAAATTGGTGTAATCTTAACACTGTTATATGGTATGCAGGTATATATGAATATTTAGTTGCATATGGCAGTAAGGAATTTGTGATCTATGGCATTATAAACATATGCCTATAGGAAGATCTAATGGTTTTGTTCCAAGCATAATCCACTTCCAAAAGTGAAGGTGAGAACTTTTCTTTTAACATCTAGTCAGCCTTTGTTGTAGCATGCACCATTTGGAATTATGTATTCCTCCATTTGATTGGGATTAAGTGTGTGTCTGCAACTAACTGGTGTTCGACACATTTTGGTGTTGCTGTGTAGCAGTTTGGTCCGTGTCGAACCCCGAATCTACACCAGTAGGAATTGTAAAGCTGTACTACCGTAATAAATTGGATCAAATCGATTAACTACTTCCTGTCTAATCCAATATTTTTTTTTATAACATCAGCCGAAGGAAATCAGCAATCACAGGTTTGCCTTACCATTTTAATTTATGTGCGTCCCTTAAGAACTAATGTAATACTTGATGCAGCAATAGTGGCTTGTAAATTCGTACAATTTTTCAAATTTAGTGAGTTATAATTAGAGTCATGCCTTCAGGCAATATTTTTGATCTGATAAATTAAATTCCCTTCTGGACAGGTAAATTAGTTAGTTGATCTTTTTTTTTGGCTTGTTATCTAGCAGTAATTTACTTTAAGGTTGAAGTAATATTAGAACATTTTTGTTGAGACTTATTGGAATCACTTAAATTTTTTTTTAAGTACAAGATTAGTGGACATCTAAATTTTGTAGCTTCCACTGTAAACCTTACGAGATCTCGAATGGCATAATAAACCTTGTAAGTAAATAATTATCTTAGTTAATGATTGGTTGAGACTTAAAAAAAGTATTTTTGATTATTGATTGGTGTTTCTTTTTTTTTCCTTCTTCTGGCCCGCAAGCGTGCTACTTTTAGGTAAAGGTTGTGTCTGCGTGTGTGCCTCCGTACCACCTGGAACCTTCTGGCCAGGGTGCTTTGGTCAGTGGCGCCCCTCCGGAATTATTTGAGATTGGTGGTCGGCCACTAGGCCATTATTATTACTTTATTTTTTTATTCTTAGACCCACCCCATCTCCACTAGAGCTGCTTGGCACGCAACGTCACACATAGCGGTCGCACGTTGACACCCCTCCACGCGCGGACATATAGGGAATTATATGTGTAGAGCCTTGAAGGTAATTTATCTTCCAGCTGGCGTTGCGTCATAATTATTTGTCTCAAAAAAAAAGGGCGTGGCAAATAATTATTTGGCGCCCGTGTGTGGGGCCTCGTTTTGTAAGGCTTCGTTTGGTAAGGTTTCGTTGGTTAGGCTTTTAGAAGTTGGCCAAGGATTGATTAGGCCTTGTCGCTTTTCAGAATTTTTTCCAGCTAGCTTCACTTCTGGTGGGGAATAATTGGCCCCTCAATTTTGTTGGGACGTCTGGTTAGGCCTGAGTCTGCTACGTCGTTTTGGTGTACGCGTTTTATCGCCTCAGTTTTCTTGGGCAGTTTTGTTTGCTTGTCCGCTGGCTTGGATTGTAAGGAATAGATATTAACTAGTCATTCGTTTGGGAACTTGTTGTTGTTGTTTCTTTTTCTTTTTTTGTTTTGTTTTTTGTTGTTTGTAAATATGGAGGGAAAATTGGACGTGAACCGACTTGACCGTTCAGAATTGGGATACGAATTAAAGTGTAGGGGCTGTGTGGACGCTCTTACTGTGCAGGAAATGAGGAGTAGGTTGAGGTCCTTTTTCAGGTTGGAGCGAGCGTCCGATATGAAGTATCCGAAGCATCCTTTTTCCTTTGCCGACGATAGTGACGTTTTGACAGCTAAGATGGAAGAAATCAGGACTATGGTTGGCGCGTTCTCTGACTCTGATACATCACCATCTTATTTAAAAATTTCCACTAAACTTTTGCATTATTTTGGTAGGGCAGGAAGGTCCATAGCAACTACGGACGAGGAACAGAACCAACGTACTAATTTTCAGGCCTCTCTTTTGGAGTTGCGTTCACGGTTGAGGTCTAAGGCCAGGAGGCATTCTAGATCATTGCGGCCTGAGGGTACTAGCGTTCTTGAGGCGAGTCTACTTGGTGATGAGGAAAATTCAGTTGCTTCTGCATCTGAGGACTCTTCAGATGAGGACGCAGCAGAACCCCTTTTAGCGAATAACGCTTCTATTCGAGAAACCCCAGTAGCTGTCCAGCCTCGAGGTGTGCCCGTGTCCAAGTGGAACTTTACTAAATTCACTGGTGATACATCCCGAATGTCATTAAATGCTTTTCTAGAGAAGATAGAAGAGCTGCGAATTTCCAGGAATGTATCCAGGGAGCAGTTACTTCACTCTGCTTCTGATTTGTTTGTAGGGAAAGCCTTACTTTGGTATCGGTCCATTAGGTCGAAGGTGTCAACTTGGTCAGGCTTAGTGTCCGAACTTCGTCTGCAATTCCAGCCTGCAGATTATAACGATAAACTCTTCGATGAGATCAGAAGAAGGACTCAGGGTCCGAGCGAGAATATGGGTATGTACCTGGCTGTCATGGACAACATGTTCAATAGGTTGACGATATCGGTTGGTGAAAAGACACGCCTCAATATCTTGTTGAAGAATATTTCTCCCTTTTATCAAAGTCAGTTGGGTCTTGTCAGTGTGGAGTCGGTCAATCATCTGTTAGAGTTGGGTAGGAAGTTGGAGGCTAGAAAGGAGAGTATAGAAACATTTACTCCTCCGACTCGTGGTAGGTTAGGGATGATGGAGCCGGACTTGGCTTACATTAGTAATGACCCAGTTTCGGTTTCCTCGGCTCAGTTGAACATGGTGTGTTGGAATTGTCAGGGCTCAGGCCATAGAGCCGTTGACTGCGATAGACCACGCAGGAAACATTGCTACAGGTGTGGCACCCCCAATCATACTTTGAGATCTTGTCCTAAGTGTACTCGTTCTTCGGGAAACGGGGTAAGGCGTTAGTGGGCGACCGGCTTTCGTCTTCATCGCGGCCGGCCGTATCTGAGTCTAGGATCAGACATGTTTTAGACTATGTCTTGTCTCAGGTCCCCAACGATCAGCGACCTTATGTTGAAGTTTCTGTTTTGGGTACGAATATTTTGGGTCTCTTAGATTCTGGTGCTAGTAATACTATATTGGGTGGTAAGGGTTGGAATCTTCTGCGCAACTTAGGAGTTTCCAACCTGGATTCGTCTGCTAGTAGGAGTGTCATAGTCGCAAACGGAGAGCGTTGTCAGGTGCTTGGTTCACTGCAGGTCCCTATTAGGTTACGTGACCGCGAGAAGGTCATCAGTGTTCTCGTCATTCCAGAGTTGGCTCATACTCTCATATTGGGCATTGATTTTTGGATCAGGATGGGCATTGTCCCAGACTTTCGTGACTGGACTTTTTCCTTGTGTGAACCAGTGCAGCTCGTGGAGGCGTTGAAACCACGTAGTTCTTTGACTCCGGAACAGGAAAAGCTTTTGAACGACTTTGTTGATAAGTCCTTTAATGGGATGGGTTCTGGTCTCGGTTGTACTGGTCTTGTCGAGCATGTCATCGTAACAGATTCACCCCCTATTAAGCAAAGATACTATCCTGTGTCACCAACAGTTCAGGCGTATATCGACGCCGAAATTAAGGAGATGCTGGAGAAAGACATAATTGAACCTTCAGACAGTCCATGGTCTAGTCCTGTTGTCATGGTCAGGAAACGTGATGGTACTTTTAGATTTTGCATTGACTATCGCAAGCTTAATAGAGTCACCCGTCGTGATGCGTACCCTGTTCCTCCGATTAACTCTATTTTGGATAGGTTGCGCGATGCTAGGTTTCTGTCGACTTTGGACGTAAAATCCGCCTTTTTCCAAATCAAGGTTGCTGAGGAATCTAGGCCTCTTACAGCCTTCTCAGTGTTCAAAGGTCATTACATGTTCAAGAGAATGCCCTTTGGGTTGTCAAATTCACCAGCTACGTGGCAGCGCCTGATCGACAGAGTTTTAGGTTGCGATTTGGAACCCCACGTGTTTTGTTATCTTGATGACATAGTTGTGGTAACTCAGACTTTCGAGGATCATATGCGCATTCTTTCTGAGGTGTTCTCTCGTCTTACTAAAGCTGGAATCACGTTGAGTAGAGACAAGTGTAATTTTTGTAGGCAGGAGCTTAGGTACTTGGGCTATATTGTCAATGAGAGTGGCCAGCATGTCGACCCGGAAAAGATAAACGCCATTCTTCAGATTCCAACGCCGACTAAAGTTCAGGAGGTTCGTAGGATAATCGGTACAGCAAGTTGGTATCGTAGGTTTGTTCCAAGCTTTTCTAGCTTAATAGCTCCTTTAACAGCCCTTCTTAAGAAGAACGCCAAGTTTGTTTGGACGCCTAAGCATGACGAAGCGTTTAACTCAATCAAGGAATGTCTTGTTTCCGCCCCAATTTTGTCCTGCCCCAATTTCGAACTACCTTTCTTTGTCCAGACAGATGCATCAGCTTATGGCTTGGGTGCAGTTTTGTCACAAAAACATCCTGATGGATCTGAGAGGGTTATCGCTTATCTGAGCCGCTCGTTGTCTAGACTTGAGCGCAAATATTCCACCACTGAGCGAGAATGTCTTGCAGTGATTTGGGCGATAGAGAAACTTCGTCCATATATTGAGGGTTCACATTTTACTATTGTGACTGATCATTGGTCTCTGATTTGGTTGAACAATTTGCAGGAACCTTCGGGCAGATTGGCCCGTTGGGCTTTGAAGTTACAGGAATACGATTTTGACATAGTCCATAGGAAGGGGAGAGAACACGTTGTGCCCGATATCTTGTCTCGTTCTGTACCTGTTGTCGACTCTTTGGGTGCTTTCGACCGCCAACCTGGTGGCACTGGCTCAGGTGATCGGTGGATTGATGGGATGTTGGACAGGATCGCCAAGAGTCATCGCAGATTTCCACAGTGGCGCGTAGATGGACATAGACTGTTCAAGAGAGTCATTCCCAAGTATCCTGAGTTGGCTTGCGACTCGGACTGTTGGAGGGAAGTTGTTCCTAAACATGCTAGGCGGAAGCTTATTTCCGAAACGCATGAGTCTAACTTGCATGTTGGAGTATTTAAGACCTTCAGTAAGTTGGTAGGAAGTTATTATTGGCCTAAGATGCGGTTTGATGTGGCCTCAGTCGTTCGGCGGTGTCCGGTATGTCAGGCCATAAAACCTGTGCAGCAGAAACCTGCCGGCTTAATGGCTAGCACTCAGCCTTTTGTGTCTCGTCCCTTCCAACTTATGTGTGCGGACATAATGGGTCCTTTGCCGAGGTCCAGCTCTGGAAACCAGTATATCCTTGTCCTAGTAGGTATAGAAGAGGGGTTCTGGGACCACCACCCACCACACACCACCGGTGGTGGAGGTGGTGGAGTCACTGACCCGGACCCGACGGTCCCCGAGCTAACCCGAGCACAAGGTGGCGGACCCGACGGTCCCTGAGCACAAGGTGGTGGGGCCACTGACCAGACCCGAGCACCTCCACCACCTGACTTCGTATTTAACCCGAACAAGTAGCGAACTAACCTGAGATGACGTAATCATATTCAAAAGCCAACTAACCTGTATTAGGCAAACGAGGAACCGCCATTTAAAATAACATGCGTAATAAGAAGGTAATTATTAGTAATAAATATAAACCACATGCCAAAGACTAACCTGTTTATTAAAATCAAATCAATTAAAAATTATCTCATTAGAATTAATATAAATAACGTCGTATGTAAGACGAAAATTAAGTCGATCGAATTAAATGGGAACCACCATTGAAAATAACGTGAAACAGTCGTCCCAGAATAATAATATTAAAACAGTTAGTATTGGATAAAGTATAAAAAGGTATATGAAAATCCGCTAACATAACGCACTTGCTGCGTTTAGCTTATTTCTACAAAAAAATAGTAGACCAACTCACCAAACATAATCATCGCCTTCAGACAGAGATCCACACTAGCACTTAATTTTTAAAACACCAATTTTCACGCTTTACACAAAATAACTAGTTCCATATTAATAGCACCTGTAAACAGATGTACAAAAGGGCAATTCGTTATGTAAGACATATAGCCTCTCCAGCTATTAAAAAATAACCCTGTTTTATTTAAATGTAATCAAACAGTAATACACTTAAACATCTGATGCATTTTAGGTAAAATTCAAACAATTATTAAACACATAATTATCATGACCGCACCCAGCCGATGATTTAAACTCTTAATAGCGGGCTACTCACCTAAACCGGAAAGACTTGTGATAACGGTTAAAGATTTCGCATAGAAATTAGCCGAACGTCACAATTGTTATATAGGTAGGTTCTAAAAATAACACACAGAGGTCGTTGGCAAACAAAATAGACAACAGGTTCAAATAGGAAACTAAACTTAAATATCGCAGAGACAATAGAGGTCGTTGGCAAACAAAATAGACAACAGGTTCAAATAGGAAACTAAACTTAAATATCGCAGAGACAATAGAGGTCGCTGGCAAACAAAAGAAAGAAGTTCAGAAACAAAATAGAAAACAGGTTCAAATAGGAAACCAAACTTAAATATCGTAGAGACAATAGAGGTCGCTGGCAAAACAAAGAAGGAAGCTCAGAAACAAAATGGACAACAGGTTCAACTCTTAAAAATAGTAACTTTTTTAGCCTTATGTGTGGGGGGCGGTAAGTAGTTGATTTTATTTTGAAAGAGATACAGGTTCGATTCAGGATATATGCTCCTTGATATGGTAGCGTCAAACAAATACAAAGAGGTACTGAATAACTAAACACTAAGCTTAGAAACAATGGTTGGTTACAGGTTCAATTCCTTTCTTAGTTTTAAAGGTAACCCCCCCACGTGTTTAGTGGCATGTTACTCGTCTAAGTAAGCAGAAGTAAAAAATGGCGACTAAAATAAGAGAAAAAACTGAAAACCCTTATCGCGGAAGATCCGTGAGATGTACTAGAGAACCAACACATGCACGGTGTTAAGGAGGCCAAATCAAAGTGGAATATACAATAAAATGACCACTTCCGGTCTAAACTTTAAATCCTTATATCTTTTAAACGGAAAGTGATAGAAAGGAACCGGCTTCAAAAATATATCGTTTCGTAACAAGCTCTACAAGAAAATGAGATAAAAAACTTCAAATCCTTATCGCGGAAGATCGGTGAGATGTACGATAGAACCAATACATGCACGGTGTTAAGGAGGCCAAATCAAATTGGAATATACAATAAAATGGCCACTTCCGGTCGAAACTTTAAATCGTTATATCTTTTGAACGGAAAGTGATAGAAAGGAACCGACTTCAAAAATGTATGTTTCGTAACAAGGTCTACAAGAAACTGAGATAAAAAACTTCAAACCCTTATCGCGGAAGATCGGTGAGATGTACGATAGAACCAATACATGCACGGTGTTAAGGAGGCCAAATCAAATTGGAATATACAATAAAATGGCCACTTCCGGTCTAAACTTTAAATCGTTATATCTTTTGAACGGAAAGTGATAGAAACGAACCGACTTCAAAAATGTATGTTTCGTAACAAGGTCTACAAGAAACTGAGATAAAAAACTTCAAACCCTTATCGCAGAAGATCGGCGAGATGTACGATAGAACCAATACATACACGCTGTTCAGCAAACCAAACTCTATAAACATATTCAATAAAAATGTTACTTCCAGTAGACACCTCCGGTATAGCTATTCTTAGAGCTACATACATGTGTGACACCTCAAAATAATCGTCTTGTTGAACAGAAGAAATATAATATTTAAGTAAGTCAGAACAGTCTCCAATTACCCTAAAACAACACATCTCTATCATTTCAGAGTAATCTTAGCCATGTAACCAGTTAAACTAAGTATCTTGAAGTGTAGCTTTTATGTTTATGATATATAAAAGAAGAAAACCAAAGAGTTAATTGTCTATTACAACAACAAGCAGAAGGGGTTGACTTGGTACTACAGCTGCTACATACTTGGTAAAAATGGGTGCCACTAGCATTTCAGAGTAATTTTAATCATGCAGCACTCTAACTAACTGTCTTGAGATGTGGCTTTATGTGTTAATGGGTGGAAATAACAAAACTAAAGAGTTGATTGTCTATTACAACTGTCAGCTAAAGAAGCATTTAGGCAGCCGGAATACCGATATCCTAAATATTTCAAGAGTAATCTTAGTCATACAACACTCTTAACTAACTGTCTTGAGATGTGACTTTATGTGTCATTGGTTGGAAATAAGAAAACTAAAGAGTTGATTGCTTATTACAACAGTCAGTTGAAGGAACATTTGGGGTATCGGAATACCGATATGTCAAATGTTCCAACCGAAGGAGCCCACTTAGAGTCATCTCCAGGGGCTCGGAATACCGATGCCCTAAAAACGGACGCAACATCTCAAGTAACACCAGCAACAGCTACATACGTATTAAACATCGGTGGAGCGCGCGGTGAAAACGACACGATATCTGGTACATATGTGTGCAAAGATTTGATATTAAATTTGGCTTGTTGGATAACCAATCATTTTTCTGAAAAATGCAACAATTTTTATTTCTGCGTAAGCGAATTTAATCAGAAATATAGAACCAACCTTCAAGAAACCGAAAAAAAGGATAAGAACATTAAGAACAAACATTCCGATACCGAAGTGATCCTAAACACACCATATGATGCAAATTCTGTAAATCTCTTTAACAGAAGAAAAACAGAAGTCAAACACCGTAAGACAAATAGAACCGACGTACATAACAGATGTGTCTGAGGAGAAACATATTCAGAACCTTATTGAGTTTACTAAGTTTTAAGTATACGAATAGAACAGTCTATGTACCAACCAGGACAACACAACTAACCAACCAACTGTTTTTGAGGTGTAACCTTTATGTATATAATTTAATTTTCGCTGGTGTAAAATAAATGTAAAAAGTGTTATATAGCAAAACCAAAGATTTAATTGCCTATCACAACAAGCTGACCGAACAGTGGGACCAACGGAATACCGATACCCTAAATATTTCAACCGAAGGAGTCCACTTAGAGTCATCTCCAGGGAGCCGGAATACTAGCCCCCTAGAAGTGTCGGAAGCAACATTTCAAGTAACACCTAGAACTGCTACATACTTGGTAAAAATGGGTGGAGCTCAGACTGTAAACGACTTGATAGGTGGTACATATGTGTGCAAAGATTTGATTCTAAATTTAACCTGTTGGATATCCAAACATTTCTATGAAAAACGCAACCAGCGAACTAACCAACCAACCCATGTTGAGGGGTGTAGAGATAGCAAGCTACCTACAAGTGGCCCCTCTGAATATATGTGATGTTAATGATAGAGTAAAAGATTTAATTGGCACGTGTTTGTATTGAAGGCTTGCAAGCTACGTACAAGTGTCTGAATATATGATGGTGATGACGAGTCAAGAGATTTAATTGAGCGGTTTTCACTTGAGTCATCGTCATTCGAAAAGTATCAGAACGAAAACCAGGTCCGTTGCTCTGATATATCTTACTCAGTAGGAACCAAATGTCTTCGAAAACAACATTCTTTACTTTTCTGAATAGCAAGTGAGCAACCCCCCTTGTCGAACCCCTCCAAGCTAAAGGTAAACCCCAGCCCGTCTTTAGGAATCGAGTAGTGTAAACGATGAAATATTAGATGCAACAGAAGCCCTGGACAACTCGATGTTTATATTCGATGATGATGATGATGTAGCTTGTAACAAACAAGATAAAATAAGAGCATACTTTAGTATGGGCAGACATAAGAATATTGATTCATTCTATCTCTGTCAAACATGTACTCGAACAACCAAACATCTGGTACGTAACAACACAAATGTTGTGTTATTCAAGCAACATGAAACCAATTTAAAACATGTGTACGACAATCATATAACCACCGATATGGACTTTAAACAATTTTAAAAATATATGCTACCAATGTTGGAAAGACAAATGATGTGCAAGACTAAAGTTTAGCAGATACTAATCGTTTTAACCGTCACTGCTGCCTACCGACTGAACCTTAGCAGATACTCCTCGTCTTAATATTCGACAGACAACACAACTTATTGTTTTCACCTTCAAGTCTTAATATTCAACAGACAGCAACGACAGCTGTCTGACAGGACAGACAGCTGTCATACAGCTGTCATACAGCTGTCATACAGCTGTCATACAGCTGTCTAACAGCTGTCTAACAGCTGTCCTGTCTAACAGCTGTCTAACACAGCCGTCAGGCAGCTGTCTAGCAGGACAGCTGTCTAACACATGTCTAACAGATGTATAACAGTCACTCTTTAGCGGAACATAAGCTGAATGTGCATCATGCATCAGCTAGACGACGAGTGTCGCCTAGCTGACCCGACCGTTCCACCACCATGACACTTAGCTGACCTGACTGGTCCACCACCTTGTCATGGACCTAACCCGGTATTAACCTGGAAAGCTTAGAGGTCTAACCTGAGCACATGCACCACCGTTTCTTGTGACGTCACTCGCTTCCAGCATCGTTTTTATTTATAGCGTCAGCTGTGATTGACCTGGTTGGTTGATCAACTAACCTGGTCGCATCTATTTTTAAAATTGTTCAAAGTCCATGTCGGTTGTCTCATGGTTGTCGTAGATGTGTTTTAAATTGTGTTCTTCTTGTTTGGCTCAAAAACATTCAGCTTATGTTCCGCTAAAGAGTGACTGTTATACATCTGTTAGACATGTGTTAGACAGCTGTCCTGCTAGACAGCTGCCTGACGGCTGTGTTAGACAGCTGTTAGACAGGACAGCTGTTAGACAGCTGTATGACAGCTGTATGACAGCTGTCTGTCCTGTCAGACAGCTGTATGACAGCTGTCTGTCCTGTCAGACAGCTGTATGACAGCTGTCTGTCCTGTCAGACAGCTGTCGTTGCTGTCTGTTGAATATTAAGACTTGAAGGTGAAAACAATAAGTTGTGTTGTCTGTCGAATATTAAGACGAGGAGTATCTGCTAAGGTTCAGTCGGTAGGCAGAAGTGACGGTTAAAACGATTAGTATCTGCTAAACTTTAGTCTTGCACATCATTTGTCTTTCCAACATTGGTAGCATATATTTTTAAAATTGTTTAAAGTCCATATCGGTGGTTATATGATTGTCGTACACATGTTTTAAATTGGTTTCATGTTGCTTGAATAACACATTTGTGTTGTTACGTACCAGATGTTTGGTTGTTCGAGTACATGTTTGACAGAGATAGAATGAATCAATATTCTTATGTCTGCCCATACTAAAGTATGCTCTTATTTTATCTTGTTTGTTACAAGCTACATCATCATCATCATCATCGAATATAAACATCGAGTTGTCCAGGGCTTCTGTTGCATCTAATATTTCATCGTTTACACTACTCGATTCCTAAAGACGGGCTGGGGTTTACCTTTAGCTTGGAGGGGTTCGACAAGGGGGGTTGCTCACTTGCTATTCAGAAAAGTAAAGAATGTTGTTTTCGAAGACATTTGGTTCCTACTGAGTAAGATATATCAGAGCAACGGACCTGGTTTTCGTTCTGATACTTTTCGAATGACGATGACTCAAGTGAAAACCGCTCAATTAAATCTCTTGACTCGTCATCACCATCATATATTCAGACACTTGTACGTAGCTTGCAAGCCTTCAATACAAACACGTGCCAATTAAATCTTTTACTCTATCATTAACATCACATATATTCAGAGGGGCCACTTGTAGGTAGCTTGCTATCTCTACACCCCTCAACGTGGGTTGGTTGGTTAGTTCGCTGGTTGCGTTTTTCATAGAAATGTTTGGATATCCAACAGGTTAAATTTAGAATCAAATCTTTGCACACATATGTACCACCTATCAAGTCGTTTACAGTCTGAGCTCCACCCATTTTTACCAAGTATGTAGCAGTTCTAGGTGTTACTTGAAATGTTGCTTCCGACACTTCTAGGGGGCTAGTATTCCGGCTCCCTGGAGATGACTCTAAGTGGACTCCTTCGGTTGAAATATTTAGGGTATCGGTATTCCGTTGGTCCCACTGTTCGGTCAGCTTGTTGTGATAGGCAATTAAATCTTTGGTTTTGCTATATAACACTTTTTACATTTATTTTACACCAGCGAAAATTAAATTATATACATAAAGGTTACACCTCAAAAACAGTTGGTTGGTTAGTTGTGTTATCCTGGTTGGTACATAGACTGTTCTATTCGTATACTTAAAACTTAGTAAACTCAATAAGGTTCTGAATATGTTTCTCCTCAGACACATCTGTTATGTACGTCGGTTCTATTTGTCTTACGGTGTTTGACTTCTGTTTTTCTTCTGTTAAAGAGATTTACAGAATTTGCATCATATGGTGTGTTTAGGATCACTTCGGTATCGGAATGTTTGTTCTTAATGTTCTTATCCTTTTTTTCGGTTTCTTGAAGGTTGGTTCTATATTTCTGATTAAATTCGCTTACGCAGAAATAAAAATTGTTGCATTTTTCAGAAAAATGATTGGTTATCCAACAAGCCAAATTTAATATCAAATCTTTGCACACATATGTACCAGATATCGTGTCGTTTTCACCGCGCGCTCCACCGATGTTTAATACGTATGTAGCTGTTGCTGGTGTTACTTGAGATGTTGCGTCCGTTTTTAGGGCATCGGTATTTCGAGCCCCTGGAGATGACTCTAAGTGGGCTCCTTCGGTTGGAACATTTGACATATCGGTATTCCGATACCCCAAATGTTCCTTCAACTGACTGTTGTAATAAGCAATCAACTCTTTAGTTTTCTTATTTCCAACCAATGACACATAAAGTCACATCTCAAGACAGTTAGTTAAGAGTGTTGTATGACTAAGATTACTCTTGAAATATTTAGGATATCGGTATTCCGGCTGCCTAAATGCTTCTTTAGCTGACAGTTGTAATAGACAATCAACTCTTTAGTTTTGTTATTTCCACCCATTAACACATAAAGCCACATCTCAAGACAGTTAGTTAGAGTGCTGCATGATTAAAATTACTCTGAAATGCTAGTGGCACCCATTTTTACCAAGTATGTAGCAGCTGTAGTACCAAGTCAACCCCTTCTGCTTGTTGTTGTAATAGACAATTAACTCTTTGGTTTTCTTCTTTTATATCTCATAAACATAAAAGCTACACTTCAAGATACTTAGTTTAACTGGTTACATGGCTAAGATTACTCTGAAATAATAGAGATGTGTTGTTTTAGGGTAATTGGAGACTGTTCTGACTTACTTAAATATTATATTTCTTCTGTCAACAAGACGATTATTTTGAGGTGTCACACATGTATGTAGCTCTAAGAATAGCTATACCGGAGGTGTCTACTGGAAGTAACATTTTTATTGAATATGTTTATAGAGTTTGGTTTGCTGAACAGCGTGTATGTATTGGTTCTATCGTACATCTCGCCGATCTTCTGCGATAAGGGTTTGAAGTTTTTTATCTCAGTTTCTTGTAGACCTTGTTACGAAACATACATTTTTGAAGTCGGTTCGTTTCTATCACTTTCCGTTCAAAAGATATAACGATTTAAAGTTTAGACCGGAAGTGGCCATTTTATTGTATATTCCAATTTGATTTGGCCTCCTTAACACCGTGCATGTATTGGTTCTATCGTACATCTCACCGATCTTCCGCGATAAGGGTTTGAAGTTTTTTATCTCAGTTTCTTGTAGACCTTGTTACGAAACATACATTTTTGAAGTCGGTTCCTTTCTATCACTTTCCGTTCAAAAGATATAACGATTTAAAGTTTCGACCGGAAGTGGCCATTTTATTGTATATTCCAATTTGATTTGGCCTCCTTAACACCGTGCATGTATTGGTTCTATCGTACATCTCACCGATCTTCCGCGATAAGGATTTGAAGTTTTTTATCTCATTTTCTTGTAGAGCTTGTTACGAAACGATATATTTTTGAAGCCGGTTCCTTTCTATCACTTTCCGTTTAAAAGATATAAGGATTTAAAGTTTAGACCGGAAGTGGTCATTTTATTGTATATTCCACTTTGATTTGGCCTCCTTAACACCGTGCATGTGTTGGTTCTCTAGTACATCTCACGGATCTTCCGCGATAAGGGTTTTCAGTTTTTTCTCTTATTTTAGTCGCCATTTTTTACTTCTGCTTACTTAGACGAGTAACATGCCACTAAACACGTGGGGGGGTTACCTTTAAAACTAAGAAAGGAATTGAACCTGTAACCAACCATTGTTTCTAAGCTTAGTGTTTAGTTATTCAGTACCTCTTTGTATTTGTTTGACGCTACCATATCAAGGAGCATATATCCTGAATCGAACCTGTATCTCTTTCAAAATAAAATCAACTACTTACCGCCCCCACACATAAGGCTAAAAAAGTTACTATTTTTAAGAGTTGAACCTGTTGTCCATTTTGTTTCTGAGCTTCCTTCTTTGTTTTGCCAGCGACCTCTATTGTCTCTACGATATTTAAGTTTGGTTTCCTATTTGAACCTGTTGTCTATTTTGTTTCTGAACTTCTTTCTTTTGTTTGCCAGCGACCTCTATTGTCTCTGCGATATTTAAGTTTAGTTTCCTATTTGAACCTGTTGTCTATTTTGTTTGCCAACGACCTCTATTGTCTCTGCGATATTTAAGTTTAGTTTCCTATTTGAACCTGTTGTCTATTTTGTTTGCCAACGACCTCTGTGTGTTATTTTTAGAACCTACCTATATAACAATTGTGACGTTCGGCTAATTTCTATGCGAAATCTTTAACCGTTATCACAAGTCTTTCCGGTTTAGGTGAGTAGCCCGCTATTAACAGTTTAAATCATCGGCTGGGTGCGGTCATGATAATTATGTGTTTAATAATTGTTTGAATCTTACCTAAAATGCATCAGATGTTTAAGTGTATTACTGTTTGATTACATTTAAATAAAACAGGGTTATTTTTTAATAGCTGGAGAGGCTATATGTCTTACATAACGAATTGCCCTTTTGTACATCTGTTTACAGGTGCTATTAATATGGAACTAGTTATTTTGTGTAAAGCGTGAAAATTGGTGTTTTAAAAATTAAGTGCTAGTGTGGATCTCTGTCTGAAGGCGATGATTATGTTTGGTGAGTTGGTCTACTATTTTTTTGTAGAAATAAGCTAAACGCAGCAAGTGCGTTATGTTAGCGGATTTTCATATACCTTTTTATACTTTATCCAATACTAACTGTTTTAATATTATTATTCTGGGACGACTGTTTCACGTTATTTTCAATGGTGGTTCCCATTTAATTCGATCGACTTAATTTTCGTCTTACATACGACGTTATTTATATTAATTCTAATGAGATAATTTTTAATTGATTTGATTTTAATAAACAGGTTAGTCTTTGGCATGTGGTTTATATTTATTACTAATAATTACCTTCTTATTACGCATGTTATTTTAAATGGCGGTTCCTCGTTTGCCTAATACAGGTTAGTTGGCTTTTGAATATGATTACGTCATCTCAGGTTAGTTCGCTACTTGTTCGGGTTAAATACGAAGTCAGGTGGTGGAGGTGCTCGGGTCTGGTCAGTGGCTCCACCACCTTGTGCTCGGGGACCGTCGGGTCCGCCACCTTGTGCTCGGGTTAGCTCGGACACCGTCGGGTCCGGGTCAGTGACTCCACCACCTCCACCACCGGTGGTGTGTGGTGGGTGGTGGTCCCAGAACCCCTCTTCTATACCTACTTGTCGTCGCAGATACTTTTAGCAAATTTTCGCTTTTGTTTCCTATGCGATCCGCTACATCTTCCAACATATGCAAGTTGCTTGCTTTTCATGTCTTACCTGTGTTCGGCGCATGTGACGCCATTATTGTGGACAATGGACCGCAGTTTAAATCTTCCGAGTTTGTCTCCCTGATGAAGTCTCACAAATACACCGCCTATTACCACGCACAGGCGAATCCTTGCGAAAGGGTAAATAAGGTCATTAAGACTATGCTTAGGTCCTATGTTTCTGACAATCATAAGACATGGGATAAAAATTTGTCGAGAATTGGCTACGTTATTCGTTCGACCAGACATGAGGTCACTGGATTCGCTCCAAACTTTATTGTGTTTGGACGCGAAATCCCCGATAAGGGCTCACGCTTTAGAGAGGGGGAAATTAAGTTTGATCGGCGAAATGTTGATGGCAGACAGTCTTCCTTGGTCAGGGTATGTGAGGATGTTAAGAGACGTTTAGTAAAGGCTTATGAAAGGAATAAGAGGGTCTACGATTTAAGACGCCGTGACGTACAGTATGGTAAGGATCAATTAGTTTGGCGTAGGAACTACGTTTTGTCGGATGCTGCCAAGCATTTTTCAGCTAAGTTGGCCCCTCGCTATGTAGGTCCCTTTGTGGTTTCCAAACGTGTGTCACCCTGGACTTATGAGTTGAAAGATCGTAATGGTGAGTTCAGGGGTGTCTGGCACGCAAAGGATCTTAAGGCTCATCCTCCTGAGGACGAGAGTTAGTTTTTTTTTTGGCGGAGAGAAAAACCTTTTTTTTCCCTTTTTTTTTTAGTGGGGGGAGAGTTGTAACGGTTTATTTTCAAACACCGTCACAAATTCGAACTTCTGGTTTAAACCTACTAATTCTGAGCAGATGTGTTCCGTAGAACTCACTTATATGCAACCTTAAACACTCCTAGTGGGTATAGCGGGTTTTCTACCTACGCCGATTCAGCCCTTCTCTGAAAATTTGTGGCTTGATTTCAGCTATCTGCCTCTGATGAACAATGGCGTACCCTGTCTACAGGTCTTATTTTGCAGTTAAAAGAGCGTGTGATTCACGTCGGTAAATGCAGCCTCTTAATCGGCGCGCCCATGTCGAATTTTATTTTTCATCGACAATTTATTTAAATAAAACTTGAGCGAAATTCTACCTGTTGCTATGCAAATTATCTATTAACGGGCCGTCTCTGAGGAATCGAATCAATATAAAAATTGGGAGAAAGAAAAGGTTTCCTTTTTTTTTAAATTATTATTTGATAGTAGGAAAAATTCAGAATAAGTGCGAGGAGAAATGAACGAACTTTCGGCCAGAGAACATCTTGTTCTGAGAAATTGTATGTACGAAAATTTAATTAGCAGCTCCTCAAGCACAGAAATATTGTATGGGTAATTGCTTATTTGAGAAGATATTTGAGAAGATTCTATTAGAAAGGTTTTGTCGATGCTAGTTTACAGCTGTATAGAAAAGTTGTACATATTATTTGGTAAATTTGAATGGTAACCTTGTTGGAAAACTTCTATGAATTTGGAAAGTCGTTGTCGAGCTGGTCATTGATTTTATTGGTGTGTTGCATTCCTAGTCTATTCTACAGACCTTTTTTTTAATGGAATTATGTAAAGTTGAGATGGACCTGGAATTTTAGTCGTCTGTAATACCCGTAGAAGCCTTCAAACTGTTGTCATAGAAGATCATCAAGCCGTTTCAACATAGCGAATGTTGAATTAGGTTCACTGAGACACATAGGTGTCCCGAATGATGGTAGTTTGTATGGAAATTGGTCACTAGTAAATTGGTGTAATCTTAACACTGTTATATGGTATGCAGGTATATATGAATATTTAGTTGCATATGGCAGTAAGGAATTTGTGATCTATGGCATTATAAACATATGCCTATAGGAAGATCTAATGGTTTTGTTCCAAGCATAATCCACTTCCAAAAGTGAAGGTGAGAACTTTTCTTTTAACATCTAGTCAGCCTTTGTTGTAACATGCACCATTTGGAATTATGTATTCCTCCATTTGATTGGGATTAAGTGTGTGTCTGCAACTAACTGGTGTTCGACACATTTTGGTGTTGCTGTGTAGCAGTTTGGTCCGTGTCGAACCCCGAATCTACACCAGTAGGAATTGTAAAGCTGTACTACCGTAATAAATTGGATCAAATCGATTAACTACTTCCTGTCTAATCCAATATATTTTTTTTATAACATCAGCCGAAGGAAATCAGCAATCACAGGTTTGCCTTACCATTTTAATTTATGTGCGTCCCTTAAGAACTAATGTAATACTTGATGCAGCAATAGTGGCTTGTAAATTCGTACAATTTTTCAAATTTAGTGAGTTATAATTAGTCATGCCTTCAGGCAATATTTTTGATCTGATAAATTAAATTCCCTTCTGGACAGGTAAATTAGTTAGTTGATCTTTTTTTTTTGGCTTGTTATCTAGCAGTAATTTACTTTAAGGTTGAAGTAATATTAGAACATTTTTGTTGAGACTTATTGGAATCACTTAAATTTTTTTTTTAAGTACAAGATTAGTGGACATCTAAATTTTGTAGCTTCCACTGTAAACCTTACGAGATCTCGAATGGCATAATAAACCTTGTAAGTAAATAATTATCTTAGTAATGATTGGTTGAGACTTAAAAAAAGTATTTTTGATTATTGCTTGGTGTTTCTTTTTTTTTCCTTCTTCTGGCCCGCAAGCGTGCTACTTTTAGGTAAAGGTTGTGTCTGCGTGTGTGCCTCCGTACCACCTGGAACCTTCTGGCCAGGGTGCTTTGGTCAGTGGCGCCCCTCCGGAATTATTTGAGATTGGTGGTCGGCCACTAGGCCATTATTATTACTTTATTTTTTTATTCTTAGACCCACCCCATCTCCACTAGAGCTGCTTGGCACGCAACGTCACACATAGCGGTCGCACGTTGACACCCCTCCACGCGCGGACATATAGGGAATTATATGTGTAGAGCCTTGAAGGTAATTTATCTTCCAGCTGGCGTTGCGTCATAATTATTTTTCGCAAAAAAAGGGCGTGGCAACTGACTTCATCCAGTAATTCTGAGTCATCGCCAATTCTTGGTCTAAACCCATGTAACAACTCACTTGCTGTTAGCCCCGTTGACTGGCTTTTAACATTATTGATGGCAAGTTGTACGTGACCAATGTGTTTATCCCAATTTTCTTCCTCAGGACACGCAGTTAGTAATGCTGTTTTAAGAGTTCTGTTAAAACGCTCAACCTGACCGTTAGCTCTTGGCGTCCCTACCGCATTCAGCACATGTTTTAAGTCCACATTCTTAAAAATTGTTGGAATTTTCGTGAAGTGTAGACACTTCCTTGGTCCGAAATAAATAATAGAAATATTTCTTCTAAGTACTTTATGACGTAATTGGTATTGGTTGATTTGACAGCTTTGAGAAAGGTAAATTTGGTAAAGGCATCTACGACCACTATATTGTGGACATTTCCTCGAGAGCTTTTAGTTAGAGGTCCATAATGATCTATGTGCAACATATCAAACGGCTCAGCGAGGTCTTTTGGGAATGGAATGTAAATATCCCTCCTTTCTACCTCCCGACTTCTTGCAGTAGATGCACGGTATGCAACATGCAAGGTATCGCTCGACATATTGCCGCATTCGTGGAAACCAGTAATGTTGAGTCAATATTTGCAACGTTTTCTCTACAGCAAAATGACCTAAGTCGTCGTGTGCTGCTCGCACTACTTGTTGTCTCATACCCCTTGGCACTACCCACTGTATTCCCTGGACAGTTATGCGATATACTCTGCCATCTCGCAAAGCATAGTTTTTATAAACATTTCTGTTTTCATCACTTTCGGGGGGTTTGCTCAGGGTTTCTCGGATTTGATTTATTTTCTCGTCTGTCAGTTGTGCAGATAGTACCCAGTCTGCTTGTACGATGCGCAGTACTGTTTCTTCTGCACACTCTGCCGGTGCTGATGGATTTCGTCTCAATGCATCAACGTTCTTCATCCAAGTGCCTGGTCTGTAATGAACATCGAATGTGTACTCTTGCAACTGTAACTACCAGCGAACTATCCTGGGCAAAATATCCTTTTTATTGCTGGTTGCCTTCAATGCGTTGCAATCTGTAACTACAATGAATTTGATTCCCAACAAATATATTCTAAACTTTCTTAAGGTTTCCACCACTGCAAGTGTTTCCAATTCGTACGAGTGGTACTTCTCTTCTGCTGACGTAGACTTTCTGCTGTAGTAAGCTACAGGGTGTACTTTATCGTTCGCCTGTTTCTGAAGAAGCACACCAGCTAAACCCCTACTGCTTGCATCCGTATGGACTTCAGTCTGAGCATCAGAGTTATACAAAAATAGTATAGGCCGTTCAACCAATCTCTGCTTAATAGATCAAAACTTTGTTGTTCCTTCTCCGCCCAAGTCCATTTTACGTCCTTCCTTGTTAACTCTGTCAGAGGTTTTGCTATAGTGGCATAATTTTTTACAAAGTGCCTGAAATATCCCGTTAATCCTAAAAATTGTCGAACTTGACTAACTGTAGTTGGTGCCTAAAACTCATTGTCTGCCACAGTTTTTGCTTCGCGGGGTTTTTACTTCCTAAATAGATCTCTGCGCCTGACAAATTTATTATGGGCACTAGAGCGTTGGAATTCTTGGCTATATATATATATATATATATATATATATATATATATATATATATATATATATATATATATATATATATATATATATATACATATATATATATATATATATATATATATATATATATATATATATATATATATATATATATATATATATATATATATATAGAATGTATGAGGTATACAATACTCTTGTCCTTCTGCAGAATGAATTCTCGCTTCAACATAAAGATCTCCTTTAAAGTCACCAGTTACCTTAACTGGTACATTTGCCCAAAAACCAGAAGGAATCCTTGTTGCCTATGTTGGCCACAAAACGACTTTCCTTACATCTCCGCATACGACATCGCTACCAGGCAGTTTACTAAAAAGCTGCAAGGTCGAATTATCTTTATAAATTGTTACATCTGGATATTCTGAAACTGGGTGACCTATCAGTAATGGCATAGGCTGTACATGATCAGGCACTACTATCGCTGTTGTAGAAACTGTTACTTTCTCTATCTGCAATGTAAAATTGACTATCCCGTGACATGAAACCATTCCACCTGCATATCGTTGGATTACACTAGGCCTAGATCTGTCACATGTCAAAAATAGCTTTTTGACTTCACTGTTTCTAATAATATTACAAGTACTACCTAAGTCAATAAAATAATTTAAAGGCTGACCATTGACAAGTACAGTTTTATAATATTTGTGGCTATTGTTGGAGCTGGTTCAGTACTTTCTTTTAGTCATTTGGTTTCATGCGTTTTTCGTTTCTTGGGGCACGCATTTACAAAATGTCCAACCTCGTGACATGAAAAACATTTCTTTTTTGAATGTCCTCGTCTGTTGCACGTAAGGCAAACTTCGCGCTCCTTTTCTGGTATACATTTCCTCTTTCGTTCGAAACTAAACAGTTGTTGATAGTTTTTTTTCCGGAAATTCTTCTTAACCTCATCATTCAAACAACGCAAATAGTCAAATAATTTCTCAGGGTCTTCACAATTTACAGCATTCGCACCTGCACGAATGTGATTTTCACTGATGCCACCTATAATACAAGACACAGCTTCTTTGCCTTGATTTTACAAGCATTGAGCAGGGCTTACTTTTCATAAAAATATTGTCCAAGCGTTTTCATTGGAGCGCTTTTTGCGTTCCATCATCTCTTCCAGTATTTTACAAGAATCCAGTTGCTGGAAAAGCTCGTCGAAGTTTTTGCTTACATTCTTCCCACGTATAGTTGACTGATTGCAAACATTTGTACCAAACTGATGCCAAACCCCCTAATTTGATCAAAGCGTTAAAGATCATTACTTTTTCTGACCATCGAAACATGTGTTTCACTTTCTCAACTTTTCGACACCAGTCATCAATATTCTGATTTGAATCTTCTGGATTAAATGCAGAAAGCACTTCTCCTCCAACCATCCGAGATGGGCCTGGTACTCGTGCAATGTTACGCAGCACGCCAGTCATTGCTTCAGCGAAACGACTTACGATATCGTCACCTGTGCTCGTTGAAGTGGCAGAGCCCTGAAGTGAACCTACGTTTCCTAGTATAAGTGTATCATTGTCCATATTATCTTTATTAGAATTTTCAGTCGGTATACTCAACTCCCAACCCTTACGCGAAAAATCATCAGCCTTGCTAGGAAACATGTTTATATACTTAATATATCAAAAGTCAATCAAAACAAGTCTAAATCACAAGTCACAAAATGAAATTTTGTAGCGGTCTATCCCACTTCTGATATCAATGATAACTCAAAATATAATCGGCCGATTTTGATGAAATTTGGTATGTACCTTCCCTTTACAAGTGGCTTGGATAAGTTTGTTAACCAGGAAAGTCGGACCAGTTTTTCCTGGAAAATTTTGGGTTTTCTTTTGGAAATTTTTGTATCTCCGAAAATAACATAGCTATGACGACCATATTTGACATATACGTTTCTGCTATCAAGCTTACCCTACACACAAAAATTCAGATCTCTAAGTTAAAAAAAGATATGGGCATTTAAAGAAAAAAAATTGGGTGCCACTGGTGATCAGAGGAAAGCACAAGAACAAAATATTTTGTGTGATTAACAAAACCAATTGAATATTACATACAACGGTTAAGTTTTCTTGGCGCAAAAGTGTCACGAAGTAGAAGAACAAATATTTGAAAAATTTTATAATTTTTTTTCTTGTAACGTCAAAGTCGCGATTTGAAACGTCAAAATTTGCAATTTTCAGACAACGAATTTGAAGCAAGTACGGGTTATGTCGTAAAAATCTCTTAATAAGTGTGTTTCACAAGGCCTTACGTTTCAGCTTCAACCATAATCACTGTCCTTCATTTTACTAAAATAGTTTCGGAAAATCCATATCAATAGACGCTCCTTCTGATGCTTCGGCAGTAGTTTTCGCTATAGAGTTTATCGTTTAATAGTCTATATTTTAGCAAACATTCGTTATTAAGGAGACCGCGACTTATGAATTTTAAAAAGATTTCTTCAAATGAGCGCGAACTAGAACCCCTAAAACCCATATACGGGGTCCGTTTCAGTTTTTGCCTGTTTACACATATACAGGGTGACGCATTTCTAGGGTAAAGCTCAATATATCCGTTATTATACAAGATATGAGGGAAAAGTATATATGTTAATTATAGGGTGTCTCGAGCTGTATCTTATCAACCTATTCTGACAATTACAGGGTAGCCCATAAGTCGTTGGCATACATGGTTGTTTTTTTTTAATAGAACACCCCTTATGTTGTTGCATCTTTGTGTTTTTCATCAAATTATAAAGCATGTTGTGCCAATTTAAGCCTAATAACCCGAGTGTATTTATTTGATGGTTGTTCGCGATTGATATCTCGTGACATATTTCAACTGGATCTAAATACGGTCAATAGTGAGGTCATCATCACCTCCCAAACCCTAACCTATTTGCACTTATCTCTCGGATTTATTATTTTGTAAGGTAAAGAACACACTGTTTAGTTTGAAGATGAAAATATAATTAAATACTTACTCAGCTTTAATCTTGTTCTGACCAAAATCCTAGATTTGTGAGATCTTCGAGTCACAACACCGGCACTACGTTAGTTAGTTTGAAGAGATCTGGATAATTGATATGAAGAATTTCCAACCATAGCACCACCACAATTGAGAAAGGTTAAATGAGGAATTTGTTATTCATACACAGCAGATATTAAAATCACAAATATTTATATTTATTCACTTAAACAAAAAATGGGAGTTATTTAAATCAAGAAACCTGGTAAATCAAATATAAGTTATGCATTACAATTATTAATGATCTCAATTTTAATTTGTTAGGTAAATTTCTACTTAATTGTTCTGGCCAGAGAAGGTTTTGTTTTCTTAAAAAGCTTGTGAGAAATTTTCAGATATTGTAAAATTAAGTCATTGTTGACTATTGTTTAAATGAAAGGTTACAAGCTACTTTTTGTACTCTAAAACAGTTGAAAGTTTGAAAAGTTCGTGGCCAAAATGTTAATTAATTAATATCATACTAATGTTCCTAATTTACATATTTTGGCATTATACAGAAGGAAAATACAAAATACATTTATATAACGAATCTCACTGACTAAAATTTTGATTTTGACTGATTTAAAATTTATGTTGCAATTTAATGAGAAATTTAATGAGAAATTTAAATGATATAGGAAAGTTTATGTCTGTCTAGTCTTAAAGATCACTCAAAAACTTAAAAATGACTCACATGTAGTGCGCTCGCACTTCCAAAGATTCACCAGCTGGTCTGGACCTACACCTGAGGTCCCAAAGGGTTGACTTGCCTGCTGATGGAATGTAGAAACTGTACAGGGTAACATCGGTATCCAACGCTTACCATAGGCGCTTAATTTATAGTTTGAATCGATATTAGAGTGCAATGTAGTTTTGTAAATTTGTTTAAAATACTTCCAGGCAGTTTTTTTGTAAAGAGGAGAGCAGTTCTTACTACATACGTTGATTATTTGCACAGTTTTAAATTAATATTGGGTTGTTTTCTCTCTGTCAAGGATTTGACGCTTATTTTCGAAGGGTTCGAATAATATTTGGTTCGATTCGCGAACATTTTTTGGTTGTTTTTTTTTTTCGTTTGGAGATAATTTGGTGATATATCATATACCAACCGTTCAGTGGCAGCTCGTGAGTGTCGCGGTAGAGGAGGCAGTAATTTTTTTAAAATTTCAAGGTCACACGTTTTCCTGGCACTTCAAAATTTCAGTAACAAATCAATTTATACAAAAATATAGACTTTCACAAGAATAATTTTTGAAATTTGATACCTTTTTGAAATCATTTATTCACGAATTACTGAGAGTATAAATAAACAGGAATAAACACATAGGGTTTATTAAATTGTTAAATATCGTTTATAGACCAGAAATAAATTTCAATAGAAATCCTATATACATTATACATAGTTCAATAAATAAATAAATTTAAATGAGTGATCCAATCCAATGAGTGGTCTATGACGAGATGCAAAACGCAGAGGCGGTTGCAATTGCAGTCGTTTGTGAAATTTACGATCAACGATTCAACGAATTTTATTTTACTCGCTGTATTTTTGATTTTTTATATATATTCCGGGATTTATACGTTCAAGTCCGGGATCCGGGGCAGGACATCTAATTCACAGTACAGAGACAGCCAATAAGTACATGTTCTTTTGCATACCTAACTCTACTTAGCCAGCGAAACGCATTGTCTTATTGTTAATAAGAAATAAGAACATAAATATAAGCATAATAATATTATTATATTTCACTTGTCGCCACCAAGTAATGCGTGTCGCTGTTGCTCAGCAGGAACCAACGCGGAGGTGTAGAGTATAACTTGCCAAGGGGTGGAGCGTAGTGTCAGGAATTAGGGAAAATGGTAATCGGGGATTATTTACATATTTACAAAAATAACTAAACAATAAATTTAAATAACAATAACGAAAATTTAAAAAAAAAACGGAAACAAAAAATAGGTGGTGTAGAGCATCTGTTATTGAAATAGTTTTCTAAATTAATGGAACTTTCCAAGAGGTGGGGCGTAGGTCGTGGTGTCAGGAATCCGTGAAAATGGGATTCGAGGATTATTTACATATTTACAAAAATAACTAAACAATAAATTCTAAATAACAATAGCGAAAATACAAATAAATAAATAAAACGGAAACAAGAAAATAGGAGGTGTTAAGCATATGTTACTGAATTTACCTGATAAACTAATACGTTTCTAAATATTTTTATAAATTAATGGAATCCGTCTATCTTTTTGCTCGGCAAAAATATCGATTACTTTATCGTAAAATGAAGTCTGCTGTGTCAGTTCTATAACAAGATTTTTTCTATAGAAATCATTGATATGTTTTTTAACCTGTCTTGACTAATACTATTTCTTGAAAATGTTTTGATGCGTTTAAGTGCAGAAAACTTCTCTCTACTGAAGCAGATGTAACAGGAATTGTGACTATTAACGCAAGCAGTTTATAAATCTCGGTTAGACAAGAAATTAAGTCATTTTTGTAAATAAATGAAATAATTTCGATAGGCGTATGGCAATCTTGAAATAGTTATGTATCTGTGTATACAGTTTTTTAATGCAATTGAATCAAACAAAGGATATTGTTGTAATAATCATTCAAAGATATCCTTTGGAAAGTCTTTTCAATACGAAACAAATATGGCTTTCTTTATTAAATCAAAAAATTCTAGTTTGTTTAAATCCGAAAATCTTACTTGCAATTGATTAATTATTGTGTATAAAATTTCATTAAAAATTTGTTTAGAATTCTGTTTTAAATTTTGAATACTTAATGTTGTCTTTCTTTTCTTTAGTGCTGATTCGTTATTTCAAAATCCTCAAATAAGGAGTTGTAAATTTGATTAAAACTAATTTCATTGTCTCTAAAATCTTGCAATGTAGTAGTTAAAACAATCATACGTTTCTTACCATAAGAAATATCTGTGCTTTTATTATGTAAAATTAAAAGTAGAACATCGGTATGTTCAAATATAAATTTAAAAGTGTGTAAAAGAAAAAGAAAATGGGGATCGTTAAGATGCCGTTTTAGGCCAATAGATTCTCTCAGAGTTTATTGATCTTGTTTGAAATCATCGTGATTCAAAATATAATCAAAATCAAAAACTTCTATTAACTTGTTTCTGTTTGACAACACTGTAGAAACTATCCTAGAAGTACAATTCAACCTTACGAACGCTCATATTGATAGCCGAGCCTGGCCTTCGAGCACGTGATTTTAAGCGCGGTTTTAATTGGTTTCATTGATTGTTGTTGCCCTTACTTGGTGAAACTTGTCCATACTATATACAGACTTGGAGACTACTTCTCTGGCTTCACTGTTGGTTTTCGTTGGTGAAGGACGTAGCCAGCGCGTAAGCTAACTGGAGCAAGTGGCCCTACGAATTCTGGAAGTAATAAGATAATGAGCTGATGTATGTCGATATTTTCGTTGTATAGAGACTACTTTTATACTGTTATTGTTTAGTTATTGTATTGTTGTAGCTGTTATCATAGTTATCATAGGCTAGTTCTATTTTTATGTTAAATATTGAAATACATCACATAGACATTTTGAAAACCTCATCTGTCATCTGTATTTCATTTTTATTTTCAATTTGATAATTTTTTTGATCAAAACATCATATCATAACATAGCAACAGATATTTATTTGTAGTTGTCATGATTTCGTACTAATTCAATTTAAATCTGTCTGAAAATGCTGTCAAGCAGCGAAACTATAGTCACAGAAACGATGAAGAACTTCCTAGAACTTCCAGAATTCGTAGGGCCACTTGCTCCAGTTAGCTTACGCGCTCGCTACGTCCTTCACCAACGAAAACCAACAGTGAAGCCAGAGTAAGTAGTCTCCAAGTCTGTATTTAATTGGTTTGCCAGTGCTAATGTTTGTATGCATTCAAATCAATGTGTTAGAATATGGTCCAAAGTCGAAAACATCGGAACCGGGCCTCCGTGACGTCACACAAGCACACAAGAAGATCGCACTGTTTTGGTAATATACTTCTCAGCAGCGTTGCCGGTTGTAATTGTAATTGCAGATTTAGAGAATTTTTATATGAATATGGTTTGAATAATAATTAATAATATGAATAAGTATAGTGTTAATATTGAATATTGGATATTGGATTACAGTTATATGTAACTACCTGACTACTTGAATAGGGAGGATGTAACTAATTCTGTCTAGAGAGGCCCGGCTTCCTCTGCCTCCTTAGAGAAACCGCCACTGCAATCGTTTCTGTTAGAGTGTACTTATCTAGATATTTTCGTTTGCGTGTAAAAAACACATTAAAATTTTGAACTTAATTTTTCGAATTTATTGGCTTGTTTTTATATTAATTTATTTATTATTTGTTATTGGTTTTATAATTATTGCCTTTCTCTCAATTTAATCGTAATTATGACTGATTAACAGGTAGTGGAAAGTTAACTAAAAATTTTGAAATTGAAAAAAGAAACTTATTTTTTTGCGTTTACAAACATTATACGAATTATGTAAAAAATTAAATCATTATGCTTCTCTAAAAAGCTCAGGGTAAAAGTAAAGAAAATCATCAAACTATTCCTAAGTTGCCGAAGTTAACTTTGCCTACGTTTTCAGGTAATATTAGGGAATGGGAAGTTTTTTACGAATGTTTTAAAAGTCTTATTCATGAAAACTCGGACTTAACTGACGTCGACAAAGTTAATTATTTGTTGGAACAGACTAGTTATTTGAAATAAACTTTTGATTTGAAACCGCCTCAATCTGCGTCGTCTAATAGTTTAAACAATATTTTAGAAAAGTGTGGTATGGCATTTAAAGCTTTGCAAAACTTAAAACTTGATGACATATTAGATTTTACGTGTGCATATTTAAGTTGATTTAAAACGTATGTCGAAACTAGAAATCTTTTTGAAAACTCTCGTAGAACATCAGATATTTTCACATACAAGGAAGTTCTAGGTTTTATTAAAGACCAAGCGCATATTTCTACCATAACTCCGAATTCGCATAAATTGAATGAGTCGGTTTCTTTACCGTGTAATAATAAAACAAAATCTCAGGCATTTTTTGTTGAAAATAAGAAAGAGTTCAATGATAAGAATTGTATTTGCTGTCGTAAAAACAACATTCTTTGTTTTTGTCGAAATCGCTTGTAGATACATTTAAATTTATAAAAGATAAATATTTATATATTAATTGTTTGGCTAAACATAAAGTTATTGCTTGTAAAAAGAAAATAAATAAAAATAGCTTAAACCCATCCACATTTTGTTCGATTTTACAATCTGCATCTGACTTTGGGTCGACGATTTTGTTATCTACTGCGATAGCAAACATTTTTGGTCAAGATGGCAAGAGCAAGATTTTTATTAGATTCGTGTAGCCAAGCACATTTCTTGATACTAACTTGGTCAGAAAACTTGATTTGGAAATTTCTAATTGTTCTTCATTTGTCAAAGCCATGGGTGCTAATGATAATTCGGTATTAGGGAAAGCATCAGTTGTCATTTCGTCTAGTTTAGATTATAATATTCAATATTCGTTATATGCTTTTTTAGTTGAGAAAATAACTTACAGGTTGCCTGCTTTTGAGGTGCATAGAGAATCTGTCGACAATTTCTTTGAACTGCCTTTAGCAGATGTCACTCTTGACCAACCAGGTGCTATTGACGGAATAATTGGGGCACAATTGTTCTCATGTTTGTTGGGTTCCCATAAGGTAACAGGCTCTGTAAATATGCCTGTTGCAGTTGAAACTAAACGGGGTTACGTCATTATGGGTTCAGCTCCAGCGATAATTTCGAAATCCAGAAGTATCACTCGTTTCACACTACTGTTGAACCTTCCTTGAATAGTCTCGTAGTGAAGTTTTGGGAAATGGAGGATATTCCTGTTCAAAGATTCGAATATCCCGACGATGTGGAATGTGAAAAAATGTACTCTTCTACTCTTAAAAGAGAACCTTCTGGAAAACATGTCGTACAACTTCCTTTTAAATTAAGTCCTAACAAATTGGGAGACTCATCCTATAGCATTAAAACTTTTTAACGATTTAGAACAAAGGTTTGACAAGTCCCCAGAATTTAAGGAACAGTATAGTTCTGTTATTCGTGAATATTTAAAGGAAGGGTATATGCCTCTTTCTTATTTTATCCCGCATAAGGGTGTGTTTAAGCCTGAAAGCACTTATACTCCTCTTCGTTGTGCTTTTGACGCCTCTTGCAAGTCTTCGACAGAATTTAGTTTGAACACAGGCCCAAAATTACAGTCTGATGTATTTAATATTTTCCTCAATTTTCGTTTGTTTCCGGTAGCTTTGGTCACAACTTATTCTCATTCTGTGGAGAATTTTCATGAGAACATTTTCTTGGTTCATTCCTTCAACAACCTTCACAATTGCATTTTGACAAATATTGTAACACTTTTCAGATTGTTTATTGTAATTTTTAGCGAATTTTCGAAAAAAATCAATAAAGCTCAATATATCCGTTATTATACAAGATACGAAAAAAAATATGTATACGTTAATTATAGGGTGACTTGAGCTACATCTTAAAAAGATATTTTTACCAACACAGGGTTTGTTGCTGGTGATACAATTTTATTTTTAATCGAACACGCCTTACAATATTGCGTTTTTGCATTTTCCATCGAAATATAATTGATGCATGTTTGTAAGAAAAGAAATTCTGGACGCAGCAAGTGCGTTATGGTAGCGAATTTTCATTAAATGCTTCAAATTTGAATAGCTCAATTCGTTTTTAAGCTATAAATGTTTGATGGCCGGGAAACCAGTTTTTTCGGGAACATTTTAAGTCTTTTCGGAATTTTTTTTTTACATTTTCAGACAAAGTTATTTGGATGAAATATGGTACATTGTCTCGCCTGTGCAGGTTATACTGGTAAGCAAATTTGATGTCTATGCTTTCTTTAAAATAACACATTTGCTATTAAAAATATTTTTATGGAAATTCAGTACCATAACGCACTTGCTGCGTTGAGACTTTTTTATTTTTAACTGTTATAGAGACGCAGTTATTTATGTGAAGTTGTCCACGGAATCCCAGCCACGAATTCTGACGTAGGGGCAATTTAAAACGTAACCGAGTCAGCAGGCGATAAAACCTACGAATTAGCCTAACAGCGATGCCAGATTGATAATTTGTGGCTGGCCATAGAAATTCTTATACGTATGCGTATGTGTACCTAGCTGAGGTGTCTTATTACCGGCTATAGTGAACACAAACAGATAACTAGTAAAGGTGTGTGGGTGTGTGTCTGTGTGTGCGTTACCCCAGGTAGTTTTCTGCGGTGAAATGTTGCGGAATTGAGCCGTTTCTTAGAATTAATGCTTTTTTCACCCCCTTAGCAGCGATTGCAGGGACACACGGAGGGATGAAATGTATTCAATGAAATCTCCTATTGGAAACAATGCTTTTCCACCCCCTTTGCAGCGATGGTCGCGGAACGGGAAGGGGTAAAATGTATTCACTGAAGTCTCCTCTTTGAAAAGACACGAAAAATTTTAATCGTTTTGGTCTGAGAGATTGTCGTAGGGGTAAAACGCTATAGAGGTAAACTGAAATGCAAATAATTTTAGAAATAATGCTTTTTCCACCCACTTACCAGCAATTGTCGGGGCACAGAAAGGCATGCAAAGTAATAACAGAAGTCTCCTCTTTGAAAAAACATGAAAAAATTTAACATCGTTGGGGTGTGAGGGGTTGTTGCTGGGTAAAAAGCTATGGAGGTAAATTGTAATACAAATAATTTTAGAAATAATGCTTTTTCCACTCCCTTATCAACGATTGTCGGGGCACGGGAAGGGATGCAAAGTATTCATTGAGGTCTCCTCTTTGAAAATACATGAAAAAATTTAACATCGTTGGGGTCTGAGGGGTTGTCGCTGGGGTAAAAATATATGGATAAGCCGTGATAGAATTATTCCTATAATTAATTCCTTTTCCATTCCCTTAGCAGCGATCGTCACGGGAAGGGATGCAAATTATTCACTGAAGTATCCTGTTTTAAAAGACACCAAAAAAATTAACTTCGTTGGGGTGTGAGGGGTTGTCGCAGGGGTAAAAAGCTATAGACGTAAACTGTGATGCAAATAATCTTGGAAGTAATGCTTTTGCCACACCTTAGCAGCGAATGTCGGTACACGAAAAGTTATCCAAAGTATTCACAGATGTCTCCTTTTTGAAAGGGGATGAGAAAATTTAACATCGTTGGGGTCTTAGGGGTTGTCGCTGGGTTAAAAATCTATATAGGCAAACTGTAATACAAATCATCTTGAAAATAATGCTTTTTCCACCCACTTAACAGCGATTGTCGGGGCACGGGAAGGGAGTCAGATTATTCACTAGTCTCCCCTTTGAAAAGGGATGAAAAATTTAGCATCGTTGGGGTATTAGGGGTTGTTGCTGGGTAAAAAGCTATAGAGGTAAATTGTAATACAAATAATCTTGGAAATAATGCTTTTCCCACCCCCTTAGCAGCGATTGTCGGGGCACAGGAAGGGATTCAGGTTGTTCACTGAAGTCTCCTCTTTGAAATTGCAAAAAAAATTAACCTCGTTGGGGTCTGAGGGGCTGTCGCTGGGGTAAAAACCTATAGAGGAAACTGTGATATAACTATTATTTATTCTTATAATTAACTCCTTTTCCACCCCCTTAACAGCAACTGTACAGGCGCGGGAACGATGCATATTATTTACTGAATCCTTCACTTTATAAAGACATAAAAAATTTAATATGGTTGTGGTGTGAGGGGTTGTCGTTGGGGTAAAACGCCATAGAGATAAACTGTGATACAAGTAATCTTAGAAAGCTTTTCTACTCCCTTAGTAGGGATTGTCGGGGCACGACGAGGGATGCAAAGTATTCAGTGATGTCTCCTCTTTAAAAAGGCGGGGTGGTCGCTGGGTTAAAAATCTATATAGTTAAACTGTGATACAAATGATCTTGGAAATAATGCCTTTTACACCCCTTTAGCAGCAATTTTCGGGACACGGGAAGGGATGCAATGTATTCACTGAGGTATCCCCTTTGAAAAGACATGAAAATATTTAACACCGCTGGGGTCTGACAGGTTGTCGCTGGGGTAAAATCTATAGCGGTAGACTATGGATACAATTATTCCAGTGGCGTCTCCTGACCAAAATGTTCGGGTGTGCCGTAACGAGTTGCTGTTAGTGGTGGTTTTAAAAATTATGAATACGAAATGTACATACATATATATATATATATATATATATATATATATATATATATATATATATATATATATATATATATATATATATATATATATATATATATATATATATATATATATATAGTACCTATATGGGAATAATACATAGATAAATTAATTTCCCACTGCAACACTAACAAATTAAAAAGTCACTTAAAACTTTAAAACACGAAAATAACATGGAATTATTATCAAGCTCTTCTCTTCACACAAATTTGTGTTAGCGTTAGCACTGTCCGGAACGCGGTGAAAATTGAAAACATTAAAAGTAGTTCAATGTTAATATGGTACTAAATAATAAAATGTGTAAAAAGCCTGGATGCAGCAAGTGCGTTATGATAGTGAATTTCCATAGAAATGATCTGGCACAAAATATTTTATTATAACATTTTTTTCTTGCAACATAGAAATCTAAATTTTGGTGTATAGTTTAATTATTATATCGTAAACATACCTACCAAATTTGGTTATCTTATATTTTTTATTTTTTGAGATACAAATTTTTTTCGAACGAAACCTAAAATCGGAAAACCTCGTCCGATTTTCCTGACTAACGAACTTGTCCAAGCCATTTACAGAAGGAAGGTACATGCCAAATTTTATCAAAATCGGCCGTTTATATTTTGAGTTATTGGTGTGATACCTGTATATATATATATATATATATATATATATATATATATATATATATATATATATATATATATATATATATATATAGTTTATTGTTATATAAATAGTACAAAGCATCTTACAAATAAGTCTAAACTTGTGGCTGCAAATGATGCAATTTTGACTAAATTTTAATCTAAATGTCAATTGTTCTAAAGCTCTGTCATCTGATTTCTAATCTCCAAAATTACCTCACCTCATTATGTACCATTACAATTTCTAGACATATGGATGGTACTTGAAATAAGTTTCTTCATTTTAATCAAAAATTTCTATATTTTAAAACTTGCCTCAAATTAAATTCTACATATTTTTCAACAGAAACATTATATATATATATATATATATATATATATATATATATATATATATATATATATATATATATATATATATATATATATATATATAATATATACTGACCCCGGATATGGGTTCTAGGGGTCCTAGTTCGCGCTCATTTGCAAACAATTTTTCAAAATTCAAAAGTCGAGATCTCCCCATTAGTGAATTTTTTCTACGAAAATGTACTAACATGTATTATAGTCTTTGATTCTAGAATACTGTGGTCTGTGTAAGCGCAGTCGTAATGTTTGTAAATAATGCTATCACAACGTTTGTTAGACCGGCGTTTCATTCATTTGTCTTCAGCGGTATTTATACCGCTCACTGCAGTGTTAAAATCAATGGTATTTTCCTTACTATTTTAAACATATGGGTGGGGGACTGTATTGTATACCAATACAGCTCTTTCGACTGAAGTGTTCGGAAATATCAACGCACACCTAACCCGAATTCATTCCCAGTTGCTATTGACCTACTCATATTCTCTAAATGAAGACGTGGTACCTACTTCATTCCAACTCACAATTTTAAACACATGGGTGGGAAACTGTATTGTATACCAATACAGCTCTATCGACTCAAGTGTTCGGAAATATCAACGCACACCTAACCCGAATTCATTCCCAGTTGCTATTGACCTACTCATATTCTCTGAATGAAGACGTGGTACCTACTTCATTCCAAGTCACTATTAACCGACTATTTATGAAATCAAATAAGTAAATTAAATCGATTGTCATAAAATATGTAGTGTATTAAGACTAAGGGAAAAAGAAATAAAACATATTTAACTGTGCACATTTTAATTATATTTTAGGGTGTGCGCCGCACACCTAGCTCACTAGGAGAAATCGCCACTGAATTATTCTTATATGTCGCGCTCTTTCCCTCACTTATCAGCAATTGTCAAACATGGGAAGGGGCTCAAATATTCACTGAAGTCTCCTCTTTGAAAAGACATGACAAAATTTAATATCGTTGTCGTTGCGGGGTAAAAAAAGCTATAGAGGTAAACTCTGATACAAATAATCTTATAAATAATCCATTTTTGCACCCCATTAGCAGCGATTGTCCGAGCACGAGAAGAGATGCAAAGTATTTACTGAAGCCTCCTCCTTGAAACAACACAAAAAATTTAACTTCTTGGGGGTCTGAGGGGTTGTCGCTGGGGTAAAAAGCGATGGTGGTAAACTGTGATATAAATAATCTTAGGAAGCTTTTTCCACCTCCTTAGTAGGGATTATCGGGACACAAGAAGGAATGTAAAGTATTGACTGTGACTGTCTCCTGTTTGAACGGACATGAAAGAGCTTAACATCGTTGGGACGTGAGGGGTTGTCGCTAGGGTAAAAACTATGGAGGAAAACTGTGATACAAATAATATTAAACATAATGCTTTTTACACCACTTTAGCAGCGATTGTCGGGGCACAGAAGGGATAAAAAGTATTCACTGAAGTCGCCTCTTTGAAGAAACATAAAAAAAATTGCATCGTTGGGGTCTGAGGGGTTGTCGCTGGGGTAAAAAGCTATAGAGGTTAATCGTGGGTACAATTATTATTAAAATTCATGCCCTTTTCCCCCATTTAGCAGCAATTGTCGGGGCACGGGAAGGGACGCAAAGTATTCACTAAAGTCTTCTCTTTGAAAATACGTGAAAAAATGTAACATCGTTGGGGTCTGAGGGGTTGTCGCTGATGTAAAAATCTATAGAAGAGAACTATGATACAAATAATCTTAAAAATAATGCTTTCTCCACCCCCTTGGCAGCGATTGTCGGGGCACAAGAAAGAATTCATTAATGACTCCTCTTTGAACAGACATGAAAAAATTAACATCGTTGGGGTCTGAGGGGTTGTCGCTGAGGTAATTAAGCTATAATGGTAAACTGTGATAAAAATAATCGTAGAAAAAAATTCCACGCCCTCAGCGGGGCACGAGAAGGCGCGCAAAGTATTCACTGAAGTATCCTCCTTGGACATGAAAAAATTTAACATCGTTGGGGTCTGAGCTTTTATCCCAGCGACAACCCCCCAGACTCCGACGATGTTAAATTTTTTCATGTATTTTCAAAGGGAGACTTCAGTTAATACTTTGCATACCTTCCCTTGCACCGACAATTGCTGCTAAGGGGGCGGAAAATACATCAATGATAAGAATAATTCTACTCACAATTTACCTCTCTAGCTTTTTACCCCACGGCAACCCCTCAGACACCAACGATGTTAAATTCTTCCATGTGTTTACAAAGAGGAGACCTAAGTGAATACTTTGCATCCGTTCTTTGGTCCCGACAATCGCTGCCAAGGGGCGGTAAAAAGCATTATTTCCAAGATTTTTTGTATCTCAGTTTACCTCTATAGCTTTTTACCCTTGCGACGACCCCTCAGACCCCAACGATGTTAACTTTTTGGTGTCTTTTTAAAGAGGATACTTCAGTGTATATATATATATATATATATATATATATATATATATATATATATATATATATATATATATATATATATATATATATATATGGTACTGAATTTTCATAGGAATGATAGGGCACAAAATATTGTGTTTTAACTTTTTTTTTGTAACAGAAATCTAAATTTTGGTGTATACTTTAGTTTTTATATTGTAAGCCTAACTACCTAATTTGGTTACCATAGCTTTATATATATATATATATATATATATATATATATATATATATATATATATATATATATATATATATATATATATATATATATATATATATATATATATATATACACCGTGATCCTTTTCAACGGATTAGTTCAATATCTGAACTGGTGCGTTAGAAAAGAGAAAGTTGCGGAAAAAACGGTTTTTTTCCCTAAAGCATCACAACCTCAAATTATTTCCAATTACACCCACTGTCCCATAAATGCCTGACATCATTCATTACGGTTTTTTCTAATAAAATACACTGTATATTACTTAACAATGGGGTACTACTTAAGATTTTGATTGCATTTGGTCGAGGTAGGTACCATATGTCTGAACTTAGTTTTGTTAATAATTGACTTCTTCGGAAAATGTCAATCTGAGCAACCTCAGAAATTAAATTAAGCTAATTATTAAAATTTCTTAATATTTAGCAGCTTTTACCCTTGAACTGCAGTCAGATCTAATAACGTCGAAATTTGAAGCAATTATACAGAAATTCATAATGATGGTCTCATTTTAAAGAACTTCTGAGTAAAAAATCTCAATAATTTCAAATGTCACACTCTGCATATTATTAAACGGTCGAGTGAAAAAATGGATTATCTTTAAAAAAGTCTGGACACAGCAAGTGCATTATGGAAGTGAATTTTCATTAAAATGTTTTTAATTACAAATATAACGCTCTAATGCGAGCAGTAATTTCGTGAATACCTTCCTTCCTTTTGCAAGTGGCTTGGATAAGTTCGTTAGCCAGGAAAATCAGCCCAGGTTTTCCCCAGAACATTTTGTGTTTTCTTTCAAATATATATATATATATATATATATATATATATATATATATATATATATATATATATATATATATATATATATATATATATATATATATATATATATATATATATATTGTGTCTATGCGGAAGTAGCTGGACCTTTCTCCCTTGGGGTTTATATATGTTTATAAGGAAGTAGCTGGACATTTCAGCCATAAAAATTGATATGCCCAAAAGGAAGTAGCTGGACCTAACCTCACAGTGTTGCCGCACTTTTTAGTAGGATATATAAAAGTTTCCTGGTTAGTTTTATGTTGTACGCTTAAACAGGTAGCATTACGGTTTTAAGGTCTGCTTGCTAGTATACAAAGATGATATGTTTTAATTAATACATTATTTATTCTCTTTACCTTGACAGTTTTACAGTGAAGCACTTCGTGAATAATATTAAAATTATAAAAAGTGACTACAAATTATTTTTAAGTTATTTGCCTACATAAATTATCACGCCGGTGTGGTAAAGCAGAAAAATGATAAAAGACAAATTTTGTGTTGTAATTTTTCACCAGTTATTTTAAATTAAATAAATTGTGTATAAAAATGTATTTATGACAGTCTTGTCTAAAAACACACGTGTTTTATCTCAACATGTAATACATTGAGTTCCTAGAAAACAAAATTATTGTAATTAGTTATCTGGATCTGAATACATTGCATGTGATCTGTTTTTATAATGGAAGTAACATAATTCAAACTCTTAACAAAACTATGATGACCAAAGCTTTTGCATAAGTTACATATGAAACACAATTCTTGTGTTATGGTTTGAATTGAACGTGAGAAATCAGTGAAAATAGTTGTGGTAAATAAATAGAAAATGCAGAAAAAGTGGAGAACTCAGGAATTTAGTAGAAGAAAATTTGTACAAAGTAGGCAAATTTGTCAAATGTAATATAAATAGTCATTGATGTATTTTTATGTTATTTTATTTTAATATAGCTAAAAAGAAATATTTATCATATTGTCTGTCTTTTTTCGTGCTACTAGAAATGTAAGGTTTTTGAGACTGGGGAGTTCGTTTGTTTAACACTGGACAATTTTCAATCAGAAGTTCACATTCAGCTATCGAGGGGTTGCTTCCGTCCTTTAAATGTCTTCTAATGGTCTCCTTAACTGCTTCTCTTTGAGGAGAACTCCATCTTGGTGGTGCTGCTGTGAAACAATAATCATAGAAATTAGCTTTGTACAATGGGTGAAGATTGGAACCTGTGATGAGCACTGATAAGTACAATTTGGAGAACCCAATTCATCACAATACAGTTTTTTGACCCGACGATCGTTTCGCTAACAAAGTTAGCGTCATTAAGGGGATGAATAAACTTAGTTTATTCAAATTTTAAAAATTAAAAAATTACTTTAAGGAAGACGCAGTAATTGAAGACATTATTTCTTTACCTAGAGGAAAACAGTAGCAAATTGTTTATGCTAAGCTTATAGTAAGAAGTGCAACAGTGATAGAGTGTATACTGCGGAAGCTACTTTTAACGGGTGTTTCATAATCATTGTTTATTGTTAACTTTAAATACTTGATATTTAAATTTCCGTACAGGTTAGCGAAAATGCAGCAAACAAAAGGCTTTTCCTTTGCCTAAAGAATAACCATGTTATATGTTATATTTTCTAAATTTTATCGAATTGTTGATCTATTGATGTATTTGTTTTCAATTTTTGATCATTTTAAATGTTTTACCTTAGAATATAAATTTTTGCAAATTAACTTTTATGCACCCCATAAAATCCCATCTAACAGGGGAGGAGTCATCCGACACGATAATATGTATTTTATAATACAAAATGCAACGATGACACTTCCCACACATTACATTATAGTCTCGGCTCGCATAATACCTTTTTGTAGGGTGTCTTGGTTCCGAGATTTTAAATATATGTACTTACATTATTTAACTGTTATAGTAGCCTCATAATAAACGTTTAGTTAACGCACATCGTCTAGTGGGCAGTATCCAACCTCCTTGCTCCGTAATTCCTTAAGAAACCCTTTAAGAAAATTCGGACATAAAATGTTTTCTAAGCACAAGGTCATTTGATTAATGAGTACACCAACAAAACATATTGTAGGCTCTGTCTAAAGAAAGCACTGGTAATTTAAAACTTACAACTATTTAGTCTGCCTAAGAAATGAAACTTGTTTTAAAAATGTTCTGCCAAAGTTTATTCTCAAAAAATATTCCAACCGAAATTTATAAATCGACATGGTGTCTAAATTAATAAGTCAGTCAAACTGATCCTGGACTATTTTCAGTAATTATAGTAGATGTTGGGCGTAACGTACTTAAAGGGTTATTATTATTATTTTTTAATTTTTCAACAACACACTACGAGGGCTTACAGCCTAAATACTATAGTGCCGTGGATGTCGAGAAGGAGGAAAGAGGCAACTTGTTAATTCTGGACTTGAAGGTTTGGAGGTTCTGAGGAGAAGGAAAAACATGTGCCGTCAAGGAATTCCACAACTTGGAAGGCCTCGGGACAAAAGAGCGGGCATAACAAGATGTTCTGTCTGGTGACCTGGACAGTAAAACGGTGCATTCGCTCTGTTCTTGGTAGATCTGTTGGGGGCAGCAGGTGGAGGAACTATGGAAGAAAGCTCATCTGAGGAGTGCCCGTGCAGATATCTATAAAAGAGAACGAGGTCACCAACGGCACGTCGGTGGGCAAAGGATGGCAGCCTTTGGGTGATGGTAGTGTCAGAGATGAGACGTATAGGTCTCTTCTGAATGGAGTCTAGAATAGCGAGTGTAAAAGCGGCAGCGGCACCCCAGATGTGGGAGCAGTATTCGAGGTTTGGCCTTATTTGTAAATTATATAAGGTATAGAGATTATCTGGTGAAAAGTATTTGCGAGCCCGGACGAGGAAACCTAATTTCTTAGCAGCCACTTCTGCAATTGATGTGACATGTTGGTGCCAATTCAGATTTCGATCCACAGATATGCCAACAAGTGTAAAGGTCTCATTACTTTGAATAACTTGGTTGTTCATTGTGATGCAAGACTGAGATTTGGTGGAGTTGAATTGTACAAGATTTCTACTTCCCCAGTATAATATTTTTTGAAGATCCACAGAGGCAGAACCCTCCATGAGTCTGCGTTCCTCATCTAATTGAGCTAAAGGGAGAGGCTTAGAATATTGTATATTTGAGAGGAGGGTGCTGTCGTCCGCGTAACTGTGAACTGGGTTAGATGTGCTAGAGAGGAGGTCATTGATGTGAAGAAGAAACAAAGTAGGGGCTCAAGCTGAACCTTGAGAGACTTCTGCATTAATTGGATACAGTTTAAGGGAATGGCCATCCACGACAACAGAAATGCTCCGGTTGGAGAGGAAATTTGCTGTCCAGGTACAGAGTTTTGGTGGTAGGCCATAGACCGGAGGTTTATTAAGCAGCGCTGCGTGCCAAACCTGGTCGAATGCTTGGGATATGTCTAGAGAGACAATCTGGCGTTCACCGTGTAGTTTCATAGACTTGTTCCCAGAATGGGTGACAAAGGAAAGGAGGTCGGCAGTTGATCTGCGCTGACGGAATCCATACTGCCTGTCGTAGATTATACTGTGTTTTTCAAGAAATTTGAGTAATTCGGTGTTTATATACTTTATCATCACTTTAGAGACGACTGAAAGGAGAGAAATAGGCCTGTAGTTGCTAGGAAGCGCTTTGGATCCTTTCTTGGGGACGGGTTGTACTCGAGCAGTTTTCCAGTTACTAGGGAATATGCCTCTATTGTAAGATGTCTAAAACAGACAGGTCAGGACAGGAGCAAGTTCTGGTGCGCATCTTTTGAGAACAATTGCTGGGATCTCCTTAAGGCCAGAGGCTTTCCTGGTATTAAGAGAAGAGAGCATCTTTCGTACCTTTTTTTGTTTTGTAATATAGTATTTTGAATTAAAATTAATCCAACTCCTGCTTTTTTTAGAAGATAACACAAAAACTTAATTCGAAAATAGGAAATAAATAGTTGTTTTATAATCTTACGAGATCTACTTTTAGTGTTATAGAGTTATATATTTTAGATTATTGTATCCAATTGTTGCAAAAGATATTTTACAATTATTATCAAAAAGCCTGAGTGATCCAGTGGTAGGAAAGTATGCCGATGGATCTGAGGGTACTGGGTTCGATTTCCAGGGTTCCCCATTCATTTTTTCAGCCCCTACTGTAAAATTATCATTTAGTTGGAGCAGGTTGAATTTCTGCAGGTTCCGATTCACTGAGGAGTCGTGAAGTCGTTAGTCCCGTGTACCGTGCGAGGTTGGGCACGCTGAATATCCCTACCCTCCTTATAGAAAAAACGGGGTTCGGCAAAATTTAAAGGAAAGTGAGTTGAAAGTGCTCCCTGTCGTCGGTGATTGGTCATAGTCGCAGAAATACGTCGCCGTTGAGGAAAAGACAAAAAAAGATAAACAATTATCAGCATTATTATTGCCATATTACACAATGCATGTTGGTAACTTAGAATACATTCAGTTAATCAAATACACCTTTTTCAAATGTGCGAACACGTCAATTAGTGGTTTTTAAGCTGTGATCTTTCTTTAATAATATGAAGGTGTCCCAAATTTTAGATATGACGTCGATAATTTGTTTAACCGACAATCCTACTGTTTTTTTTTAGCTATTTATTAAGTACATGTCAAGTTATGCTAAACCACCAAGTTTATATTCCTTCCCACAAAAATATACATTATATTATTTTAAAAACAGAAATAAAAAATAGATAATCTAAATCAATTTTCTTTAATAAATGCTTAGGTTGTTGTCGATTGACTATTTGTTAGTAGTATAAACGGAATTGAAATTCGTTTTACACATTTATGGTTATCTTGGGAAAATAAGTAAACATTCATATTCGTGCTACTAATTCCTTTAGATTTATAAAAAAAATTATTTAAATCTGCTGTTTTTTTCAAATTAATGTGCAGGTTAAACCTATTTAACAAAAACAAACTAGGGTAGGATTTGAAAAAAATATCACTTTTTGCAAAAGTGAAACAAATACATATGAAGATCGAAATAGCTATTACCACGTTTATTTTTTCGCATTTGCAGTAGACGTGCCAAAATCACAAAAACGAAGATCGGGATAGCAATTAAGACGTTTCCGAAATATGAATTAATTTTTGATATTTGCAGTAGATGTGCCAAAATCATATAAACACAAAATGACTACCAAGGCCCTAGTGTATAATAAGATTGCAAATTATATTTTGTCACCCTTTGCAAAAGTGAGAAAAATGCATATGAAGATCGGGATAACTATTAAGAAGTTTCGGTAATATGAATTATTTTTTGATATTTGCAGTAGATGAGCCAAAATCATAAAAACCAAAAAAGATTACCAAGGCCCTAGTGTATAATAAGATATGCAAATTGTTTTTTGTCACCTTTTGAAAAAGTGAGAAAAATGCATATGGACATCGGGATAGCAATTAAGACGTTTCCGAAATATGAATTACTTTTTGATATTTGCAGTAGATGTGTCAAAATCATAAAAACAAAAAATGATTACCAAGGCCCTAGTGTATAATGAGATATGCAAATTATTTTTTGTCACCCTTTGCAAAAGTGAGAAAAATGCATATGAAAATTGGGATAGCAATTAAGACGTTTTCCAAATATGTATTATTTTTTTCGCATTGGCAGTTAATGTGCCAAAATCATAAAAACAAAAAATTATTACTAAGGCCCTTATGTATGAAAAACCATGCAAAATTTTTTTTTGTCGCCTTTTGCAGAAGTGAAAAAAACGCATAAGAAATTTGGGATAGCAATTAAAATGTTTCCGAAATATGTCATATTTTTTGATATTTGCAGTAAATGTGCCAAAATCATAAAAACACAAAATGATTACCAAGGCGCTAGTGTATAATAAGAGATGCAAACTATTTTTTGTCACCTTTTGCAAAAGTGAGAAAAATGCATATGAAAATCGGGATAGCAATTAAGACGTTTCCGAAATATGAATTATTTTTTGATATTTGCAGTAGATGAGCCAAAATTATAAAAACAAAAAATTATTACCATGGCCCTAGTGTATAAGATATGCAAATTATTTTTTGTCGCCCTTTGCAAAAGTGAGAAAAATGCATATGAAAATCGGGATAGCAATTACGACGTTTTCCAAATATGTATTATTTTTTCGCATTTGCAGTTAATGTGCCAAATTCATAGAAACAAAAATATCACTAAGGGCCTGACGCATAAAAGCTCATGCAAATAATTTTCTGTCACCCTTTGGAAATATAAAAAAATGCATTTGAACACCGGGATAGTTACTACCACGTTTTTCATTTCAACATTAATGATTCTGTGATACTTACTGTTAATGTGGTAAAATCACAAAACCAAAAATCATTACCAAGGCCCTATTATGTAATACTACACCAAATTTATTTTTTGTCACCCTTTGCAAAAGTAAAAAAAAAGAATTTAAACATCGGGATAGCAGTTGAGAGGTTTTCCAAGAATGTATTTTTTTTCAGTCAATGTGCCACATGAAAGGCAACGGGAAACCACCTTATTTTAACCTATCGTTGCGACTACTAAGCGACTTTGCCAGCAGTCACTGAGAGAGTGATACAGATTATTTTTATTATGTTTTGGAAAAATGATGAATTTACATAAATTTAATAAACATGTTGTGTATACAAAGAAACTACCCCAATCTCGTTATAAGAATATGTTTATTATAAGAATTTGCTATAAATTAGGTTTAAAGTGCAACTTATTTTTAGTGGCATAAATCTTGGTTACATAGCATAAGAAGACTGTTTCTTATGCTGTACTGCCTACTTGAACAATGCAACATAAAAATTATGAGAATCTAATTAATGTTAGTCACTCTAGTATAGCAGTTAGTGGCTGGTAATATTCAAATATTAAACCTAGCGTTTTTTTCTCAAATATTATGTATTTGTATATAAAAGCGTCGCATAGATCAAGAACGTTTGGGTTTTGATATACCGCTTTTACGACGTTGGTCCTAGAAAGTTTTACAACTCTGTTTCTGTACCCTCCTTTTGTAAATTTCAAAGCTTTTACCTGACCTGTCAAACATATGTTTAGAAAAAATTGAAAAGTAACTGTAGCACAGCATAATCAATCAATTATTAGGCTGTGACTGTATATTAGATTTTAGCGCGTTAAAAAATCTGCAACTTAAAAAATAGGAATAGAATCATATTCAATTCATTCGAAAACTGTCCGAGTTGAGAGTTGTGTATGCTGTAGTATTATACACTAGGGCTTTGGTAATAGTTTTGTGATTTTATGTTTTTGAATGTAAAAATTAAAAAAAAGATTCCTGTTTAAAAATTGCAAATGTCAAAAAATAATGCATATTGCGGAAACGTCTCAATTGCTATCCGGATCTGTTTATGCATTTTTTTACTTTTGCAAAGGGTGACAAAAAATCATTTGCATATCTTATTATACACTAGAGCCTTGGAAGTCATTTTTGGTGTTAATGATTTTGACACATGCAAAAAATAATACATATTTGGAAAACGTCTTAATTGCTATCCCGATTTTCATATGAATTTTTTTCACTTTTTCAAAATGTGACAAAAAATAATTTGAATATCTTATTATACACTAAGACCTTGGCAATCATTTTTTGTTTTTATGATTTTGGCACATCTACTACAAATATCAAAAAATAATTCATATTTCGGAAACGTCTTAATTGCTATCCCGATCTTCATATTCCTTTTTTTTTCGCTTTTGAAAAAGGTGACAAAAAATAATTTGCATGGTCTTTCATACATAAGGGCTTAAGTAATAATTTTTTGTTTTTATGATTGTGACACATTAACTGCAAATGCGATCAAATAGTAAATATTTGGAAAACGTCTTAATTGCTATCCCGATCTTCATATGCATTTTTCTCACTTTTGTAAAGTGTAACAAAAAATAATTTGCGTATCTTATTATACACTAGGGCCTTGGTAATCTTTTTTTTATGACTTTGCCACATCTACTGCAAATATCAAAAAATAATTCATATTTCGGAAAGGTCTTAATTGCTATCCCGATCTTCATATGCATTTTTCTCCTTTTGCAAAGGGTGACAAAAAATAATTTGCAATCTTATTATACACTAGGGCCTTGGTAATCATTTTGTGTTTTTATGATTTTGGAACATCTACTGCAAATATCACAAAATTATTCATATTTTGTCTCTTCCAAAACATTATTTTTACAAACCACCTGTAGATTTTTTGCTATATTACATGAATAGTAACTTATGCAATAATCATTTTTAATCCAGATAATCCGATATTATTATTAAATAAAGCCTTAAGTAACCTCATGCTTTTTGCGGTCCTAGTGTACATAAAATTCACTAAAACATGTAAATATTTAAATAGAATTAATATTTTCAGCATTTGGCAACACCGCACAGGCGCTTTAATTTTTACTTTTAATGTTCTCATAAAATAGGTCCAGCCAATAACGCATGTACATATTAATACCAGCATGTTAATAGCTGGACGTCCAGCTATTGCACGGTTGGTCCAGCTATTATACACTTGGTATACGAAATGGTCCAGCTACTTCCGCATAGGCATAAGTATATATATATATATATATATATATATATATATATATATATATATATATATATATATATATATATATATATATATATATATATCTCCAGAAATAACAAAGCAAAGGCAACCAACTTTGGTACACGGGTTTATATCATTATAGGTAAGTTACCTGCCAAAATTTAGCTATGTAGGTTAAAAGACAAAAAAGTTATAGCAAACATAAATTTAGGTTTTCCTCAAAATGAAAAAATGAATACATTAATTATAGGGTGTCTTGAGCTACATCTTACAAAAATATTTCTACAATCACAGGATGGCCCATAAGTCGTTGATGATACAAATTTTCTTTTTTTTTAATGAACACGCCTTATGTTATTGCATTTTCCATCAAAATATAATGCATGTTTGGAAGAAAAGAAATTCTGGACGCAGCAAGTGCGTTATGGTAGCGAATTTTCATGAAATGCTTCAAATTTGAATAGCTCAATTTGCTATTAACCTATAAGGTTGACCAAGAAACCAGTTTTTTCGGGAACACTTTAAGTTTACTTTTGGAAACGTTTGTACATTTTCAATAATAAAGTTTTGATGATACATGACACATTGTTTATACTATATAGGTTATACTCGTAACCAAATTTTATGCCTGCTTTCTTTACAAAAAAAAAAACCACATATTTGCTATTTAAAAATATTTTTAAGAAAATTCAGTACCATAACGCACTTACTGCGCACAAACTTTTTTAATTTGATAAAACAATCTTATTGTACAGCCAGTGTGAAGGTAACAATGAAACAGATGGAGTTTGTATAGGAAAATAAAAGATACGTTAAAAATCTATTTTATTATCGTACGCTTCATTTCCACCGAAGAGCTGACTTTATATTATACTTAGTCTTTTTCTTGGACGATGCCAAAAGGCGAAAACTGTGTCCAGGAACATAAAAAAAAAATTTATAGGTATTTTTTATCATACACATCAACTGCTTTGGTTATTGAACAATGTGTTACAGTCACATTCGAATATGTGTAATTATGTAGTAAACATATTCTGATGGCAACTAACGATTTGAACTGACAAAAAATGCATGATAATAATTTATAGTGAGTACGTAACATTCCTAAAAATAATAATACTATTAGGGTAATTTCAAAGTGATGTTTTAACACAACACATAATACTTTGACGTTAAAAATTTTTAGTCTCAATTTACGTTTTAGTTGACGCAGCTGCCGGCGGTAATCTTGCTCAACGGAGGAAAATCCGCCGTCGGTCGCTGTTTGTATATTTACTCATATGCAGCCGAAATAATAAGATAAGTTACATTTTCGGCGGCTTTTTAATTAAGGAACCTATAAAACCGCCGACTGGCGGTTTTATTTTATTTGGACTAGCAATACCCCCGTTTCGTTAGGCTGAACATATAAGTATTTTCTTTTACTGCTAATGGATGTCGGTCAGCACTAATATAGTAAATAAAAGTAGTTCTGTGTATGTTTCCGTTTATTATTACGTCCCTTCGCTTTTTGTTGATGTGTTTGAGAATAGTGGGTGTATGATACATGCGTCTGGTGTAGAATCGTCTGATATATTCAAAAATACCAACACAATGTAGCACTTCCATTAAAAAAAATAAAGTTACTGTCTATTTCTGGTACAACCGGGTGCGCTACGTTCTTTTTATTAATTTACATACATAGAGTGCAGCGTTTTTATTAACCTGACAAAGTTTTATAATTTTCTATTAATTCGTTTCGACACAATAAATGTTTAAATGCGCCATATGCATCTAGTTAACTACAAACCTCCCTTCATTTTTGTCAAGGTGTCGCAGACTAGTGGGCGTATGATACTTGAGTCTGGTGTAGAATCGCCTGATCTATTCGGAAATAGCAAAAAACGTATCACTGCCATTTAAAAAAATTAAGTTACCGTTAACTTTCGGTATAACCGGTTCCACTAGATTTTTTTCTTAATTTACATACATAGAGCGCGGCGTTTTTATTAATCTGACAAAGTTTTATAATTTTTAATTAACTCGTTTCGACACAATAATTGTTTAAATGCGTCATATAGGCAGCTTGTTAAGTACACACCTCCCATCATTTTTGGCAAGGTGTCGCAGAATAGTGGGCGTATGATACTTGAGTCTGGTGTAGAATCGCCTGATCTATTCAGATATAGCAAAAAAACGTATCACTGCCATTAAAAAAATTAAGTTACCGTCAACTTTTGGTATAACCGGTTGCGCCATATTTTTTTCTTAATGTACGTACATAGAGCGCGGCGTTTTTATTAAGCTGACAAAGTTTCATAATTTTTTATTAACTTGTTTCGACACAATCAATGTTGAAATGCACCTTCTCAATTACACACATCCCCTCACTTTTTGTTAAAGTGTTTGAGAATAGTGGGTGTATGATATTTGAGTTTGGTATAGAATCTAAGACTCGATGCATTTTCGCAACAATTAAAACCGCAGACCGGTTTCGCTCTCATTAGAGCTCTTCAGTACGGCATACTAATTGCAGCAAAAATGCACCAAAAATAATACGGCTATTGTATAGCCAGTCTTAAAATACTCAGTAAGTGGTGGACGTGCCGCCACCTAGTTGCGGAAACAAGTAGTATGCTGTCACGCCAGCTCCAAATAACACAAAGTGTTAAAAAAATAGAGACTGGATACAGCTAACTAACAATTTAGAAAATTGTCAGCCCTGGCCCATTTCTACCCCAATATAGGGACAAAGTATGTAAGACTCGAGTCTGACATACTTTGTCCCTATATTGGGGTAGAAATGGGCCAGGGCTGACAATTTTCTAAATTGTTAGTTAGCTGTATCCAGTCTCTATTTTTTTAACACTTTGTGTTATTTGGAGCTGGCGTGACAGCATACTACTTGGTTCCGCAACTAGGTGGCGGCACGTCCACCACTTACTGAGTATTGGTATAGAATCGCCTGATCTATTCGAAAATAGCAACAAAATGTATAACTGCCATTAAAAACAAAGTTACTGCCAACTTCCAGTACAACTGGTTACGCTATATTTTTCTTATTAATTTATGTAAATAGGGCGCAGCGTGTTTATGAGGACGACGAAGTTTCATAATTTTCTGTTTACTGTTTTGGGAGCGATCAATTTATAGGTGCACAATGCATCCATAATATAGAAAGTCTGTTAAGTTGACACACTTAAGTCATTTTCATGCCAGTAGGATTAACTTAATAGTCACTGTCTGTTAACTTCATTTCTTTTCATAACAATATATTATATAAATTGGCTCTGCTCAATTTATTATCACTCTACATGACCTATTTATTTATATCTTACTTTCCTTGTTTGAGGGTAGAAAGCATAAGCCGGCAACGCCACACGCCAAGCGATCGACGTGAATTCTCTCTGGTTTCACGGGAGGCGTCTACTTAACGTTCCCTGCTTTGTCCTTCGTTTGTAACTCCTTACGATCTTCCATTATTAAGCTGGAAAGAACAAGCCCTTTGTTCAATGATACAATTTGCCCCACATGTCTTATTGCCCCAAATGTATCACTTTGCTCCAAAGGACCAATTACGTAACACCAAACTTTTAATACATAATATTTCAAGGCTATGTTTGCTTAGAAAGATAGGTAAGTACTCTGAATTCTGGAAATGTTAAAAAGAAATAACTAACTCTAATATGAAAGTTTATACAGCTTTCTCACTTACCTCTAAATATTAGAATCTTGATACGAGAATAGTTTCTTTATATATTTTTAATCATACCATACATAGCACACGTGTGCTTGCGTATAGCGTGAACTACAGGACAGCTAAGGTGTTTATCATGACTTTCAGCTTGAAGATGGCAGCACTGGTTTAGCTGAAAAATTCATGTTTCACTTTGCCTTACTGTTCTGCTTTACAGTGACTGCTCCTTCTTGAACTAAAGTTGCTTTACAGTGACTTCTCCTTCTTGAATTAAAGTTGTAATTATTACTTTTAATGACTAGGCCACTGGTTTATGAGCATAAATGATTAATTCTAGCAGATTTTTTTCAATAAACCACAAACTTTTAAAACTTACCAATTTTGACATGGAAATGGACATTCATTGCATTATAAAACGAAAAATAAAAGACTGCTTCAATATACTTTTTATTAAAAATACATACAGACTAAGTTTTTTTTATAATGAACTCTTATAGGTACCAAAAATAATGAAATACAATAAATTATATAAATATAATTAAAAACTAATTTACTTACATAATAGGTGAAAGTGGTCTCAGTGAGGTTTTTTTTTAATTTAAAGTTTTCCGCAATGTTTATTATATACTGTTGACTGTTGGCAGTTTGGATGGTATGCCATTTTCCAAATGGTATCAAAACGAGCTGGTTGTAGAGGAAATCGTGTTTTAAAGGTATGTAGTAACACTTGTAAAACATTTCTAATGGTTTCTTTTTGAAATTCTTTTTGCACATTTTTCAATTATGCCAGTATTTACCCTACACACGTTACATTTAACCTCAAAACAAAAAATTCAACTTGGGAATGTCACTAGTAACATATTTTACCAACTGTTTCTACAAAATATTACCCTAGGTGCAATCTTTAGTACATAATGAGACTTACTGTGTATTGTATAATAAATATTAAAAATATTTATTATAAAATGTAATTACAGATTAAAAAAAAAATAAAAATAAAAATAAAAATTTAAAAGCAACAGGTAATTTCAGGTCAACAGCAGTTGATCTTGTTATAAATAAAATAATAATGCCGACATCTTGGAAAAAATTATTAATGGTAATAATGTAGTGGTTTAAATGTCTTAAGTGAAAATCTATGCTGAGCATCAAAAAATGAGAAGCATGTAGCTTGTCTTGTTTACCTTATTTTAATTAAGGCACAAGTACCTACATATGTTTTTCGATAACCTATGTGATCCTTAAGCGTTATCCAGGCTTGTGATGATTCATGAACATTTAAGTCTGAGGAAACTGGCAGCACGACTGTGCAACTCTAAAAAAATTTTAATTCCAATACTATAAAGCAGATTATTCATTGTACAAACGGAGAACGAGGCCAACTTGTGAAAATGTGCACTATAATTTTTTCAAATTTTCAACTCCGGCACTTATTTATCCCTTCAAATAAATGTTAAGTGCACATGCTTCATCGTGCTTGACCAAGCACATACGGGGCCTGGCAACACCATTTGAATTAAATAATGCTGAATTTCATTATGGATTTTAGAAATACAAAATGAAATCAGACTTCGTTAATTTATGGCAATGCAGAGTGCAATGTTTCAGTGAAAATCATTAATGCTACTGTTATTTTGCTAACCTTCCCAGCCAAATGAGTAATTCTATGCAACCATGATACTTACAGTGCTGCCTGTGATAATTGTATGCTAAAAAATCTATAAATTCTTTAACTATCCACAACATCGTTGAGTGCATAAATGAAGCCAATATCAAGGCTTTAAACACCTGTCAATATTATTTACTAGTTTTGCAAGGAATAATACCTAAAATCCTGGGGTATTTACCGATGCATAGTTTTTACATCTGAAAATATCAATAAGTTGATTTAAGTGAAGTAGTAAAGACTTTTGAAGCTTGTAATAAAGTAGATATTTTCAGAACAACTGTAGGTATTAAAAGTGACTGTTCGAAAATAAATTCAATACAAATTATACTGGTAAAAATATTCTCCGCAGTTAAATTATTTTCTTTATTTTATCATTAATATTTTTAACAAATACGCATTTCGAATTGTCTCTTCATAACAAAAACATATCTGCACAAGATAACGATAAGGTATCTACCACCAATTAAGATTTTTATGTGTAGCCGGGGACTGGAGATACAAGAACGGCGAATGGCAGAGAGAGCTTTCCACTTGTTGCAGCTTAGTTAAATTCACCAGCCGAGCTCCGTACCAAGTAGTGATGGGTCGTTGTTTAACTGTCGGTTATTTTTAAACAGTTGTCGAGCCGCAACGGAAACCACCAGTTGCGTATTTATAAAAATAACAGCTTACAAAATAACGCTTTTTACACTTAACTAGAATTCAGAGTCCTATCTGTTTCAGTTCCACTGCAACTAGGTTCGATGAATAAACATTGGTTTTCATCGGCAACTGTTAAATTTAACTATTTAACGGGATGAATGGACATGTGGGAATGAAATAAATATGTATGGGTATGCTATGCAGTATAGAGCAGACTTTACTTCATAACATATTACTTAACAGGAAACACGTTATTTATACTCTAGTGTGCTCACTCTCGCTCACAGCTTTATTCCCAAAGCTATGTAGGATACTATCGATCGACTATCCAGTTCGAAATAACTGAAGCTGTTATTTTCAACGGTTTATATGAAATAACGTAAACGGCTTTAACTGTTAATAGAAAATAACGGTTTTTCCCATCACTAGTACCAAGTGTATAGAAAACCTTGTGTAATTGTAATATAGTTTTGGAAGTATTGTACCGTCCGTTGCATACCGCATATAACAAGCATTGTCATTTTTACATTCTTCAGACACAGGCTAGATAAGAACATTTTAAACCTTTACGGAAGTTATATATATCGAATTTTCGTATATTTTCTCAGATTAGGGTGTCTCTCCGGTGACGTCGAGATCGTAGGATAGAGCACAATTTCCTTCCGTTCCATATTCTATTATTGCTAGCGTGTCGTAAAACATTCGGAAGGTGAATCTGTAGTTGACACAGACTTTTCGAGTAGATTATGTACGACCGTTCTAGTTTGACTCTGGCTTAGACGCTGTAGTTACACAAGAAGGCTTAAATCAGATTAGTACGTGGCAGGATGCTAGATAGGATCATAACTCCCGATATGGACGCCATTGCGTTCGCCTATTTGGACGACGTAATTGTGTTGGGAGAGACCTTCGAAAAGCACCTGAACAACCTCCGCGATGTATTTCGGCGACTCCGTGACGTTAACCTACAGCTGAACCCAGACAAGTGCCACTTTTCCTGCCGTTCTCTCACATACTTAGGACATATAGTGAACGAAGAGGGAATACACACTGATCCGGATAAGGTGGCGGCGATTCGAGCCATGCCCCAGCAGAAAACGTCGTGCCTACGTAGATTTTTGGGAATTTGCTCGTGGTACCGAAGGTTCTTGAAGGAATCCTCGCGACTAGCAGCTCCACTAACAAGGCTCCTAAAGAAGAAGGAAAAATGGGGTTGGACCGTACACCAACAACAGGCGTTTGACGACCTAAAGACTGGACTTACCGAAGCCCCAGTGTTAGAATGCCCAGACTTTAAGAAGCGCTTCACGTTACAAACCGACGCTTCCAATGACGGACTGGATATAGCGCTAACACAAAACCTGGAAGATGGCGAACGAGTAATAGCGTATGCCAGCCGTACTCTGACCGGCCCGGAAAAGAACTCCTCCATAACCGAAAAATAATGTCTGGCCATAGTGTGGGGCATAGAAAAGATGCGGCCGTATTTGGAAGGATATAGTTTTACCGTGATAACCGATCATATGTCCCTCCGATGGCTACAGTCAATCCGCTGCCCTTCAGGAAGATCGGCACGCTGGAGTGTGTTTCTTCAGCAATATGATTGACATAAAATATACGAAAGGCGACATGAACCAGGTGGCCGACGCGTTATCGCGAAGCGCGTTACCAGCTAGAGATACGCCTGAGGAACATGCATGCTTCAGCCGCGAAGACGACCAATGTACATGGTTTAAAAACAAAATCGCCGAAGTGCAGAAGAATCCCGATGCGTTTCCGGACTACCGCGTGGAAGGGGGAAAACTCTATAGGCACTACTGGGACTCCAACGAGTTCGCTGAGCCTGAGGTATACAACCCTTGGAAAATATGTGTCCCGAAAAACTTCAGGTCCAAAGAACTGGAACAAAACCACTATGCGCCCACCACGGGGCATTTAGGAGTCGCCAAGACCATAGCGTGCATAGCCCGCAATTACTACTGGCCTGGCATGTTCAGAGACATCGCGCGGTATGTACAGCAGTGTGATAATTGTCAAAGGTATAAGGTGTCGCAGCAACAGCCACCTGGGAAAGCACACACAGCCGTTTGTTAGCAACAGGCCTTGGGAGGTCGTGAGCATAGATCTGGTAGGACCGCTACCCCAATCCAAGAAGGGCAATAGCTACCTGGTCGTCATGCATGACACGTTTACTAAGTGGATAGAAGCGAAACCGTTGCGAAAGGAGTCAGCTAAAGTCGTAGCCGACATACTTTTTGAGTAAGTTATGATGCGCTTCGGGACCCCACGAACAGTCATTAGCGACAACGGTCCCCAATTCACTGGTCGGATATTCAAAGGATTACTAAAAGAAATGGGCACCAAACACCGTGTAACACCCCCGTATACACCCCAAGCAAATCCTGTGGAGAGAAGCAATCGCACGCTAAAGACCATGATATCGCAATTTTGTAACAGTGAACAGGCCAGATAGGACGAGAGATTGCCCGAGCTAGTGTTCGCCATAAACACCGCAAAACAGCAGTCAATCGGCTTCTCCTCGGCGTTTCTCAATTTTGGGCGGGAATTGCCGGCGCCGAAAATGATACCGACCGCAGAACCACCAGATGGAAACGTCACATCCGTGGGCGCTCCCCAAATCAACCGAGTGGAGAAGTTGAGGGAGACCTTCGAGCGTGTGAAAATCAACCTCGATAGGGCCTTTTCTCAGCAGAGCGACCATTACAACCTGAGGCGCCGCAAGTGGCGGGGCGCCGTAGGTCACCGCGTCCTACGGGTGGATCGTCCGCTGTCTTCGGCACCCCGTGGTTTTGCGGCAAAATGGCCCCAAAATATACGGGACCGTGTATAGAAAATCTTGTGTAATTGTAATATAGTTTTGGAAGCATTGTACCGTCCGTTGCATACCGCATATAACAAGCATTGTCATTTTTACATTCTTCAGACACAGGCTAGGTGAGAACCTTTTAAACCTTTATGTGAGTTATATATAGCGAATTTTCGTATATTTTCTCAGATTAGGGTGTCTCTCCGGTGACGTCGAGATCGTGGGATCGAGCACAATTTCCTTCCATTCCATATCCTATTATTGCTAGCGTGTCGTAAAACATTCGGAAGGTGGTGCTGTAGTTGACAGACTTTTCGAGTGGATTATGTACAACCGTTATAGTTTGACTCTGGCTTGGACGCTGTAGTTACACAAGCAGGCTTAAGTCAGATTAGTACGCGGCACTATCCCTTCACAGAGTGCCCCTCTAACCCTTTCCGTTCATTATCGACGCCCTAGGCGTTGAGGTGCTCGACTCTGCGATACCAGTTTCGACGGGTAGACGCCATTTAATTATTTGATGGGCGTTTTCTGGAATTAATCCGCTTAATAGCTGCATCTAGGAGTCGTAAACCAAGGTACTCGGAATATTCGCGTGTCTTCCGTATTTATACTTCGTGGGGAATAATTAACTTTGTTGGCTCGTCATCGGGGATATAATTTGTTTTATGATAAATTAACGTAATAAGTACCATTCAGAATGTAAATACCAGTGAATTGTAACGTATCATTAAGTAATAAATAGTGTGGAAAGCATATCTAGTCTATACTATACTCGCAAACAAATCTACTGCACCTATATGGAATTTCAGAAGGTCAGGGAATTACCAGGGGAGCGATTAAAGCCCACAACCTCACAGAGGTATCTACACGGCCTGTTATACCAAAGGCTACCGGACCCTCTCCACAGAGCTATCCAGGCACTCTGATCACACCTGTGGTCAGGGTCTTGTGATGAGGTCGCAGACATCCTCGCAGGGAGTATGCATGTATCTAAAAACATACCTACAGAATACACTGTGACACGACTTGATGTTTCTGTTCCTGAAGTTGAATCTATATGGCTCAGGTTGGCTAGTACTGATTTCACGTTTCACATTGCTGCTGTCTACAGACCCCCTACTACAACCTTTGAAAATGACATAGAGCTTGCTAGAACCATAGCAACCAACTTATCACTAAGTAACTTGGTAATACATGGGGATTTTAACATTCCTGAGGTTGACTGGTTTGCATTCTCTCATCACAACAGTAAATCTTCAGGAACACACTTCATCGTTATGCTCTTGGAACATAACTTTTCCCAGCTTGTCTCAGAACCGACTCGATTTAGAAACAACCAAAACCCTTCCCCGTTCCGCCTTATTTTAACAACCTATTTTCATCTATTGAACATCATCCACCTATTGGGATCTCGGATCATTCCACTATTGTCTCAACAATTCAGATTTTAAAAGGACATCACAGCAGTGGTTTCAAACATACATACAGGAAAATTCACTATGATTCTCTTCGGGAGCTGCTTGCTAATCATGATTGGAACGACCTCAACTTGAAAAATACAAATGAACAGTGGGACTATTTTACATCTGCATTAAAGTTTTATGTTGACTAATGCAATCACACCTATAAAAGGTAACAAAACTCTTTGAAGCCTTGGATCACAGGGGATATAATTACTCTGATACAGCATAAGCGACGATTACGGAAACAGTTTAAATGCTCAGGCAGTGATGCAGATTATATCGCCCATCGTAATACTTCAGCAGATATTAAAAGGAAGATAAGGCATGCCAGAGCCTCATGTGAAAACAATTTAACTACCAAACACAAAGCACTCTTCGCCTATATTCGTAAGAATATGTCTTCTTCCGTTTCCGTATCTCTCGTTAAAAATCTGCTGACACAGAAACTTCGGCGAACGAATTGGCAAACCATTTTAGTAGTATATACGCCTGTGCCAGTCCCAGGATTGCCTCTACCGTTTCATTGCAACAGAACGTCAACACTCTGATGGAGGTTACAATATGAGTGACTATGGTAGAAAAGGAACTGATACCCTTAAAACATTGAGTCCTTTCCCCGTACCGACGGCATCTCTTCTAGAGTATTGAAGGTATGTACCTCAGAATTGTGTATTCCTCTGTCGATAATATTTAACTCATCATTGAATCATGGTATACTACCACTGGACTGACTGAAGGCGACAGCTATATTTAAAAAGGGGGACAAAACAGATCAATCAGCCTTACATGTATTGCATGCAGAGTAATGGAACACATTGTGGTAAAATATCTTCTCCCTTTTCTCATCGATAATGGCATTTTACCAGACACACAGCATGGCTTCCTTCCTGGTAGATCTGTGATGACCAACCTGCTCTCAGCTGCTAACGAATTGACTCGCTTGCTTGATCAGAAGTTACCTGTGAATGCCATTTACCTAGACTTTAGCAAGGCTTTTGAAAATGTGCCACATAGCTTATTGGTGCTGAAGCTGGAACACATTGGTATTAGTGGGATACTGTTGTTGTGGATACAGACCTTCCTAACTGGCAGAAGTTTTTCAGTACGAGTCGGTTCATCATTCTCCAGATCAAATCCTGTTACTAGAAGGGTGCCCCAGGGATCTGTTATGTTGTCTCACTTTTCCCCATAATGCTTATGCGAATGATTGCAAAATATATGGATGCCCTCTATTGACTAGTAACAACTTTCAGACGAATCTAAACACGCTAGTGGCGTGGTGTTTGGTGTGGAATATACCACTTAACTATCATAGTGTAGTGTTGTTCACCTCGGTCACAACAACAAGTTTATTTTCTTGAAAATAAGCAGATTGCATCTGTAGGTTATCAGGCTGACCTTGGAGTCATTGTAACACCAGATTTGTCCTGGTCACCTCAAGCGGTGTCAGTGGCCAAGAAAGCCAACAGGATAATGTATTTGTTGAAGAGAACCTTTCGAAGACCTACTCTGCTCTTGCCAGAAAACTTTATACAACATACATTCGACGACATTTGGAGTATGGAATCCCTGCGTGGTCACCTGAACTTGTCAAGGACTGCAAACTGCTGGAGAAAACCCAACGTGCAGCGTCCAGATGGCCTCTGCAGCTTCGGCACCAAACCTATGAAGAACGCCTTAAGCACCTCAGACTTACAACCCTGCAGGAGAGGCGATCGAGATGTGACCACCACAAACACACTCAATTTCATTTCAAGCCATGCATTTGATATGTGGAACTGTTTTCCTGAAAGTATCATCGCTTTCTCAAATATTGGTATATTCAAGAGAAGATTGGATGCTCATCCCAACAAAAGAATTTGCCATTTATTATACATGTTCTGGATATTGAATGTTGCACTTTTTGTTTTACAATATAGGCTATAGTCTTTGTATTATCCTAATGAATAAATAAATAAAAAATACAGGGGGTCAAAGAGAGCAAATTGTCAATTATGAAAAATAATCTGACTGGGAGCACGAAGTAGATCTTGTTTACTTTAATAGTGAAAACATGAAAACAAGAAACCCGTGAAATTCAATGTCAAAAACATTTTAACCACTTTAGATAAAAATAATGATTGTCATTATGAGTTTTTAAGAAAAGTAGAAACATTGCTATTGTATTTGTTCTCTTTAGTTAACAATATTGCCACAATCAACAAATTCGACATAAAAATAATATAGACATCTATAAAAGGCCTGGACCCAGAAAGTGTGTTATGGTGGCGAATTTTCGTTAAAAAAAAATTTATGTCAAATATGTCTTGTTTTGAAAAGGAAGACTTTTTTGGTTGGCAATATAATTTATATAGTACTGACAATGTACCATGTTTCATTAAAATAGCTTTGTTGTTTAAAAAAGTACAAACATTTTCCGAAAATAAACATAAAAAGTTCCAGAAAAAACTGGTCCGATTTTTCTGGCCAACGAACCTCTTCAAGCTATTTACACACGTGCCAAGATATAATTATTCACGAACCGCTTTCGACCAAAATTTAAAAAAATATATTTATGAAAATTTGCAAAAAGTTATTTTACAAAAATTCACCATTTTTTTAAACAGAAACTGCCTTCATTAATGTTACATTAAATTATATTTTTTACAAAAATTCGACCATTTTTTTTACAATAACATACTACATACAGACTTGGAGAATACTTCTCTGGCTTCACTGTTGGTTTTTAGTGGTGAAGGACGTAGCCAGCGCGTGAGCTAACTGGAGCAAGTGGCCCTTCGGATTCTGGAAGTTCTAGGATGTTCTTCAATGATTTAATGAATTCCCCTTTCTTGGATATTCTTCTTTCTAATTAAATATATCAAAGAAAATAAATTTAACTATTATTTCAAAAAAGTTGTAATAAAATAATGAGTTCATGTATGTCGATATTTTCGTTGTATAGAGACTACTTTTATACTGTTATTGTTTAGTTATTTTATTGTAACTGTTATCATAGTTATTATAGGCTAGTTCTAGTTTTTATGTTAAATATTGACATACATCACATAGACATTTTAAAAACCTCATCTGTCATCTGTGTTTCATTTTATTTTCAATTTGATAAAATTTTTTGATCAAAACATCATATCATAACATAGCATCAGATATTTATTTGTAGTTGTCATGATTTCGTACTAATTCAATTTTAATCTGTCTGAAAATGCTGTCAAGCAGCGAAACTATAGTCACAGAAGCATTGAAGAACATCCTAGAACTTCCAGAATTCGAAGGGCCACTTGCTCCAGTTAGCTCACGCGCTGGCTACGTCCTTCACCACTAAAAACCAACAGTGAAGCCAGAGAAGTATTCTCCAAGTTTGTATGCAGTATGGACAAGTTTCACCAAGTAAGGGCAACAACAATCAATGAAATAACATACTAAACATTTATTATTAAAAAATCCTACAAAAAATGATTTATACGGAAACACTAAAGACATTTCTGTGAAAACTTTTCAAATTAAAAGTGCCTGCATACGGCAGCTCAATTTTTTTCGACGAGTAATACAAACAAAAAGCTCTCTGAATGTGTGATTTTCATGGGACTCCGCTATCTATTGGTAAAAACGGCATATCACAATTTGTGATATGTGCCAAAAACGTGAAAAGTTGCAAAACAATTGAAATAAATCAAGAACGATGAACAATATCAATTTTGTTTTCATGCATTATAATTCGATGGAAAATACAAAAATGCAACATAGGTAATGTTATATTTAAAAAAAAAAGTGCGTATCACCAAGGACTTACGGGTCACCTGTGATTGTCAAAATAGGTTTATAAGATGCAGCTCAAGGCACCCTATAATTAACGAATATCTTGTATAATAACGGATATATTGAGCTTTACAGTAGAAATGCCTCACCCTGTACATGTGTAAACAGACAAAAACTGAAACGGACCCCGTATATGGGTTCTAGGGGTTCTAGTTGGTGCTCATTTGAAGAAATCCTTTTAATATTCATAAGTCGTGGTCTCTTCAATAACAATATTTTTCTACGAAAATTTGCTAAAATGCAGACTATAGCTGAAACTACTGCCAAATTATCAGAAAGAGGGTCTATTTGAAATGAATTCCCCGACAATATTTTACAAAATGAAGGACAATGATGGTTGAAGCTGAAACTTAAGGCTTTGTAAAACACACTTATTACGACATTTATTTTACATAATCCATATTTGTTTCAGATTCGTTGCCTGAAAATTGCACATTTTGACGTTTCAATCGCGATTTTGACGTGCAATCGTGATTTTGACATCCTAAGAAGAAAAATTTAAAAATGTTCTAAATATTTTTTCTGCTACTTGTGGACCATTTTGCGTTAAGAAAACTTAACCATTGTATGTAATATTCAATTGGGTTTGTTAATAACACAAAATATTTTGTTCTTGTGGTTTCCTCTGATCCCCAGTGGCACCAAAAATTTGTTTATTTAAATGTCTGTAACTTTTTTTCTTTTAACTTAGAGATCTAAATTTCGGCATGTAGGCTAAGCTTGATAGTAGAAACGCACATGCCAAATTTGGTTTTCATAGCTCTGTTATTTTCGGACATACAAAAAATTTCGAAAAGAAAGCCCAAATTTTCCCCGGACAATCTGGTCAAATTTTCCTGGCTAACGAACTTATTCAAGCCATTCGCAAAAGGAAGGCACCTACCAAATTTTATCAAAATCAGTTCATTATTTTTTTTAGTTTTTGGATATACACAGATCTCCTCATTAGTCAATTTTTAGATTTACAAAAAAATCGTTAAAAACCTTTAGCAAAATATTTTGAATTTAAAGTTCTTTTTTGGAATATTAAATGTGTGATGAACTAATGATTACAATATTATTTTTATTATAAGTTTTTAATGAATATTAAATGTTCTACTGTTAACAATATTCCAATTCTAGGTACTTGAAATAGTATTACGTTTGTCTCATTGTGTACATGCTTGTCTCACTGTGGACCACAAATGACATAAAGTCATTTTATTATGAAAAAACAACAATTAGTGACATGCTATGTTAGAAAAAATAAATCAGTAAATGGTATTTTACATATAAAAAGCTTGTTACACTCTTATTGTTTTAAAATGGGTTTTTTAAAAATCTTGCTAACCATATAAAATATTATTTTTTTTTGACTCACTGTACACATAACACCTTCACCTATGCATTCTACAGTACCTACTTTAAAGAAATATTTTAGACAACTGCCACAATATTTATCTTTAATAAACATTACAAATCACTGACACCTTTAATAGCCTTTGCTACTTTAATAAAACAATGCAAAAACATCTTGTTTAAATTGTTTTATTTAGATCTTCTCAGATTTTTTGTGGTTGTATCATTTACTTTTGACGGTTTGGATTTTCTCGATTTCGGCAAATCTGCAACAAATTTTGTATTAATATATGTGACATTATAACGTTTCAGGTTTATTATGGTGAGCAAATGCATTCTAGGAAAAATATGACAATTGCCACACATTGAAAATAAGCTTGTAGTCGCCACATTGAAATACAGGATTCGAAAATAATAGTGACATTAAGTCAACTTGATATATCAATTGAAATTATTATTGTTAGTGGTTGGAATTATATAGGTCGTCTAAAAGTGATGGTACATGGAGCAGAAGTACGATTCTTGGGATCAAAGGTCAGAGGTATGCTTTTACCTCTATCCAAAAGTTAAAATTAAAAGAGTTACAGCGTGGTAAAGTGAGAAATTTAATTTCAATTTTCCTGTATATAGATTTTCTAGAGAAAAGTATTTGATGTATTGCTTAAAAATTGATACATATGAGTAATTCATAGTGATACAAAATTTATAATTCCCGATTTGACTATCAGATAGTCTTCTTGTAAGCATTTTTTAAAACATTGGTCTATTTCTCCGACTATGGTCAATCACCGACGCCATGGAGCAGTTTCACCTCACTATTCTGGAAATGTTTCCCTGCCTTTCTGTAAGGAGGGTAGGGATCTTTAACACGCCCAACATCGCATGGGCACAGGACTGGCGGCTTTACGCCCCCTCCGAAGGCCGGAACGTGCAGACATTCCACTTACCCAAATACAATGCCACAACCTCGGCTGATGTTAATGTTACAGGACACGTTTTTGCCACTGAACCACCGAGGCTCTCTTGTTAGAGCAGTTAGGAAACTCTTGATTAGAAAATAGCACTATCTAGTATTTTCTGAACAAAAAAGGTATATTTGTTGAATGTCGCTAAAATCAACCGTTTTGGAAATATTATTTGCGAGTTAAAAAGTAGCTGCAACAGTCTTCAGACCATATTTCATTTTCCGTTTAGTAGGCAACTGTCATAAATCAATTTGTGAATGTTCGTGTCAAAATCGCATCTTGGTGTCATTAATTGTTATGTTGATAAGCTTTTGTAGAAAACAACTTAAAAGTATGCCGTGACTTATGTCATGGTTTTTCTAATGAGGAATTGAGAGATGTGGTTCACTTTTATGAGCAACCAAATTTTAATTGACGTAAGGCGTCCACAAGCTATGCTGAGAGGTATTCAAAAAGAAGACGACCAGATCATAAATACTTTACATTTCGATGGAAAATGCAAAAATGCAAAAAAATAATTGAATCACCAACGATTTATGGGCCACCTGTATTTGTGGAAATATTTTTTAAGATGTAGCTCAAGACACCCTATAATTAATGTATACCATTTTTTTCCCGTAAGTTGCATGATAACGGATACATTAAGCTTTAATGATTTTTTACGAACATTTGGCAAAAATGATATACCATTAAACGATAAACTCTATAGCCAACACTACTGCCAAAGCATCAGAGAAAGGGTCTATTTTAAATGAATTTTCTGGGCACATTTTAGTAAAATGAAGGACAATGACGATTGAAATTAAGAGTTCAGGCTTTGTAAAGCATTCTTCTTGAGACATTTTCTTTCCATAGCTCATATTAATTTCAGGTTCATTACCTAAATATTACCAATTTTGACATTTTAAATCGCGACTGACGTTTTGTGGAAAACCCAAATTTATTTTTCTTTAAATGCCTGTAACTTTTTTGTCCTGTAACCTACAGAGCTAAATTTTGGTAGGTAGCTTACCTATGATGATATAAATCCGCGTGCCAAATTTGGTTGCCCTTACTTTGTTAATTCCGGAGTACCGGGCAACCCTCCAGAGTAACCCACCTTGCACCACACAGACGGCTCTGATGGTGTGGACAGTATTTCCCCCATTCTCGTGGGAACAACACGGAGAAGACAAATATAAATAAAACCGAAACTAATGAGGCTCGAGGATTGGCTCCGGCTACAGACTCGTGCCTATTCCGAGTCTATTCCGGAAACGGAGACGAGCAAGGAGGCGGCAGCGTCCGCGGGCTCTGGAGGTCTCACGACCGACGTATATATGAGGGATAAGGGGATAGCTTCGGCCACGGACCTGTCCCTGTCACACAAGCTGGAGTCTGGGTCTCACCGGAGGGAGGCGGTGATGTCCGCGGAGTTTGGGGGTCCCTCCACCAGTGAGAACCTTACTGCAGGGGTAGAGGGACTGTCCCTGCAGCCCAAGCGTCTTTCCGGGGCGCACAGAAACAAGCTCCGGAGGGCGCAGAAAATGACGACCGGGGCGTGAACGGTCGAGAAACCTGTAAAGGCGCAAGAGGGGAGTGCGAGTCAGAAGAGGCAGCGTTCGGACTCTAGCACGTTTACTACAGAAAGGCGTCCCAAAAGCCCAGAGCCGAAACACCGGCGCAGACTAGCTCGTGTAGGGAGGCTGCGGAGGGCTTCGGGATGGCGGTGATTGACAGACGCGATCCTGAGGACACGCTAGACCAGGGGGAGGCGGACCTGATCCAGGCTGCGTTGGTAGCTGCGGTGGACTCTCTTCAGGAAGGGGAGAGCCCGCCTCAGTTCCACCAGGCGCGCCTGGCGGGGGCATCCTCTGGATGACCTGTACCGGCCCGAAGTCGCGAGACTGGCTGCGGAAAATTATCGAGGGCATCACTAGTCGGTTCTAAGCAGGAAGGCAGGGGAGAAAGGACAGACTCTCGTCTTCTCGATCGACCAGGCGTCTTACAGAGCCCTTAAGGGAACCTCCTTCAAGGCATTCCGGAGCCTGGGGAGGGTTAGATTCCGCCTACTGCGGAAGCAACCGGGGGTTGATGAGACTTAGGTTCCTTCAGGTCAACCTCCAACACAGTAGGGTAGCCATGGCCTGACTACTGATGGCTCTGAGGAACACGGATGTGGCCCTCATCCAGGAACCGTACTCCTATAAAGGAGAGATCAAGGGACACGGCGGAGCTGTTGTAAAGCTCATCTACAGCAGATCCAGCGAGAACTTGAGGTCCTGCATTTTTGTCAGGGAAGGGATAGAGTTTCTGCCTTTAATGAATTTGTTTCAGGGACCTGGCAACGATCAAAATCCAATGTGGAGGAGCGGATGGGTCGAGGGACATTACTGTCGGATCGGCATATCTAGTAAAGTGAGGGGACAGCACGGACCCTCCTCCACCCAAGTAATTGAAGCAGCTGATGGTGGGTAGCAGAGCAGGTGGATGGCAGACTATCATCGGCATAGATGCGAACGCGCACCATGAGTTGTGGGGAAGCTCGGACACAAACTCTAGAGGTGAGTCACTTTTACACTCTTTATGAAATATAATTTAGACATATTGAATACAGGTAATAAATCGACCTTCTTCACAACACGGCGTGAGGAAGTTTTAGATCTAACAGTTTCCATCCAGTTTCTGGGTGACTTTGTTAAGAACTGGGCTGCGCCTGGGGAAGTGAGTCGGTCAGACGACAGATACATCCGGTTTGAAATCGACAAAGTCGAAAGACAAACGGCACACCTCGATATTGCAGCAGTCCAAGGGTGAGAAGCAATCACCTCGGCCTATAACGCCAACTGCCCCTGAAAATGTGGGCGTCCACCAGGAATGTCCCGTGGTGGAACGAGGACCTCAGGCAAAGGAGGACGCAGGTTCGTGAGCTGTTCAACGCGGCCAAAAGGTCGGGAGCATGGGATGAATATATACATGCCCTAACAAGCTATAACAGAAGACTGAGGGACGTCAGAAAGGGGTCGTGGAGGAGGCACTGCGAAGAAGTGGAGAGCACATCCCAGAAGGTCCGACTACACAAGATCCTGTCCAAGGGCACTCAGACCAACATAGGCTCCCTTAAAACATCGACGGGAGGCTTTACAAGCCAGATGTCGGGGGCATGTGATGAATATAGACATAGTTGCGAACAGCGTCTGTCTGTATACCTTCCTAGAGAACGCTGTTCGCAACTGCTTGGCAACTAACATATAAATAGTAGTTCTAGTCTCTATTCACTTAGTTTAGTCATCCCCTTGATGACGCTAACTTTGTTAGCGAAACGATTGTCGGGTCAGAAAACTGTATTATGATGAATTGGGTTCTCCAAATTGTACTTATCAGTTCCATCCAGGTACACTTTAATTTCACGATATAAAATCATTGTTAACCTAAAATGTGTTTTTGCCTCGTTTTTAGCGTTTTTAGATGTGCTTTAATCTGCCTGTTCATTTTTTATGTATAATTGCGTGTTTTTATTGAACATATTTTGCAATGCCGTAGGTGCTTCATGGCAGTTGCTTGCTACATTTCACGCGACTTTTTGAAGTATTGTTTAATGTAACTGTAGTCATTTAGCTGCATATAAATCTGCGTTTTACTTCATTCAATGAACGGGCACGTGGCCATGAAGCATACTCTTATAACTATAAAACGATGTGTTTCAAGAGAAAATATCTTTTTATCCAGACAAGGCATCGTTCAGACCACTGCTCAGAACAGCAGACAAGGTATCATTCAGACCACCGTTCAGAGCAGCCTCCAGGGCACTGAAGTAAACACTGTTCAGTGTACCCTTCAGAAAACTAGCGAAGTGTGAAGTAACCACTGTTCAGAACACCATCTAGACTGTTCAGAGCAGGGAGGCTAATGCTATCAGTCCCATGAAGCTGCAAAATACCTTCAATCATTTTGAGAAGTTTTACCAGCCCCATGAAGCTGTAGAATACCTTCAACCGTCTTAATAAGCTTTACCAGCTCTAAGCGATCGTTTCATTCTGCCACGTCACCGAAATTGCAACACACAATATTAAGTAGAAGTAGCTTAATTTGATTGTTCTTCTTTAATTTACATTTCACCTTATAATTCAATTTATTTAAAGTAATAATTTCAATTTGTCATCAAGTATCACTTTGCTTTATTAATGAACTACATGTCAATGTTTAATATTTTACTCTACAATAAATAATGTAAACCACATCTCTCTCTCTCTCTCTCTATTTTCTTCTATTTATTTTACAGTGCCACCTCACATGCAGATCAAAATGCCGAGAATTCACGCCCGTTATATCTCATGCTCAAGTAATTTATATTTGACTTATTTATTTATTATTTTATATAAATGACTATTATTTATGCATTTTTTTATTTTTTAATTAGCCAGTCATTAATAGTTTTTAAAGTAAGTTACAAGATTACTCATTGTTATTCTGAAAGAATAGGAACTAATAAACAGGTAAGCAAGAATTCCGTCCTGACATAAGGTTGAAATAAAGAGGAGAATACTCATCAGTGGTGTGTGCTTCAAGTTTTGCATTTTTAACTGAATCAGAATCAGTGTCAAAGTTTTTTAGCATCGGCAATTATTATTGGTTATAAGAATAATTAAAAGGAAAGAAATATGTCTAATGTTGATAAATTCAAACTCAGATGTAAAAGCACTAAATACTGCCAAATCAGAAAAGCCATCAATTCTATAGTTGATATAAATGTTATTATTTCCCCAAGGCCTGTGATTACCGAAAATACTGTTAATATCATAGAATCATTCCCATCCACATCAAACAAAATTCTTGAAGCTAATTTGGTAGAAGCAAAAGATGAACGCTTGAAACAGTGTAAGCCAATCAGTGATAATACTTGACAGAATCGATTCCACATTTGCCACATAACCCCTTGGATGATATTGAGTTGATTCATCTCGACTTTAGTTTTGACAATGATAGTGAACTCATGAATCCTGTTGATTACTGTTCAAGTGAAACTGATCCGAGGAAGATGATAGAGTTGACATTAATGAAACAATAACGTTCTTGATATCAAGCAGCATTTGTATCTTTTGTGCAATGTCAACATTATTTTGATCAAATATGTCCAAATAGAAATATATTTTGATAATTTGTGTATGTTTTCAACCCACCCATTGCTCCTGTACACATCTAAACTTTCCTTAACATCCGAACCCCATATTCACATCTGCACTGCCACCACTAGGTAGGGAAATAAGTAATCATTCAACAGCCCATCATTTTTTTTATGTGCGGGCATGTGATGGGCATTAGCTTTTGAGTCATATTAATGTGATGAGAAAGTGTAGTGTGGGCAACTGTTGGCCATAGTTGCAAAACGATGCCGGTACGTTGCAGTACCCCCGACAAATGGCCAGCAGTTCCAGTGCTGAGAGAAATGTTATGGGCCCTAAGCATCCCAGCTGATAGTGTTTGTTGGGTTATTATTATTTGATTTTATTTCTCGTATTTTCTTAGGTGTTTGGATATTAAAAGAGGTTATCTGATTTGCTACAGGAGTTACTTAGGAGTTCATCTCACTATGATGCTACCCAAGTTGCACCATATACCTTTAGGTATGTCGCCTTGTACCTAACTTTGTTTTAATGGATTCTATTGGCAAATTATACTTATTCATTTTAGGTAGGCTTCTTTTTCAATGACAAATGGAAAACATTTACTTAACGTTTTTACAACCCTTGGCTTTGTTTACTTGGTATATTCCCCAGCTTAATCGTTACATTAATTGTAAAGTTTCAGTGTGTCATACAAATATATATATATATATATATATATATATATATATATATATATATATATATATATATCAGTAAATTATCCTTACTCATTTTAGGTAGGCTTCTTTTTTAATGACAAATGGAAAAAATTTACTTAACGTTATTACAATACTTATATATATATATATATATATATATATATATATATATATATATATATATATATATATATATATATATATATATATATATATATATCTTTACAATTAATGTTAGTATTATTACCAAGTAAACAAAGCCAAGTATTGTAATAACGTTAAGTTTTTTTTTCCATTTGTCATTAAAAAAGAAGCCTACCTAAAATGAGTAAGGATAATTTGCCGATACACAATCTACTTTATTGTCATCAATCTTTCCATGACATGTCAATGTAAATGTATTACATGAGTAATCTAACTCTAATATACAATACAACGAATACCATGAAAATTTGAAATATAAATTATATTAAAACACAAATAAAAGTAAAATTCTGAATAAAATTAAAAACAAAATTTAATTGCAATGTACATATAAAATCCAATTAGAACATCTCCCCTAGATGTAAGATTCACACAGACCAAACTATAAAACATAGACAGACTCATATAATTGTCATAAAATACATCGGGTTAGAATTTAAAACGTATAACTCGCAACAATGTCAATCAATCATATGTATCACAGTTTTTCTTTTAAATATTTTCGAAACATTCAGAGAGTGAATAAATTGTGTGACTTAAAAGAAGAACATGAACAGCTCTCTTGAAAACTCTTTCTTCGCTAACGTCTTTTACATGTGATAGTTTGTCATAAAACTATACACCAATGCAGTTGAAACTATGCTGAGTAGTCTTTAGGCGATGGTAAGGTATACTTAACTCCTCAATAAGTTGCTAAAGCTTGATTGAAAAAGTAGACAGTCATTGCAGCATGATAAGTAGCACACATCAATCTCCTAATAGTGAACACAGCACTAGCTACCTTCCCACATAAAGCTTCAATGTGAGACATCCACTTCAGAAAAACTGGTCTATCCACATTCCTAAGAATTTCACACTTCTGTTTTCATTCTGTTTAGGGGAAAACTCCACTGTCTCCATCTTGTCTTTACTAAGCTTCAGTTTATTCGACCCAAACCACTCCTCCGCCTCTTCCATTGTTCTGCTCGTTTTGTTATGGATTATTCTAGTGTTTTCCACTGTTTATAAACCTTTTGTCATCAGCAAAGAGATAGGTGTTGAAAGAGCCAACACACCTAGCAAGATCATTTACATACACCAGATATAGAAGTGGTCCCAAGATAGAACCCCGGGGGACTCCACACTGCTGAATAATAACTACTATAAAAAGTAGACAGTCATTGCAGCATGATAAGTAGCACACATCAATCTCCTAATAGTGAACACAGCACTAGCTACCTTCCCACATAAAGCTTCAATGTGAGACATCCACTTCAGAAAAACTGGTCTATCCACATTCCTAAGAATTTCACACTTCTGTTTAGGGGAAAACTCCACTGTCTCCATCTTGTCTTTACTAAGCTTCAGTTTATTCGACCCAAACCACTCCTCCGCCTCTTCCATTGTTCTGCTCGTTTTGTTATGGATTATTCTAGTGTTTTCTACTGTTTATAAACCTTTTGTCATCAGCAAAGAGATAGGTGTTGAAAGAGCCAACACACCTAGCAAGATCATTTACATACACCAGATATAGAAGTGGTCCCAAGATAGAACCCCGGGGGACTCCACACTGCTGAATAATAACTACCATTCCACCAGACTCTCTGGCACCTGTTCAAAAGATCATGAATTCTACCCCCGCAAAAATAATGTGAAAGTTTCTGCAACAGTGTACCATGATCGACAGAGTGGAATACTTTGCTGAGGTCACAAAATGTGATCGCAGCAGTTTCTCCAGTTGCAAACGCATTAAACATATTTTTTTATTAAAACCCTAGCTGTTCGATAAGCATGCTAGTTTCCATGAAGTGTTTTGTTCTTTCGAGAAATTTATTTAATCTGTTTTTTAAGATCGCCTCAAGAATCTTTGAGTGGCACATCGAAATGGGTCTGTAATTCTGAGGTACAACTGCATCACCCTTCTTGAATAAGGGTGTCAATTTAGCCTGCTTTAACAAGTCTGGAAACGTCTATTAATTATTATTGTTAAAGAACTTATAATGGTTGTTATATATTTTAAGACTGCTGCAGCAAATCCATAAATATCTTGAGTTTTCTTATTCTTGAGAGCGCTTACAATTTTCAGCACAACGTTACTGGTCTAAATTTCCCCTTTAAATACAAGAGATGATCACGTGACACCGAACAACCACAGGCACAACCGATCTGGGAAAAATATGCACTGAAATCTTCAGCCATTGAGAAGCATTCACCCGCAGCGTTACTTTCCGGTTGCTTCCCAATTTCATGACGTATAATATTCCAGATCGCCTTCTCTTATTCTCACTAGATGATATATACACATAAATAAATAAATATGGCCTTTATTAACTAAATTATGATTCGTATTACGGTTCGGTTCCAGGGAAACCGGGCGACCTCCCTGTGTAAATGCCTATTCATGGGATGCGGGGCTCTTCCATGGAGGTCTATTTTCCCTTGCTGCTCGTGGGACCAAACATGGACACGACTTACACAGACCCAATAGAGGAGGTGGCAGGATTCAACCTTCCACTGAAACCTCCAGAGGGAAACAACAGGGGAAAGGAAAGTCCACCCCTAGGACGACTACCAAAGGTAGACCCTCCTATAGGAAGCTTGGTTATCGAGCTCCTAAAAAGGAGGAGGAACCTGCACCATAATTCCCTTTTCCTTTAAGCTCCTTAAACTACTCCTTTTTCCTCCATACATTCCTATATTCCTACCCACATGCCCACCAACTTAAGGTGCATTCAAGCTAAGGCTGCGACATACCTCCTTAGCATGAAATTAAAGGAAGAGCAAATAGATATTGCTCTTCTCCAAGAGCCCTGGACCGCTAATTCGGAACGAACTAAAGGGCTGGGTAACACTTCTGGTAAGATAGTAGAGGTGGGCTCTGGTATAACCCCAGAGCCTGTATCTGGATCAGAAACAACTTGCAGTATTTTACACTTTCAGAGTACTGCACCAAGGACATGGCATCCATCCATCTCGTGATCACATCCGGGGGGACCAGGCTGGAAGTAGTGGCCTGTTCGGCCTATTTCCCTGGAGACAGAGATGCAGAACAACCACCTCCAGCAGAGGTGCGGAAATTGATCGCCTACTGCAAGAGGAACAACTATCACCTCGTAATGGGGTGTGATGCGAACTCCCATCACTTGGCTTGGGGGAGCACGGACACTAACAGACGAGGTGAATCACTATTTGGATACATTTTAGGGGAGGAGCTGGTTGTCAACAACATAGGCTCGGAACCCACCTTTCTTACAGCTAACCGGAGAGAGGTTTTAGATCTTACGATCAGCTCAAGGCTTTTGAGCTCAAAAATCCTCAAATGGAGGGTGTCGTCTGAACCCTCATGTTCAGACCATGCCCATATCCTATTTGAGATTGAAACAGGCCCTAGACCTGTGGTGGAGTATCGGGACCCGAGGAGGACGGATTGGGAGGGATACAAACAGTCCCTCGCCGGCAGACTTGGGTCCGCAATCCCCACAGTGAGGGATCGTGATGAGATCGAGATTGCGGCCGAACAGGTTAGGGAAGCTGTGGTCTCTGCCTATCACGAAAACTGTCCACTGAGGTCAAAGAGAGACAGTCGGGGGTCTACTTGGTGGAATAATAACCTCGATAAACTACGAAGAGAAGTTAGACGTCTCTTCAATCGTGCTAAGATTACAGGCAACTGGGAGCAATATAAAACTGCTCTAACACATTATAATAAAGAGATCAGGAACGCTAAGAGGGAGTCCTGGAGGAGGTTCTGCGGGGACATTAATAATTTGCCCAGCAGCGCCAGAATCCACAGGATTCTCTCACGCGACCGTGTACAGGAACTGGGATCGATAAAACGACCAGATGGTTCCTTTACTGAATCTCGGAAAGAAACGTTAGAGCTCTTAGCACACACACACTTCCCAGATTGTCTGATCCTGAGCAACGGTGAGGTCCTAACAGCTGAGGGACGATCTAAACGCCCCCAAAGGGAGGACTGGCTAGTTGCTCGGAGAATAGTTACAGCCTCGGCAGTGGAGTGTGCTGTGAATCATTTCCAGCCATTCAAGTCGCCAGGGGAGGATGGGGTGGTACCGGTCTTACTACAAAAGGGACTGGAGATTCTCCTACCCTTCCTTATCAGGCTGTTCAGAGCCAGTCTGGCCTGGAACTATATTCCTTCCAGCTGGACGGTGGTTAGGGGGGTTTACATTCCCAAATTGGGACGTAATGACCTCCTACCTACTTTACTGAGACCTTTCAGTGTTACATCATTCCTCCTGAAGGGATTGGAAAAAATACTGGACGGACACATTAGGGGGAACATCTTACCCAAGAACCCCCTAAATACCCACCAGTATGCCTATCAAACTGGCAAATCAACTGAGTTAGCGCTCAATAACCTCGTCGTGAAGATCACACACTCTCTGGAAAATGGAGAGGTTGCGGTGGCGGCATTTCTCGACATAGAAGGAGCATTTAATAATGCATTACCGATCTCCCTCTACGAGGCCACTATCGCTAGGGGGGTGGAACCTACCATCTGTGGCTGGATCGGAAACATGCTGCACAATCGGACCATTATTACCTCATTACGGGGAGAGGTGGTCAGCGTTAGGGCTGCGAGAGGGTGTCCTCAGGGGGGCGTACTATCCCCCCTGTTGTGGTCCGTCTTTGTGGACGACCTGCTGGCTATCCTCGGACTCTGGGAGGTTGAGGTCCAGGCGTATGCGGATGATCTCGTCATAATGGTTAGAGGCAAATCTGAGGAGGAACTGTCTAGTACTCTTCAAGAAGCACTAAATGTAGTCAATGATTGGTGCCGTAGGGAACAGATGTCTGTAAACCCTCGCAAAACGATCATTGTCCTGTCCCGTTCACCAGAAGAAGAAGGTTGGACAAATTAAAACCACCTAATCTTATGGGGGAAAACATTCCATTTTCGGACCAAGCAAAATATCTGGGAGTTATCCTAGATAAGAAGCTCAACTGGGACAGACAGTTAGAAAATGTTATCCGCAGGGCTAAGATGTCCCTGTGGACCTGCCGGAGAATCTGTGGGAACAACTGGGGAACAAACCCCCAACAGATGTACTGGCTCTATGTAGTGGTTATCAGACCTATGATAACATATGGAGCCATAGTTTGGTGGCCTAAGGTACTTCGTGGTACCGCGAGGGCCAAACTGGCTCATCTACAGAGACAAGCATGTCTGATGATAACGGGAGCGATAAGCACCGCACCATCAGTCGCTCTGGAGGTCCTCCTCAATATTCCCCCACTTCACATATGGTTGGAGAGGGTGGCGAGGTGGACAACGTACAGACTAATACAAACGGCAGATAAGATGCCGAGGGAAGTCAGTCTGAGGGGGTCCGGACTCCTTGATGACAGTGATTGTCACAGGATTCTGGGAATGGTCTCGGACTTGATGCCTACAAAAATCAGCAGAGATCTGTCTTTCAAGACTGTCCTCCCGGAAAGGGAGGACTGGGACCGGAACCAATCGACCCTGTTGAGAGCGGACCTCTGCTGGTACTCTGACGGCTCCAAAACCAATATGGGAGTAGGAGCCGGCGCATATGGGGGCAGCACCGATGCTAGACTATCAGCTAGCCTCGGCAAGTACGCAACCATACACCAGGCAGAAGTTTATGCCATCGAGATGTGTGCAAGGGAAAGCTTAAAAGACCTATGCACAAACAAATCGATAAAGATATATGCAGATAGCCAAGCTGCAATAAAGGCTCTTGGTTCCTACCGGTGCAATTCAAAGACGGTATGGAGTTGTAAATCTGCCCTTAACGAATTGGGCAGCTGTAATGAGGTGTCGCTGGTATGGATACCGGGTCACTCGGACCATGATGGCAACGTTGCGGCAGACGCGCTTGCCAGGAGTGGTGCCCAGTGTGACTTTGTCGGACCAGAACCGGTGCTGGGAATAACATCTTGCACAGCAAAACGCACCTTAAAGACCTGGACAGATAGAAGGACAATTCAATATTGGCAAAATCTTCCAGGATTAGCTCACTCTAAGGCCTTCATAAATGGCCTGTCTGAGTCAAGGGCTAAGAAACTTCTAGAGTTGAACAGACAACAACTGAGTACTCTAGTCGGCCTGTATACAGGACACAGTCGCTTGCGGCATTACATGCACCGTATTGGGATCGGTCAGGAGACCGAGTGCCGGCTGTGTATGGAGAATGACGAAACAGCAGAGCACGTGCTGTGTTCCTGTCCGGCAGCGGATAGGACTAGACACCTGCTCTTTGGCAAGGTAAAGCTTGCTCCAGAGGATCTGGATCAACTTTCGCCCGCAAAGGTTATCGACCTCTGTAGGAGGCTGGATTTGTTGGGCGGAGTATAGACATTGGGCGTGAGCCACAATAGACCTTATGGTCGCGGTGGAGGGACCGATATGGACCACTCACAATCTAACCTAACCTAACCTAACCCTACGGTTCGGTGGCAGCACACCACAACAGAGGGCAAAAAAGCCCCGGGAGGGTGCTGTCAGGAAGATGTTCAGTTAGGAGACTGGAGGGGTGGGAGTGGGCATTATCCACTCTGAACATCACTCTTCCTCACTGAAGTATGAAGCGGTTCCTTCTGGGAGTGGAGTGAAACGTTAGAGCTCTTAGCACACACACACTTCCCAGATTGTCTGATCCTGAGCAATGATGATGTCCTGCCAGCCGAGGGTCGATTTAAACGCCCTCAAAGGGAGGACTGGCGGGTTGTTAGGAGAATAGTTACAGCCTCGGCAGTGGAGTGTGCTGTTAAACATTTCCAGCCATTCAAGACACCAGGGGAGGATGGGGTGGTTCCAGTCCTACTACAAAATGGACTGGAGATTCTCCTACCTTTCCTAATCAGGCTGTATAGAGCTAGTCTGGCTTGGAAGTATATTCCATCCAGCTGGACGGTGATTAGGGGGGTTTACATTCCCAAATTGGGACGTAATGACCTCCTACCCACATCACTGAGACCTCTCAGTGTTACATCATTCCTCCTGAAAGATTGGAAAAAATACTGGACGGACACATTAGGGGGAACATCTTAGTCAACAGCCCCCTCAATACCCACCAGTATGCCTACCAAACTGGCAAATCTACTGAGTTAGCACTCAATAAGCTCGTCGAGAAAAACACACACTCCCTGGATAACGGGGAGGTGGCGACGGCTGCATTTCTCGACATTGAAGGCGCATTTAATAATGCATTACCTATCTCCCTCTACAAAGCCACTATCACTAAAGGGGTGGAACCTATCATTTGTGGCTGGATCGGAAGCTTACTTCACAATCAGACCGTTATTACCTCGTTGCAGGGGGAGGTTGTCAGCTTCAGGGCTGCGAGGGGGTGCTCTCAGGGGGGGGGGGGTTCTATCCCTGCTGTGGTCCCTCTTTGTGGACGATTTGCTGGCTATCCTGGGGCTGTGGGAGGTTGAGGTCCAGGCGCATGCTGATATCTAGTCATAATGGTTAGAGGCAAATCTGAGGAGGAACTAGCAAGTACTCTTCAAGAGGCACTAAATGTAGTGAATGATTGGTGTCGGAGGGAACAGATGTCTGTGAACCCCCGCAAAACGATCATTGTTCCATTTACCAGAAGAAGAAGGCTGGACAGATTAAAACCACCTATTCTTATGGGGGAAACGACTCCATTTACGGAACAAGCAATATATCTGGGGGTTACCCTAGATAAGAAGCTCAACTGGGACGTACAGTTAGATAATGTAATCAGCAGGGCTAAACTGTCCTTGTGGACATGCCGTAGAATCTGTGGAAATAACTGGGGAACAAACCCTCAAACAGATGTACTGGCTCTATCTAGTGGTTATCAGACCAATGATACATATGGAGCCATAATTTGGTGGCCCAAGGCACTTCGTGGTATCGCGAGAGCCAAACTGGCTCATCTACAGAGACAAGCTTGTCTGATAACGGGAGCGATAAGCACCGCACCATCAGCCGCTATGGAGATCCTCCTTAATATTCCACCTCTTCACATATGGCTGGAGAGGGTGGCGAGGTGGACAACATACAGATTAAAACAAACGGCCGACAGCATGCCGAAGGGAATCAGTCTGGGAGGGTCCGGACTCCTCGATGACATTGAGGGTCATGGGATCCTGGGAATGGTCTCAGACTTGATGTCTACAAAGATCAGTAGGGATCTGTCTTTCAAGACCGTCCTCCCGAAAATGGAGGACTGGGAACGAAATTAAACGACCCTATTGAGAGCCGATCTCTGCTGGTATGCTGACGGCTTCAAAACCAATATGGGAGTAGGAGCCGGCGCATATGGGGGCAATACCGATGCTAGACTATCAACTAGCCTCGACAAGTACGCAACCAGGCAGAAGTGTATGCCATCGAGGTGTGTGCAAGGGAAAGTATAGAAAACCAGTGCACACACAAATCAATAAAGATATATACAGATAGCCAATCTGCAATAAAGGCTCTTCGTTCCTACCGTTGCAATTCAAAAACGGTATGGAGTTGTTAATCTGCCCTCAACGAAGTGGGCAGCTGTGATGAGGTGTCGCTGGTCTGGATACCGGGTCACTCGGACCATGATGGCAATGTTGCGGCCAATGCGCTTGCCAGAAATGGTGCCCAGAGGGACTTTATCAGACCAGAACCGGTGCTGGGGATAACAGCATGCACAGCAAAACACACCTTAAAGACCTGGACAGAAAGAATGACAATCCAGCAATGGCAAAATCTGCCAAGATTAGCTCACTCTAAGGCCTTCATAAATGGCCTGTCTGAGTCAAGGGCTAAAAAACTTCTAGAGCTAAACAGACAACAACTGAGTACTCTAGTCGGCCTGTATACAGGACACTGCCACTTGCGTCACCACATACACCGAATTGAAGTTGGTCATGAAACTGAGTGCCGGCTGTGTATGGCGAGTGACGAGACAGCAGAGCACGTACTGTGTTCCTGTCCGGCGGCGGACAGGACTAGATACCTCTCTTTGGCAAGACACAGCTTGCTCCGGAAGATCTGGATCAACTTTCGCCCACAAAGATTATCGACCTCTGCAGGAGACTGGCTCTGTTGGGTAAAATATAGACCATTAGGCGTGAGCCACAATAGACCTTATGGTCGCGGTGGAGGGACCGGTATGGCGCACTCACATTCAAACCTAACCTAACCTACATTCATGTCGCCCAGACATAGAATTTCGTCACATAGTGGATATATAAATAAAATAATATTATCAACATCACTAATAAAAGTACCTAGATGAGCATTTGGTGGTCTATAAAAGTTAGCCACATTGATGATCTTCCTACCCTGTTTGATTATAACTAAAATAAACTCTGTCTGCTCATTTACTGGATCATCAAAAATAACTTCTTGAAAAGAAATTCAGTTTCTAATATACACTGCAACCGCCCTCCTCTGCTACCTCTATTCTTAGGTATAAAGGGGTGTAAAGTTAGTTCTCCTCCCCGTGGTGCACCCTGGATAGCGTCTACTATTAGACGTGAACTAAATGAACTAACCAAACCGTAACCTTCCTAGTCATGTCTTAGGAGGGCCGGGAATGCTTGCCTTAATTGGCCGGCATTGCGAGGAGAGTCCTCTATAAAAAACCCACATCGCAAGGTCGTTGGCGGGTTAGTGCCGAGGCGATGATGCTTCTGGCCGATCATTGGCAGGATGGTAATTCTGTCGCTAACGTTAACCCTCCCCAGGGAAACCGGACGACCTCCCTGTGTAAATGCTTATTCACGGGATGCGGGGCTCTTCCATGGAGGTCTATTTTCCCTTGCTGCTCGTGGGACCAAACATGGACACGACTTACACAGACCCAATAGAGGAGGTGGCAGGATTCAACCTTCCACTGGAACCTCCAGAGGGAAAAAACAGGGGAAAGGAAAGTCCACCCCTAGGACGACTACCAAAGGTAGACCCTCCTATAGGAAGCTTGGTTATCGAGCTCCTAAAAAGGAGGAGGAACCTGCACCATAATTCCCTTTTCCTTTAAGCTCCTTAAACTACTCCTTTTTCCTATATTCCTACCCCCATGCCCACCAACTTAAGGTGCATTCAAGCTAATCTGCATCATGCTAAGGCTGCGACATACCTCCTTAGCATGAAATTAAAGGAAGAGCAAATAGATATTGCTCTTCTCCAAGAGCCCTGGACCGCTAATTCGGAACGAACAAAAGGGCTGGGTAACACTTCTGGTAAGATAGTAGAGGTGGGCTCTGGTACTAACCCCAGAGCCTGTATCTGGATCAGAAACAACTTGCAGTATTTTACACTTTCAGAGTACTGCACCAAGGACATGGCATCCATCCATCTCGTGATCACATCCGGGGGGACCAGGCTGGAAGTAGTGGCCTGTTCGGCCTATTTCCCTGGAGACAGAGATGCAGAACAACCACCTCCAGCAGAGGTGCGGAAATTGATCGCCTACTGCAAGAGGAACAATTATCACCTCGTAATAGGGTGTGATGCGAACTCCCATCACTTGGTTTGGGGGAGCACGGACACTAACAGACGAGGTGAATCATTATTTGAATACATTTTAGGGGAGGAGCTGGTTGCCAACAACATAGGCTCGGAACCCACCCTTCTTACAGCTAACCGGAGAGAGGTTTTAGATCTTACGATCAGCTCAAGGCTTTTGAGCTCAAAAATCCTCAAATGGAGGGTGTCGTCTGAACCCTCATGTTCAGACCATGCCCATATCCTATTTGAAATTGAAACAGGTCCTAGACCTGTGTTAGAGTATCGGGACCTGAGGAGGACGGATTGGGAGGGATACAAACAGTCCCTCGCCGGCAGACTTGGGTCCGCAATCCCCACAGTGAGGGATCGTGATGAGATCGAGATTGCGGCCGAACAGGTTAGGGAAGCTATGGTCTCTGCCTATCACGAAAACTGTCCACTGAGGTCAAAGAGAGACAGTCGGGGGTCTACTTGGTGGAATAATAACCTCGATAAACTACGAAGAGAAGTTAGACGTCTCTTCAATCGTGCTAAGATTACAGGCATCTGGGAGCAATATAAAACTGCTCTAACACATTATAATAAAGAGATCAGGAACGCTAAGAGGGAGTCCTGGAGGAGGTTCTGCGGGGACATTAATAATTTGCCCAGCAGCGCCAGAATCCACAGGATTCTCTCACGCGACCGTGTACAGGAACTGGGATCGATAAAACGACCAGATGGTTCCTTTACTGAATCTCGGAAAGAAACGTTAGAGCTCTTAGCACACACACACTTCCCAGATTGTCTGATCCTGAGCAACGGTGAGGTCCTACCAGCTGAGGGACGATCTAAACGCCCCCAAAGGGAGGACTGGCTAGTTGCTCGGAGAATAGTTACAGCCTCGGCAGTGGAGTGTGCTGTGAATCATTTCCAGCCATTCAAGTCGCCAGGGGAGGATGGGGTGGTACCGGTCCTACTACAAAAGGGACTGGAGATTCTCCTACCCTTCCTTATCAGGCTGTTCAGAGCCAGTCTGGCCTGGCACTATATTCCTTCCAGCTGGACGGTGGTTAGGGGGGTTTACATTCCCAAATTGGGACGTAATGACCTCCTACCTACTTCACTGAGACCTCTCAGTATTACATCATTCCTCCTGAAGGGATTGGAAAAAATACTGGACGGACACATTAGGGGGAACATCTTACCCAAGAACCCCCTAAATACCCACCAGTATGCCTATCAAACTGGCAAATCAACTGAGTTAGCGCTCAATGACCTCGTCGAGAAGATCACACACTCTCTGGAAAATGGAGAGGTTGCGGTGGCGGCATTTCTCGACATAGAAGGAGCATTTAATAATGCATTACCGATCTCCCTCTACGAGGCCACTATCGCTAGGGGGGTGGAACCTACCATCTGTGGCTGGATCGGAAACATGCTGCACAATCGGACCATTATTACCTCATTACGGGGAGAGGTGGTCAGCGTTAGGGCTGCGAGAGGGTGTCCTCAGGGGGGCGTTCTATCCCCCCTGTTGTGGTCCCTCTTTGTGGACGACCTGCTGGCTATCCTCGGACTCTGGGAGGTTGAGGTCCAGGCGTATGCGGATGATCTTGTCATAATGGTTAGAGGCAAATCTGAGGAGGAACTGTCTAGTACTCTTCAAGAAGCACTAAATGTAGTCAATGATTGGTGCCGTAGGGAACAGATGTCTGTGAACCCTCGCAAAACGATCATTGTCCCGTTCACCAGAAGAAGAAGGTTGGACAAATTAAAACCACCTAATCTTATGGGGGAAAACATTCCATTTTCGGACCAAGCAAAATATCTGGGAGTTATCCTAGATAAGAAGCTCAACTGGGACAGACATTTAGAAAATGTTATCCGCAGGGCTAAGATGTCCCTGTGGACCTGCCGGAGAATCTGTGGGAACAACTGGGGAACAAACCTCCAACAGATGTACTGGCTCTATGTAGTGGTTATCAGACCTGTGATAACATATGGAGCCATAGTTTGGTGGCCTAAGGTACTTCGTGGTACTGCGAGGGCCAAACTGGCTCATCTACAGAGACAAGCATGTCTGATGATAACGGGAGCGATAAGCACCGCACCATCAGTCGCTCTGGAGGTCCTCCTCAATATTCCCCCACTTCACATAAGGCTGGAGAGGGTGGCGAGGTGGACAACGTACAGACTAATACAAACGGCAGATAACATGCCGAGGGAAGTCAGTCTGAGGGGGTCCGGACTCCTTGATGACAGTGATTATCACAGGATTCTGGGAATGGTCTCGGACTTGATGCCTACAAAAATCAGCAGAGATCTGTCTTTCAAGACCGTCCTCCCGGAAAAGGGAGGACTGGGACCGGAACCAATCGACCCTGTTGAGAGCGGACCTCTGCTGGTACTCTGACGGCTCCAAAACCAATATGGGAGTAGGAGCCGGCGCATATGGGGGCAGCACCGATGCTAGACTATCAGCTAGCCTCGGCAAGTACGCAACCATACACCAGGCAGAAGTTTATGCCATCGAGATGTGTGCAAGGGAAAGCTTAAAAGACCTATGCACAAACAAATCGATAAAGATATTTGCAGATAGCCAAGCTGCAATAAAGGCTCTTGGTTCCTACCGGTGCAATTCAAAGACGGTATGGAGTTGTAAATCTGCCCTTAACGAATTGGGCAGCTGTAATGAGGTGTCGCTGGTCTGGATACCGGGTCACTCGGACCATGATGGCAACGTTGCGGCAGACACGCTTGCCAGGAGTGGTGCCCAGTGTGACTTTGTCGGACCAGAACCGGTGCTGGGAATAACATCTTGCACAGCAAAACGCACCTTAAAGACCTGGACAGATAGAAGGACAATTCAATATTGGCAAAATCTTCCAGGATTAGCTCACTCTAAGGCCTTCATAAATGGCCTGTCTGAGTCAAGGGCTAAGAAACTTCTAGAGTTGAACAGACAACAACTGAGTACTCTAGTTGGCCTGTATACAGGACACTGTCGCTTGCGGCATCACATGCACCGTATTGGGATCGGTCAGGAGACCGAGTGCCGGCTGTGTATGGAGAATGACGACACAGCAGAGCACGTGCTGTGTTCCTGTCCGGCAGCGGATAGGACTAGACACCTGCTCTTTGGCAAGGTAAAGCTTGCTCCAGAGGATCTGGATCAACTTTCGCCCGCAAAGGTTATCGACCTCTGTAGGAGGCTGGATTTGTTGGGCGAAATATAGACATTAGGCGTGAGCCACAATAGACCTTATGGTCGCGGTGGAGGGACCAATATGGACCACTCACAAACTAACCTAACCTAACCTAACCTAGGTATAAAACAATATCCTTCTATTTCAACAGTTTTAACATTAACTCGATCGGACAACCATGTTTCAGATAAAGCAACAATATCCAAATTATCTATTGCTAAATTTTTAAAATCGTGAAATCCTGTAAACATTGAGCGTGTATTTAGAAGAGAAATTTTCATACATAATAAAACAATGAAAAAAAGTAGTTCCCCAGTGCACAGCACAAAAAGCTAGGTGAATAGGTGGTTCGATGTATAATTCTAAAATGTCAACTCCCAAGCACACAATCGTAAACATATAAAAATTTCAATGAGAAAAAAAGAAATACAGTCATAAGAAATGATAAACAATTCTATCTCACTCATTTGTGCAGTTTATCTTTGACCTGAGTAAATCCATGTGAAACTTCAGAGTCGGACATTCACTCCTGTTACTCTGATGATCAGTGGCATGGGAAGTACGAAACCTCCAATTGGCATTATCACAATTTCTACAACACATTCTCTGTTTCGGACACGACTTTACCTCATGCTTTGCAGAGCATACAGGAGAGACAATTTTATTCTTGCAGACACGGCTTGTATGATAATATTCCAGACATTTGTAGCATCTTGGTACATTTAGACCTTCATAAGCCAGCATACCTTCTTCAAGTTTAAAATTTGATGAAAAGTGTTAGAAGAGCATTCACATATCATGGTTTTTGTTCCATTCTTATTACTGTGAACATAAGTTACCTTAATTTCACCCGTCAAATTATTCTGTTCCTTTAGGCAGTCTTCAATTTCTTCCTGAGTCATGTCTTGGGTCACATTTACAATCCTAATTCTTGGCTATCTTAACTTATTCAGCTCAACATTGTAACTCTCTCCCAATCTATTGTCTATCGTCTGTTTTAGCGTTTCAACTTCTTCCTTTGATTGACACTTGATCACTACATTAACAGTCATTGTTGACCTCATATTACTAACATTAATTTTGAGCTCTGCAGGATTAATTTTCGAACTAACAAAAACTCTTCTCGAAAATCTGCAACGTTGCAGAGGCAATTGTTTACCGCAAATGTAGCAGCTGTTTTTACTACGAACGTTATGAAAAGGGCCATTTTAAAGCTCATCAGTTTGTTACGGCCTTCATTTAATGCTTTCGTTTCCTATTACCAGAATTTAATTTTTCCTAACATTTTTTGGTAGAGATTCACTGTATAATGGTTTAACTGAAGTATGTTTAACTATTTTTTGTCCCAATGAACTGTGCCTGGCTGTATCGTTTTCTCCTGATGGTAGGTTAGCATGTTTGTTCACTTGCAAATCTTTGTCTATTTTTGTTGTTATCTGCTTCTTGTCAACACTTGGAGAGATATACTGTTCTTTCACTCTTTCTCTCTTACCTTCAGTTTCTATATCAACAGTTCGAAATTGTTTATTTAAACTGATATATTTTACACACTCCTTTATTTTATAAACATATTTCTCAATTTCACTGATTTTTTGTTTTTGTTGTCCAATTAATATAATTAGTGCTTCTTCCATTCGCTTCCTGTGTAAATTCCTTGTATTCACTCCTTATTTTCTCACAACATTCTGTTTTCTCCTTGTTGTCCTGGGTTAGCTGATCAATTGTGTCTTCTAATAATTGTTGATCTTCATCTGCTTTACTGGTTGTTTTAACCTCACAAGAGCTGCGTATTCACTTATTATCTATTACAAATGTGTTTTTAAGACTGGCTAGACAACTTTTATGAAACACTTCCATGCACTGAACACACACAAAATGAGAAAAGGGTTTATTACAACACTTATACCCAATTTTAAAGCTTAAAGGCTTGAAAATGAGCCAGTTTTTTTTCAACCATCTCCATGAGCGACCATATTGGGTATTATATATATATATATATATATATATATATATATATATATATATATATATATATATATATATATATATATATATATATATATATATATATATATATATATATATATATATATAATTTAATTGTCAGAATGAAGCGGTTCGGTTTTGTATAAAATTTTATAAATTTGGTATAAACATGGAAAGTAAATGAAGAATGATGATGGGAAAGTAATGATGGATGTGTAAAGATTAGTAGTAAATGCAGGCAGTGATTGGAAATGTAAGATGGAAGAAAAAATGGTATAAAAAGTTTATTTAAAATGGTTTGTCAAAATTCGAAGTATGTCATATTTGGATAATGCAGTGTCAAGTATTTTTAAAATAACCTGTTTAAATTATGTCACTATATACTACACAAGTCAACATGGACTTACTGTATAGACGTATTGTGTAATTTCAGTTAATAAAGTATAAAGTATAAAGTATATATATATATATATATATATATATATATATATATATATATATATATATATATATATATATATATATATATATATATATATATATTATTTAATATTATTGGCTGCGGCATCTCAGGCCATTAGCACATTCTTTCCCATCATTTAATATTTTTTTACAAATTTTTGTTGTTATCTGCTTCTTGTCAACACTTGGAGAGATATACTGTTCTTTCACTCTTTCTCTCTTACCTTCAGTTTCTATATCAACAGTTCGAAATTGTTTATTTAAACTGATATATTTTACACACTCCTTTATTTTATAAACATATTTCTCAATTTCACTGATTTTTTGTTTTTGTTGTCCAATTAATATAATTAGTGCTTCTTCCATTCGCTTCCTGTGTAAATTCCTTGTATTCACTCCTTATTTTCTCACAACATTCTGTTTTCTCCTTGTTGTCCTGGGTTAGCTGATCAATTGTGTCTTCTAATAATTGTTGATCTTCATCTGCTTTACTGGTTGTTTTAACCTCACAAGAGCTGCGTATTCACTTATTATCTATTACAAATGTGTTTTTAAGACTGGCTAGACAACTTTTATGAAACACTTCCATGCACTGAACACACACAAAATGAGAAAAGGGTTTATTACAACACTTATACCCAATTTTAAAGCTTAAAGGCTTGAAAATGAGCCAGTTTTTTTTCAACCATCTCCATGAGCGACCATATTGGGTATTATATATATATATATATATATATATATATATATATATATATATATATATATATATATATATATATATATATATATAATTTAATTGTCAGAATGAAGCGGTTCGGTTTTGTATAAAATTTTATAAATTTGGTATAAACATGGAAAGTAAATGAAGAATGATGATGGGAAAGTAATGATGGATGTGTAAAGATTAGTAGTAAATGCAGGCAGTGATTGGAAATGTAAGATGGAAGAAAAAATGGTATAAAAAGTTTATTTAAAATGGTTTGTCAAAATTCGAAGTATGTCATATTTGGATAATGCAGTGTCAAGTATTTTTAAAATAACCTGTTTAAATTATGTCACTATATACTACACAAGTCAACATGGACTTACTGTATAGACGTATTGTGTAATTTCAGTTAATAAAGTATAAAGTATATATATATATATATATATATATATATTATTTAATATTATTGGCTGCGGCATCTCAGGCCATTAGCACATTCTTTCCCATCATTTACTATTTTTTTACAAATTTTTCAGACAAAGTCAACTTGGCTCGCCCGGGAATCGAACCCGGGACCTCTCGCTTTGCAGGCTGGCACCTAGCCATCTGCGCCACGGGGGCGTCATATATATATATATATATATATATATATATATATATATATATATATATATATATATATATATATATTGAAATGGTATTCGTCCCCTAATTTAATTTAAGTTTTATAGTATTATATGTTATATATAATGCCACACGATTGGATGACAATTGATTTGTTATTATTGGGGTATTAACACCTTTTCTTAATTTTATATTACTGATTTGTATAGTTTTGTTATTTTTAGATTGTATACACTTAGTTTTATGGTGTATATAATGTATATATTAGATCACCCTATATATATATATATATATATATATATATATATATATATATATATATATATATATATATATATATATATATATATATATATATATATATAATTATTAGATTATTAAGAATTTTAAAATGTGAATATGTTTGTTTTAGACTTCTAGTTTGTTTTATATGTATATAATAATTTAATTTGACTTTAACAATAATACTTATAGCTTGCCCTCAATGTGTTTTGATTTTGTATAATGATATGTATTGTTGGTGGTATTCTTTGCCAATGTTATAGCAGTAATAAACACAGATATATAAAATTATACTTGCCCTTTACTTATTCTTCTTCTCAGCTGCTCAGCAATATTGACTCTCTTTCCAAGTTAGTCAGTTCTAGTTGCTAAATATAGGAATATCAATAATTCCTATATTTAAAAAATATTTCAAATGATATATGTCAAAGGACTTTCTAAATTTAACAAGGATTTTTACTAACATTTGTTTTAAAGTTTGAATTGAAATTCTAGAATTCCCTTACTACTGGATCCTCTGTTGTTAAAATTAATAACTAATTTGTTTAAAAAATTTTAAGCGATAGGATTTTAGCAATTGTTTGAATTTTATAAAATGGCTATTTGTTTCTGCAGTTCTGGCTTTTACACCTGATGCGCCCTCTATGAATTTGCTTGTGAAATACGATAGGAGTTATATTTAAATTTCTGTTAAATTAATGATATTTGCTTTTCTGCTTTAATCATTTATATTCCAATAGTAGATGGATCATTTACTTAGATTTCTGCACACATGAAACTTGCTTTTATTAAGGTTTGTGTTAATGGTGCATTAATATGGTACGTTATGGCGTCTACTGATCGTTGATACTGGTAATACTTGCTGTTTATTACCGGTATATTGGTTTGGCTTCGTGATCGTATGGTTTTAATCATCTACTGGGTGTTTGTTGACTTCCTAGACACATTGAACACTACTTTGCGGACAATTTACTTAAAATTTAATTTTATATATGAACAGTTAAATATGATACCGGCACTTTTTCGGAGTTCATCAACAACCTCTCTATAATATTCTCATCCGGAAATGGATATCGTCCCAAAAAATCGCGAACCCATTTACTTCCTGTTTAAAGCCATCGCTAGCTGCCTGAAAATTGTTTTTAACCTTTTTATATTCTTTTCTTTCGTTCCTATGCTGGATATACTTAGTCAGCCAGTATAGAGTATGGAAATCATTATTGTTTTTCTATTTGACAGGTAAGTCGAATTTTGATACCCGCCAAATTCAAATCATTCACTTTAATGTCATTTACAAACAGAAATTCTTAAAAACTAAATATGACATTTAACTAACCTACCTTATTCAATATGTAAAAAATGATTTTTAACACAACCAAAAACACTTTCAATTGTTCTCTCTTGCTTGGGAAGTTTTTTAGTAACATCACAAATGTTCATTTCACTATTTATGAATATATAGTGTTTTTAATACATTTTTGTTTCTTTCAAAATTGTGAGTAAAAATCCTTTGACAATTTTTCTTTAGTTTTTAAATTTAACCTGTTTTTAAACATCAGGCTATACATGCATATTAGGTATGTAGCTTAATTACCCTTTACTATTTATTGTTCCCATTATATAGGTTATATTAATTTTGATCTATTATTTAAATGCAGTATTGCCTTTCAACTTATTGATATTATGCATCCAGTACTAAATAACAATAACAAAGAATATATAATGGTTTAATTGTGTTGTTATTTATGATTTTCAATGACTAGTGTGGTGTAATATGGATAATTTATATTGGTCTGTCTTGGATATTTGTAGTCATGAAATATAATTTACAAAAATGAGCATATACACATTTCGTACACACGGTAAGTATTATTTGAAACATTTTCTCATATCAATATATATATATATATATATATATATATATATATATATATATATATATATATATATATATATATATATATATATATATATATATATATATATATATATATATATAGCTGTGTGTGTGAGAGTGAGAGAAAGAGAAAAACGATATGGAAATAAAAGAGAATGTGTGACATCACACAAGCTTGGAGACATATCACATCTAAAAGCCACACAAAACAGAACACCTTTAAAACTCGTGACTACATGGTCAATCAGGTTTTCTGTGAATGACATCTGACTTTTGTGTCTTCATGGATGACAAACAAGCTCAGGAGTGCCAACAGAGGGACGGCAGATAAAGAAAAGCTCCCAGAACCAACAAAGTATATGTGTCCACATTTAAGGGTGACAACAGGTTTTGGAACCATATGCTAAAGAAACACCGGGAATTTTGAAACCATGCTTCAGGAAAGGCTGGTTTGTGGCAGAGTATTTGTTATATTACAGTGGACAGATGGTTCAAAAATAGTATCCAAATACTATTTCATGTTACCATGGGAAGGTAACTTGATAGCCTGAGGGGCGAAGGACAGAAGCACTAGAGTAACGGTCTTACTGTTAGTTACCAAAACTCTTTAGGGACACAGAGATATTTATGAGAAGGTTCAGAATTGAAAATGCTGATTATTTGCGAGGAAAGTGTTCTGAAATTATTTCCAAGTTTGAAACCACCACTTTGTTTTTTTTGTCCATTTAATAGAGTTGTTTCTTCTTTAAGAGAAACGATAAGTAATAACGATATTTTCCTTTCGAAGGCAAACAGGGGTCATTGCGTGGTTGTCCTAGATAGGACAGATTACATTTCCAAAGTTCTCACTTTTTTGAGAGATAATAGGATTTCAACAATCAATTACAATCTACTCCCCTCCTTTATGTCTAGGTTTAAGAAGATTTTTGATAAGTACTCTCTGTCAGTTTCTGAGAATTATAAGCAGTTGTACTCAATGAATCATATAAATCCACGCCTTAATGCCTCCCAAAGATACATAAAGAGGGTAGTCCTATTCGATCAGTCGTCTCTTTTGTGGGTTGCATTTCTTACAAGTTGTCAAGATTTTTGTCTTCTCTTATCATGTCTGAGGTAGCTTACTAGTCACCTTACTCTATGAAGAATTCTAGAGAGGTGGTGAATAAACTCAGGATTAAAACATTGGGAGAGAATTCATTTCTGGTGTCGTTCAATGTCTTCAAACTTTTTACCAGTGTCGTCGTCAATCAGACTGTTGCTCTTAAAGAATTTACTTGCTATCTCTTCATTCAATAGCGGGTCACAAAAGGCTCTGCATGCCTCAGTGAACATTTGCCCGGGTCAGAACTTCTTTTCGTTCGATGATATTTGTTTTGCACAGAAAGATAGTCTCCCTATGGGTAACCTTTTGTCGCCCCCCTACGCAGAGATCTTTATGAGTTTCTTTGAAAGAGAACTGGCTTTCAGGGACTAAACCCTTATTCGAGGTACAATTCATCCTGGTCATGTTATGTTGATGACATTCTGATCGTTTGGTCGGGTACCACAGAGCAGCTCCACCTGAGTTGGCTGAATAACCTGCACGTTAATATCAATTTCACTATGGAGTTAGAAATTGATTCATCGATCAGTTTCCTCGACCTGAAGTTGAAGAGGACTGGCAGTTCCATCCGTTTTGACATTTATAGCAAACCCACTCAAGACTGACCATATGATTCCATTCAAATCCTGCCATCACATGTCCCATAACGTTTTTTTTTAATTCATCAATTAGATTCCTGATTGACAGACTATGCAAAGTCTTATTGTCAGGGACTGATTTCATTAAAGAACCAAACTTGATTAAACAACTCGCAGTCAACATTGAATACCCAGTATTTATTGTCGATAATAGCCATTAGCTATTAATAAAAATGAGCTCCAGTCTACCTCTTGCTCAACCACAGAAGGTGTCATATTTTACCGTCACCTATTGTGGCCCTGTATCCAATGCCATAACCAGAGCTCTAAAAAAACGATAATTAGAAATTTTCTTTCAAGTCTACAAACACAATTAGCAACATGTTGATCCACAATAAAGACAATATTCCGGACGTAAAGAAGTCAGGCATCTACTGTTTAAGATGTGGTGTCCCCAGGGTAATGCTGTGTATATGGAAAGAACCGGAAGATTATTAAGCACCAGGGTGTCAGAACACCTTGATATGTATTTGCTTCTTAATACTATTATTATTATTGTATTTTCCTCCTAATATTATTGTTACTATTATTATAAGCAAATGCGCATGTGCGCGTTAAGAATTTTCATTCGTCCCTCCAAGTCGCCGGCCATTCGTAGCATCAAGCGGTAAAACAGCATAGCTCAACAAACCGATTGTATAATTCTTGTATCTGTAATTAATTTCATATAACAGTAATACATCAGTGGAATATCATAAAGTGTATCACTCACCCACACACCTCAATTATTAAAGACACATCATTTGGCGACGAGTAGTAGTGATTTGTCGGTGATAATAAAAGTGATAACAACACGTGATTATTAAAAACAAGAAAATGGCTGCTATCGGTTCAATTTGTGAGTTTAGGAATGGTGATGACTTCGTAGTCTACGAAGAGAAATTTGCGCAATATTGTAAGGCAAATAAAGTAGACGAGGATCTCAAAGTCACCATGCTAATTAGCCTGATGAACAGACACATACAAAGTGCTACGTGACTTGTGCTTTCCAGAAGCACCTAGCAATAAAACATACCAGCAACTGTGTGACCTTCTAAAGAATCAATTTTCAGCACCCGTAAATGTATACAGGGAACGGATAGTATTCTATAAAGCTCAGCAGAAACCCATGGAAACATGTAACGAGTGGTACGCCAGGATGAAGCGCCTTGGTGCCAATTGCAAATTCGCAGATTTGCCGACAATATTGAAGGACAAATTCATTGCAGGCATGCTCCCAGGGCCAATTTTAGATAGATTGGTAGAAGAAGACGTCGAGAAGAAAATGGAAGACCTACACACAATAGCCATAACGAGAGAGGCCACATTGCAAAATATGACAAGAACTGATGCCATTCACAAGTTCGAAAAATTCGATCAAAAAAGCACACTACTCACTTGGCAACAATGCATCAATTCCTTCACGCTAGCTGAAGTAGAATTCAGATAGGTCATGACACGTCAGTCTTTGGTTGTCATTCAAGAGAGAGTGGTCACTGCGTTAAGAAAGAGACTGAAGTCAAGATTTAACATCCCAATATTGGTGTACAATAGTTTATCCTAGAAAAGATGGATATTTTCAAACATCTCAACTGCTCCAGTGGTAAGGTTTTGAAATTATCCAAAACAGACATTGTGTACTTTCCGTCATTGTACAACCATATAGTGGACAAGTGCTCCTGAACTCTATGAAATTTGTAACCAAAGTTATGATGGATGTGAAGTTGGCTGTTCTGTGGCTCCCACTTACTTATGCAATGGTTTTGTCTACCTATGACATATCTGTCACTCCTGCCATGCCGTTTTAGTTTGTTTTTTTGCCGTTTTGGCAGCTTCTCTCATTTATATGTCTGCTTTACTTGGCTGACTTTTCTTCTGCTTTATGGATTGAATCGCTATTTTATATTCGTGACATTAGCCGTGAATTGTGAATTGATTTATGGTACATTTGGATACGATGTTGTTGGACCTGTGGTACAACAGATGAAGCTTTAGCTTGGATAACCTTCCTATAGTTTTCAACCTCAATTTTCGAAAATCTAAAAAGTAATTATGGGAGCCATTTTGTTTTTGTTTCGCAAATTAGTATCCCTAGGGGTTCCCATGAAGTTCTGCTTAACTGTGTGACTCCCTGTTGAACTTGCTCTCAGTCAAATGAATCCACAGCTTTTCATTTTGAAATAGTTTTTTATACTGTTGTTATTTGCTGTGTAATAATTTACTCGGGTCCTTTTGCTCTGCTTTTACCTGCATGTTTAACTTTTGCTGTAGCTTTTAGCTTGTTTTACAGTTTGACTTTAGATGTTAGCTTTGACGTTTTCTGTATTGACTGTTTTGATATCATTGTGCTTCATTCAGCATAATTGCCTACCAGAAAACAACGTTTCCTGACAGACCTTTTTATTGTGATTCTATATTTACCCCTGTGGATAGAAGAAATGTTTAATTATTCTCTAATCACCCAAGATTCTGGGCTAGTCAATCTGTCATTCCTGACATAGTTTCTAAAATCCTGAAACTAGGGCCCTAAATTTAGCTAACCCCCTAGGATTGGACAGCTTCACGTGAAAGCATAGATGTGGAGTGTATTGCAATAAAATAGAACCTCCTGTTCTAAACTTGACGTGAGTATACACTACTAGCATTATAACTAAATTTTACAACAAAAATTTATACAGTCAAAAATCTAGAATTTATTACGCCAAGAAACAAAAGCATTTCTGAGGGAGTACCCTGGATTGATTGTCTCTAACTCTGACAAAGGTAATGTCACAGTGGTCATCGACATAGAACCATATATCCCCAAGTGTCAAACATTGGTACATGTTGAAGAGATCTACAGGAGATTTCCACAAGACCCAACATCGAGAATAAACAGACTCAACAACCAACGGGAAAAAACGCTTAAAGATAGGAAGTTCATTCCCAGAGACTTGGCTAGGAAACTAACAAAATATAATTCCATTGCACCAAGATTTTATGGCCTCGTCAAGGTACATAAAGAGCGTTGTCCGATCAGGCCAAAAGTTTATACAATCGATTCGTCAAGATATAGCATCAGCAAATTTATAGCCAACATTCTGAAGATATCATTCCAACAGTACAATGAATATGCTGTTGTTAACTGCAATGGGCAGCAATCCTAGTCCAGTCCTGGCCAATATGGTGATGTCTTAGGTATGAAAAACCTGTATTTTCAGATTACCTCTTCAATGCTGCGGATATCACCTTGGAAGTGGTACATACCTTTGATGACCACATTTTTTTAGTGTTATTTAAGTATAATAGTCGATGTGATTCCAAGTTAGCGAAAAGTGGAAAACTGGCACTATCTGTTATTATCTATATATATATATATATATATATATATATATATATATATATATATATATATATATATATATATATATATATATATATAAACTGAAGAAAAGAGGGCCTGCAAACTAATGTTTTTGACTACTTTATATGTAGGGGAATGAATGGTTACAGAACACGCCAAAAAAGATGCGGGAATGGCCCACACAGCACAGGGCATCCAATGGCTATCCATATGGACATCTAATAGATATTGTTAGAGCAGAGAAATGTTAATAAAACTAAAATAATGTGAACATATGAGCATTTCCTAATCATTAAAATGTAGTCAAGAATGCATTCGAATTTCTGGGTGTATATACTTTATTCAAGTATGTATATATTAGACATCCAGTGGATGTCCAGTGGATATCCCATGGATATACATAATACATCTATTAGATGTCCACTGGACATCCAATTGACGTTCCGTTAATATGTTCACACCAGCAGGAAAGAACGGTGATAAATTATTAATATTTACGTCTGTAAAAGGTAAGAGAAGAAAAATAACCCGTTCTGGCACAAGAATTACTAACTTGTGCATGAAAAACATTAAAACTAGCGCCAACAATAACTTTCCATCCAAATTCCCATTGTGATTATAGAATTCTAATTAAGTCATTTTATTTTAATACAGAAATAATTGTTTGTGTCTGTTATTTCGTGGGCAGAATCTATTATCCCATTGTAGGTAATTATTATGCTCTCCGGAACAATAAACGCGGGATCCTTTAATAACTCGCACCTTGGGGCGCTGGATGCTTGAATTGTTGGCTACGATGACAATAATCCGTTCACATTTGTTTGGTCTGGACTAAAGTTGAGGTTATGGTTACAAAATTTTAAATTGCCTTTTGCCATTTTGCATCAACTGCTAAACCAACTACAACCGACAACTAGAGTTAAAGAGTTGAGCTCTTTCTGCAAATAAAGTGTGCATTGTTTTTATTAATTTGTTATAGGTGTTTTAGTCAGTAAATAATTTACAGGTGAGTACATAAACGAAACACTTTTTAGTTGTGAAAATTATTTTATATTGACGTAAATTATTTATAGTTGAAAAAAGCACGTTAGTTGATAATAATATGGCTAGTGGACGTGAACTAGAAAATAAATATCTTCTTGATTTAAATAAATATTTTTTTTACCTCGTATTGAATTCAGCGAAAATTATCTAGTTATATAATGGAAGTTGATGTATATGTAAAATTGTTCACTCTACTGGTGGATATCTATTATTGCCCTTACTTAGAAGCAGATCACTTCCAGTAGATTATGGAAGTAGATCACTTGGGCTCAAGGGTACATGAACTAATTGTGTATAGTCAGTTTACTGCTGATACCCAAAATTAACAGCTGATACCTATTACCGATTATTTTGGAATAACCACTAAACTGTTGTAGTTCTAGCTATAATAATTAAAGTAATATTTATAAACATTTGTTTATTATTTATTGCATTGTTGTTATAAGTTGTATTACTAGCAGTGCCTTTTTTATTTGCAGTAAGAATGCAGACCTGAGCCAGATCATAGATTAAGAAAATGAAGTTATTTAAATGATATTAGCACAAAATGAAATATTTATCTACTTATATTAGTGTTTCATTAAGGGGATGGGGCTAGAAAAAAAGGGGTTAGCATGTAAACGTGATATCTATTTCATGACCACATGTATATTGATACAAGATCCATTATATATCCACATGAATATCCAGATTGATGAATCTTAGTAGGACATCTTATGTCCATTGGATATCCATGTATATCCATTGGACGTCTTGAATATCCATCATGGAATCCATTGGATATCTAATGGTTCGTGTGCTGTGTGGGGAATTTGCCACAAAAAAACTTACAAACAGAGGAATTAAACAAAAACGAGCCAGGTGGAAAAAGACAAACCAATAAGTAATTTTTGTCATTATTTCCTAAAATGAAATATCATTATTGTCGAGCAAGTACCAACAAGCCATATTTGGAACCAGTATTTCAAAATAAGACAGTGTTATAGAGAGTACAAGAACTATTGCCAAGAAAAATGGCATCTCTTTCTAAAACAGTTTTTCTTTTTTAGAAATAAATAAGGCTAATATCAAAGCTTATTAACCTCGTAAAGACCAGTGTGATTTATACATCTCGCACAAGCTGGGAAATATTTCAGATTAAGAATATCAAAATCAAGATAAAAACATAGTGCCAGGCGCGAAAAAGCTGAAGATAAAGAAAGATCTAGCAATGAACCTGAAAAATAGCTCTTTTTTGTATGGATGCTCAAGCAGTTAAATTATCTCCTGTTTTACAAAAAAGTGTGATTTATTATAAAACCAAACTTTGTATGCATAACTACACCGTTTTCAATATGGTTACCAAAGATGTGACATGTTTTCTGTGGGATGAGTTTCAAGGTGGCTTGGACGCCAGTATTTTCGCAAGCTTGTTGACAGAGTTTCTCAACAATTATATTTAAGATCATCAATTAATAAAGGAAATAATTATTTTTAGTGATGGGTGTGGTTACAAAGATAACAACTCTATGCTCTTGCTAATGCTATGCTCCAATTTTCAATGGAACATAAAGTTAATATAACATAAATGTCTTTAGAAGGGCCGTACCCAAATGGAAGTTGACTCGGTGCATAGCACCATCGAAAGACCCCTGAAGAATTGCGAAATTAACTTGCCTTATGGTTATATTAATGTTTGTAAAGAAGGGTGCAACCGTACAATGTAAAATACGTGACATCAAAGTATTTAAAAATAACCATATTTACACATCCATACGACCTGGTAGAAAACCTGGAGACCAACTAGCGAGTGATGTCTGTTGCTTCAAGTATACTCCATCAGGAGAAATATACTTTAAAATGCATTATTTTGATATGATAATTTTACTCTATTGCCGGAAAGAAATAAAATGAATGATATTCTTTTGTACAAGTCTGAGCAGAAAATTGAAAAAAAAATGACAATTTGCAAGCTTTAAAGACTGTTCCCGATAAGAAATCCTGGGATTTTTATGACAGTTTACCACATTGATTAAGAATAAGCATAATAATTTTAAATGTTCTTTTAAAGTGTTCAGTTAGTTTATTTAACTGTTTTTCCCAGTTTTTGGTATTGCGAAATAAAAATATCAAATTACCACATTACTTTTATTTAAACCCAGTTTATCTTTCTTAACTGTAGAAAAGTGTACAAAAGATCGTATTTAAACAAAAATGTACTTTTTTGGTATGAACCTCGTAAAAGTAATAAATTACTTAAAGTCCTTAAATCTATAAAACAAACTTAATAAATCAATAACATTAAATTTTTCTGAAATATTTTAGCACAGATATTCATTTTAGAATCTCTACTATTTTAATAAACTCGTTTATACCTCTCCTTGTAAAATAAAAAAAAAACCCAAATAAGAGGTTTTGCACTTTTAGCGACGATATATATATATATATATATATATATATATATATATATATATATATATATATATATATATATATATATATATATATATATATATATATATATATATATATATATATATATATATAGTAGGTATGGAAACAAACTGGTCATAATTAAAAATATAGTTAAAATGAAATCGGATTTGACAGGAAATGAAATGGACACAGAGAAGGAAACAAAACGAAAGAGGCAACCAGAACATGCAGAATATTTCAGAAGAAGTAAAAGAAGTAAATTAACAAAACGATCGCCACCCAAGAGTGGCAGTAAGGATAAAAATGAGCCAGAAAGCAAAATGGTCGAAATGATGAGAGAACTTATGAAGCACAATACAGAAATGATGCAGGAAATAAAAAATATCAGAACAGAGCAAAAAGAATATTATACAGAACTGAAAACAAATAAAGGAAGAAAATGTAAAAATGAAAAAAGATGTAATAAAAATAAATGACAAAACATGCATCGTCGAAACAAATAAATATACTGAAAAACAAGAGTAAGTTAAAGGCCTTAGAAGAACGCATTTACATCGAGTCGGATCTTACAAATCAAGAACAAGAAATACAGAGGGAAATTAGGGACACTGCAAGAGTAAAAAGGAACAAAGGAAACAGCGTAAAAGTATGATATATGAAACTGATTACAAATGGAAAGGCAGTACAGTGGGACAAACAGCAAGGAGGATTAAAGGATTACAATAAAAATGTGACAAAAAAAAAAAAAAATAACAGCAGAAAATGATTTTGGCACGGATATGACGACACAGGCAATAAAGACGGATTTGATTATGGATAACTGTTTAAAGAAGAAAAAAACATTAAAGTCAGTATAAACTAGAAAATTGGTACGTAGACTATTCGAGGTTTATCTGGAAAGGAACACGAGTTAATAGACGAATTTGAAGAGGCGAAATTAGACTTGTTAGGAATAACTGAAACAAAAAAGAAGGGAAGAGGAAATGGAGAAAGGAGATCTTATGATTTTCAGTGGAGAGGATGCAGACAAGAGAGCAAAAGAAGAAGTAGGTTTTATTATTAGAAGCGATAAGAGGAACCTCTTAACAAAATAGGTTGGAATAAGCGAGAGCATTTTAAAGATAGAATTAAAGACCAAAAGCAACACAACAGTAATTGTGGCTTATGGACCAAACGAGGATGAAAATGCATCAAAGAAGGATGAATTCTGGGAGCAATTAAAGCAGTAGATAGCGTGGAAGGTAGACTGATAATTATAGGTGATCTAAATGGAACAGTAGGAAGAAGGGATGAAGAAACTGGAGAGGTAATTGGAAAACATAAGAAAAGCTTACAAAATACTAATGGCAAAAGATTAATAAACTTTTGTATAGAGAATAATCTTTTTATAACGAATACATTCTTTGAAAACAAAGAAATACACAAGTACACCAGAGAAGTAAAAAAGAAAAAGAAAAGAGAGATCAATTATTGATTATGTAATAATTAACAGAGACTGTAGAAGGGACATTAAGAATGTGTAAGACAAAAGAGGATTTGAAATATACAGAGACCACTATTTACTGTGAGCAGAACTTAAAGCAGAAATACAGAACAGAAACGCAGAGGTGCCAGCAGACAGCAAACTAAGCAAGTCCAAAGAAGTGATATAAACATACCAGCTAGGAGAGCCCCAATCAGCAGAGAGATATAAAATGAGAACAGAGGAACAGTTTGCTTGTCTGGTAAATTAATGTGCAAAAATATCAATCAAAAAACTGTAACAAGAGTTCAAAGATGCAGTAGTGAGCTTCACAAGAGGGGTGTCTGGGAGTATAAACATAAACAATACAAAGAGGCAAACAAGATGGTGGAACGAAGACATCAAGCAACAAGTCAAGATTAAAAAACAAAAATGGGGGGACTACCTGAGACTAAAAACGGAAGAAAGTTGTGAAATATATAAAACTCAAAGGATGAAAGTCAACGTAATGATAAAAACAGAGGAACAGAGCTGTGAGCAATTCGGATATAAAATGGAGAGAGAATGATTAGGTAATCAAAAGTTGTTTGACCTGATTTTGATAAGGCAAAATCAACAAAATAACACAAATAAAGGATAAACAAGGTAGAGTGTTGAGGGAAAGCCATGCAATAATGAGTCGTTGGAAAGACCTACTACACACACAACTAATTAACGAAGAAGAATGACAAAGAAACGGACGAAAACACCAGTGAAGAAGTAGAACAAGAAGTTATAAAAGAACAGGAAGTGAAAGGGGCAGTTCATCTTCTAAAAAGGAGAAATCCGCAGGATAGAATAGAATAGAATAACTTTATTAACCACAAGATCACCCAACAATGAAATTGGCCAGTCAAGATAAAAAATTATACATAAAGCACATGTAAATGCAAAACTAAACATTAAAAAAAATACATTCACAGCTAAAACATACAATATCTGCCTATCACTAAAACAGTGGATCACCTGGCCATCGATAATCTCAACTGCGGCACTACATTAAAATATTCATCTGTTCTGTATAGACAGGCCTGTATTAGAAAAATCTCTAATAATTGTTCTGAATTTATTAATAGGTTCATTTCTCAACCACCTTGGGAATGCCATGTAAAGGTCGACCCTAACCATTTTAGTTTTCTTTAGCCGATGCCCCGGTTAGATTAAATTATTTCTATGTCTGGTGTTATGACTATGCATTTCAGCATGTCAAAACTTTTCCTATTCTCTCTCAACACCAACAATTGTCTGTAAACCACCAGTGAGTATAGTGACATTATGTTAAGTTCCTGAAAGATGGGTTTACAGTGTGCACAGCAACCCGCCCCGACAACACCTCTGACAGCTGCTTTCTGCAACACAAAGAGTCTATCCAAGTGCACGCACGCTGCATTTCCCCATGCAAGCAAACAGTAATTCAGACGTGAGTAAAACAACCCATAATAGGTGATCAAAGCTGCCCCAGGTCCAGCCATTGCAAAAATAAATCTTACGCACTGCATACACTGATGAAGCTAGTCTATTAGCCAACAAGTCTATTTGGCTCCTCCATACAAGAGCAGGGTCGATGTTGAGATCGAGAAAATTCCTAGCAGTGTTCGACTCATTAGAAGTTACCCTGGCATGAAAACTGATTAAAGCTGTCTTATCCTCAATGAGGAACAGTTCATAATCATTAAACCAAGCTCTTGCCTCATGAAGCACATTGTCCAAAGTCTTATTGACATCACTACCAGCATTACCAGTGATAATAAAAGCTGTGTCATCTGCAAAGAGGGCTGTTGCTATCCTGCTCTGTTGGATGCCATCAGGAATGTTAGGTGGAAGATATATATATATATATATATATATATATATATATATATATATATATATATATATATATATATATATATATATATATATATATATGAGAAAGAGAAGTGGCCCTAGTATAGAACCCTGAGGCACCCCCCCTACGCATGTATCCCGTATAACCGCAGCAACTTCAGACAGGCTCCCCTAATATCATAATGACTCAACTTTGTCAAACATATTTCATGCGAGACACAATCAAATGCCTTTGTTAAGTCTGCAAAAACTGCACAGCACTGTTTTCTCTGTTCAAAAGCACAATTTACTATCTTTAGAAGATATGATCTCGCATCCATGGTGCTGCATCTCTTGCGGAAACCATACTGATGTTCATAGAATAGATGGTTACGATGCATCAACAGGAAACTGTTCTCAAAATGATACCGAAAAATATCAAAAAATGAGCTATAAGCATCCTCTGCAGAATCAGTGGTACATACCCACCCCCTGCCAACTCTCAGAAGCCAATGATGGTTCAAAATCATTGAAACTATGCTGGCCATATGACCTCCTCCACTCTACATCCTGGAGCTGTGCAGCATCAATTTTGTATTCCAAAAACTGTGCTTCATGATCAGAGGCAATTACCGGGAGAACTCCGGCACTCAAAAACAAAATCAACAAAAATGTTATCGATGCAACTGCTGCACCCATTAAACTGTCTAGTAGGAGAGAACATAGTCTGCTGAAGGCCGAAAGACTGAAACAACTGTATTAAGTTGTTTTTATTATCATTTTCTATTAATAGCTCTGTATTAAGATCTCATCCAAGGGCAATTTTGCAATTATTATACTTAATGTTACAATACTGAAGTGCCTGATTAAGAATATCCAAAAATTGCCCATACAAGCCACCGGGTGGTCTGTACACCACAACTGAGCCTCAACTTTTTTGTATAAACTGCTGTTAACTCACATACTTTCTCAACACTAAGATCTCTAATATACTTTATCTCCTGACCAAAAAGTGAATTATGTATGTAAATTCCCACACCCCTATACGAGCAAGTCGAACGACAGAATAAACCTACCTGGTGAAAGTTATTTATTGTGTAAATAGAAGCCCCTGCCTGACACAACCAGTTTTCCGTATGCATAACCATCTTAGCATTATTTATCTCGCTGACCATGTGCTCCAATATAAAAATCTTATTTCTAAGACACTAAACATTTCAATGAACAATACATATACGTTGTAACACTCAGATTGAGACACACATACTCCTATGTTTCCAGTTCCTTCACTGTTTTCTGCTGAAAATGCACACCTTCCCTATTGTTCTTTGGAAAATAGTATCTATCAACCAGAATTCCTGAAGGCCAGAACTCCAGAGAGCTTACCTCATCATAAAACTGCACTCGGACCCCCAATCGAAAAGATGCAACCCTGGCATTCCGCCTCAGTTCCAATTTCTCACATGCACATAATTTCCTAAACTTATCATCAACAGTATTAATAATATCATCTGTAGTCGTGTCCCTGTCAAAGTTAGAAAGAAACATCCATTTCAGTGGCTGAACCGCTTTCAACCGCTTTGCCCCAGTTACCTTCGGAGGACCTGTACATATTTTTTGCTTTTTCACTTTGTGATGCCTTCTGTTTTCACCTTCCTTCACAGTTCCCGTTTTATGCTTCTTGGTTAGAAGCCCTTTTTGAACAGAGACATTTTTAACTGCCTCTGATGAAGCTTCCAATGACTTCCGTATCATCACCGCCGCCTCACCGCTTCCCCACGATCCCTCAGCAATATTGGAAACTATATTGTTTGTGCCCCCCTGTATACTGTCTCCTCGAAGATTTTGCAACAAGTCCCAGCACACTGAAGTCTTATCATTCACTGATGTGCCCTGCAATTCAATCACCCCTCTCATTATTTCCCCCTGTTTATTTACCAATTGTTTACTTGCCCCTGTATATGCTGCCTTGATTTTCGTCTGTTTGTTTACCTTCTTGTCATGTTGATACTTTTTCTGCGCATTTTCTGGGCTATCTGTCTGCTTCTTATCAGGTTCAGCTATCTCTCTGCTAGTGGACATTTTAAAATATTTATTCAATTTTACATCCAATGTTATTACTGTCCTGATAACATCCATCAGTTCCTTTTTTAATGGTTTGTTTGTTATTATTTTTATGTCACCTTCATGAGTGTCTCTATAAGACCATATTTATCAACTTCATCACCACTATAAATATTCTCACACAAATCTTCTGTACTTTGATTTTCACAACTTTTTTTTTTTTTGAAAAACAACTATACTATGAAAAGCTGCCTTGCAACTCCCACAATTTATCTTTTTCACTACTTTCTTTTCACAGTAGTAACAGTAATTTAAAAGAAGACTCTCCTTAAATTTCAATGTGTCAGCCATCTTGAATCGGATCATACCCGAAATGATAATAAATTTGGGAGAATCTGGTTTGTTTGTATTGAAAGAGCTACTTAATAAAATATATAAAGCAGGAAATATACCTAAGGACTGGGAATAGGGATAATTGTACCTTTGTTTAAAAAGGGGGGACAACAGTGACTTCAACAACTATCGAGGGATAATAATCTTGAGTACAGTGCTGAAAATCTACAAGAGAATATTAGAACAACGAATATAAACTAAATTAGAGCAGCATTTTGAGGAATCGCAAAGCGGCTTTAGGAAGGGCAGAAGTGCGCAAGACCACATCTTTACAATGAGGATGATTACTGAAAAAATGTGCAAACAAAACAAGAACGCATTCCTTGCTTGGACATACAAAAGGCGTTTGATAGCATTTCAAGAAGCAATTGGCGTAGCTTGCAGAACAGGAAGGTGAAAAGAAAACTGATAAACAATATCAGGTCAATATACAAGAAAACCAGAAATATAATTAGAACAGCCAACGAAGGATCAGAAGAGTTTGAAACAGAAGGCCTGTGACAACGAGGAGTGCTAAGTCTGTTGCTCTTCATAATGGTGATGGACGATGTAACGAAAGAGATGAAGCAAAAACTAAAACGAATGCAAGTGGGCTACAGAAACTTACAACCAGTATATGTAACAGAAAATGCGTTTGCCGACGACCTGGTAATATATGGGAAATCCGAGGAAAATTTACAGTGGAATATTGAGGTGTGGAGGGAGGCACTGACAAAAAGAAACATGCATAATAACGTGAGGAAAACAAAAGTGATCGTACTGGGAAAAGAGGACAAACAAGCAGCGATAGTAGTCAACGGACAACAATTAGAACAAGTTAAGGTTTATAAATATCTGGAAGTGCAGCTGCATGCAAACTGGAACCAGGAGACAGAATTAAATGAAAGACTACAAGCCGCAGTGAGATTGTACCAAGCTTTAAGATAGCCGTTGATTGAAAAGAAAGAAATATCGACAAAAACAAAAATGAGTGTTTACAAGTCCGTGTTTTGTCCAGTGTTAACTTATGGCAGTGAAAGTTAGGTCCTGACAAAAGATATGGAAACAGATTACAAGCCGGTGGACCACCTTCGTAGTTTCTGAGGGGACCTGGCGGTCCATGGCCACACCATTTGTAAATTTTCGGTCGTCTTGAGGTGGGGGAAAGGACAGGCCGAAGAGTGTACCTGTGAGTCGGCTGGTCACGCGTGACTTGCCGACGAACAAGTCGCTCATGAGGTTGGTGTCCCTCTTGTGGTAGTTTCCGAGGGAATAGTTCGGTACCCCTTGAAGGGCAGCACCCTCACGCCGACGAATGCCCTTGAGGCGTCCACTGGGCACTTTATGAGGGGCTGGGTGGTTGATGGTGAGACAGTTAGTTACTCTGCTGGGAGTAGAGAGCCCACGCTTGTCCCCTTCTGCATCGGGCGTTCTGAGGCCCTGCGATTATTGAACTACTAGTCCTGCGCGACACTTTACCTGGCGCGCAGCGACCATGGTCCTTTGGATTGGTCCAGGGATACCGTCAACCTGGGTATGGGCCACAGGTCCTTATATAAGCCATCCCCGTATGCGTCTTCTGTGGGCGACCGATTCCTGAAAGGGGCTTCCATCCTCCAGGTAATGTATGTGGCATGAATTGAGTTTTTGTGATCACCGTATCGTAATATTTTTGACTGTTTATAAGCTGCTTGTCCTGATATCATGCCTGCTTTGCTCGCTCTCCGAAACCAACCACTGCTCACGCTTGCCTACGCCGTTACCCAGTGCCGCTAGTTCCACAACACCGAAATGCTGAACCGTTTTGCTGTTGCTTTAGTCAGATAGCTTTCGTGATCGCTACATACACTCGCCACCTGCTTCGGACATAGTTTTAGAGTTTTAAAGTTTAGTTAGGGAACTCTGCCTCCGCGCTTTTGACCAATGAGCACTTGAAAGCCCGCCCGGTTAGGACACCTGAATGGTGTAAAATTTACCTTTTGTTTTCTTACAAATTTCTTTTAATTTTATAAATATTTCGTTTGTAAATACATTTTGCACATAATATCCGGGAGTATAATTAGTTAGCTATCCGACCTGGACTCCTTCCGCTTCGCGGCCGAACAGATAACAGTCGTAGCAGGGCCATTTTAACGAAAGCCTGCCCTTCGGCACAGTCGGACCCTATGTCTCCGCTTATGCCTATCTTGTCCAACGCTGCTGAAGCAGCTTAGTAAAGGGACCCATCCCAAGAAGGCCACTTGGGAGTATTAACTTCCATTCAAATCTCCAATATTGACGCCCGAGATTACCATGCCTTGGAAAGTTCTCATGCCTTGGAAAGTTCTCCGAAGGCTTCCCGAGGATTTTCCGACTGTTGACAGGAATCCGCCCCCAACTTGATGGTAGTAGGCCACCACTCGTCCTACATCAAGCTTCTATAGAGAACTACACAGGGTAACATTCGCAGCTAGTGGTCCCCAATAGGGACGCTGAGATAGACAGAAGCTGTCAACAAAGTACCGTCACAATATATATATATATATATATATATATATATATATATATATATATATATATATATATATATATATATATATATATATATATATATATATATATATATGGTGTAACTTAATTGTTCAGGAGGTGATAGAACTCATCGCATTAAGGTGGGCAAGTCCTATCAAAAAAAATTGAAAAGCGCTTCATTACAGAGATACAGGGTACAAATACATACAAATTTACAAAAAAATGTTTTAATTGATAGATTAAAAATGGTTTATCCAAATTTCTTCAAACTTGTGTGTTACATCCAGTTGCAGAGATCTGGGGGTTTGATATATGTTTTTACGTAACTTGCACGCCACTGGCTTGATAAATTTTTAAATACTTTCTTCTCCATAATGAAGCGCTTTTCAAATTTTTTTGACAGGGCTTTCAGGTGATAGAACTCATAAATTAAGGTGGGAAAGCCCTATCAAAAAATTCGAAATATAAAACAAAATATGCTAGGAAGTGGGTTGGTAATATTACACACACACACACACACACACACACACACACACACACACACACGCGCGCGCGCGCACACGCACACGCACACACACACACACACACACACACATATGTATACAGGGTATCCCAAAAATCGTAAATCAGACGTCACACGAAGATAGGCTAGCTCAAGCCCTTTCAGAAAAACACTATATGATCTTCACCCCCCACATATACAGAACAACATTTCCGGAATGTGATTTTCTGAAATATTTTGTATTATTATTATTCAGAAAATCTGAAGAAGAAAAAAATAAAAATCGGACTTTTCTTTCCCTTTTTTTTTTGAATAAACCTCCGTACTGAAAAAAAAAGTTAGTCAAATTTACTGGCTCATAATTTCAAAAACTTTTCTGTTTTATGGAGATTCTAAATGGTATAAAACATTATCAACACCTCTTAAAAGTAATTCACTGTCAACGATTGAAAGTAAATTTGGAAGTAAATCAGGTAGCTAATAAATAAAAATAAACAGATTGTGACATTTACAAACATTATTTTATTCCTAACAGATGCTCTATTTGACGACTATTATGTCTTATACATAAACGATATCGTCTTAGGAACAATCCTCTTAGTCTTCTTAGACTGCTTCGTGAAATTTCTTGAGCTGCTGTTATGATTCTTTGATGTCCACCTGCCTGGCTATGTCTGATTTAGGTATTGCCTTACTGCTAAGGCAGAGTCGGCTGGGCATCCATCATTTTTAAGCTACATTGTTCTCCGAAGTTCTAATGGGGTGTCTTTCAGCAGTTCTGGCAAATTGTTTTGTAAAAACGCCAAATATCCTTGGCCATTTAACGTAGGACGCAGTTCCACTGGTCCCAAAAGTGTTCTGTTATAAATACCGGCCCAGAGATTTATCTTAAATTGATGCTGGGACCGATCCTCTCTGAACTCATGTGGATCTTCAATTTTACAACTATGAAAGTTATGGAGGTTCATGTAACAAATCATTTTTACATGCTGACTCGCCACTTCATAAAACTTTATTGAAGAAATTGGGATCTTCTATGATTTTTCTTATATAATTTCGAAAATCTCTTGCGCCTTGCATATTCACGCAGTTCCAAAATTTGGATCGTCTGAGTATGGTACCCATACCTTTTTAAAATTCTATGAGTAGTAGACGCTGAGACACCAGTTCGTCTCTGTACTTTCCGCGTCGAGGTACCAGGTTCTTCGATAACAGCATCCAGGACAGCATCCTCGTCTGCAGTTCCCGGTCATCCAGTTCCACCAACACGATCGATGCCAGGCATTCTAATAGCGCTGTAGGCGTTACGGGTTCTTATGAACATGCCGTAATATGGATGTTGTCGGTCTGAGTAGTGCAGCGCATATATATTTGGCGCTCGTCTGACGTTGTAAGCCACACCACCTCTGAACAGCATGTATCGAGTCTCTCCATTAATAAGATGCATGTCCACATACTCTTGATATGTGTAATTCACTTGATGTTCCATTCTATGAAAAATCCAGGGTAAAACAAAGCTCCTTAGTGAATTAATTTACTGAGGAGTGAGCGTGTGTGTAGCAAGTACAAATTAGTAATCTTACTGGCACTGACAGAAATAATCTGTTGATTTTTATTTATTAGCTACCTGATTCTACTTCCAAATTTACTTTCAATTGTCGACAGTGAATTACTTTTAGAGATATTAATGATGTTTCATACCATTTTAGAATCTCCATAAAACAGGGAAATTTTTGAAACTATAAGCCAGTACATTTTAGTAATGTTTTTTTCAGTACGGAGGTTTATTCCAAATTTTAAAAAATCGAGGAAGAAAAGTTTCTAAACAATAACACACAATATTTCAGACTGAGTCAATAACGCCATTATTGAGGATTAACATGCACAAAAATCACATTCCGGAAATGTTTCTTTCTGCATGTGGGGCGCAAAATACCTTAAAATCTGAATTTTTTTTCTTTATAAAATTGTCAATAGGGTTTTTCTGAAAGGGCTTGAGCTAGCCTATCTTCTGTCACGTTTAATTTACGACTTTTGGGACATCTGTATATATATATATATATATATATATATATATATATATATATATATATATATATATATATATATATATATATATATATATATATATATATATATATATTACCAACCCACTTCCTAACAAAATTTTCCAATCCTACTAAAATGTGCTTCTAGGTATTAATAAGCTATATAAAAATAATTTTATAACTTACTATTCGTTTTTTTTTTACTCCTGATATATGACTGTGCTTTAACGTTTTTTACAACCTTTGCCAAAGCTTTGGCTTTTTTTTTGTCAATACTTGTGCTTCTATTCTGATTATTTTTCTGTTTATTTATATTCAATTGTTTTGAAGTAGGTAACTTTTTCACATGAACAGGATCAGTTTGTTTGGTAAATAATACATCTTTCTTTGATGATGGTTGCTTTTTGGTTGGTAAAATATGTTCGATTTTGGCAGATTTTGGATCTTTTATAGAATTGTCTTTTTCGTTCTCATATTTTACAGCTGAACAATCCTTTCGTTTAACACCCCTTGGTCGTTTCAATTGACTTTCCCCCTTATAGAGTGATAAATCCACTGAAATTAAATAGCATTACTTATAATTTATAGTGTCACATAATTTCTCAAAACATACAGCCATCGGGGTGCTCTTCTGTTAATAGGGATGAATCGATTTCTCCTCTTTCGGCAGCAAGGGACCTATGTAAAATGCTAACTGCTCGTTGTCTTTCTGAAAGTGGTAAGCAATATCGCCCTCTACCAATTCGTTTCAAGTTTATGTTTGTTAAAATGCAGTCAAAATCTGAAATAAGATGATAACATTCATAAATTAACCATTGTTTCAGAACAAGTATAAACAATGAAAGCACTTAATTAATTAAGTAGGTACACTTAGAGAACTCAAATTACTACAACACATTAAAAAAAACCTGACGATCATTTCACTAACCAAGTTAGCTTCATCAGAGGATGAAAAATTCTCAACGATTGAAGACTATAACTGTGTTTATACTCTGTGGAGATACTCAGCTTAGACGATTGGATGCTTTTACTGTTATATAGCTCTACCTAGATTCCATTATCATATATCCGTTATTATACAAGACACAAAAAAATATGTTAATTACAGGGTGTCTTCAACTGCATCTTAAAATTATTTTGACAGTCACAGGCTGGCCCACAAGCCTATGGTGATACACATTTCTTTATATTTTAACCGAACACCCCTTATATTATTGCATTTTTGTATTTTTTATCGAATTATAATACATATTTGTAAGGATAAAATTTTGATAGCGTTCATCGTTTTCAACTTATTTCAATTGTTTTGCACCTTTTCACATTTTTAGCACATATCAAAACATATGATACGGCGTTTTACCAATAGATATGGAGTTCCACTGGTGTAAAAAATGTTTAGTAAGGTTTTGCAAAAGTGTTCTTGTTTCCGCAGAAAAAAATTTTTATAAGATTTTTGGAAATTTTTAGTGGTTAATATTTAATAAGTTATTGTAAAAAAATATTTTTGGATTTTTGTGGAAAAACTGCAAATTTTTATGCAATAATTTGTTGTTGAAAATTTCGTAGAAATGCTTTTTATGAATAATTAATTATATCTTGGCAGGTGTATAAATAGCTTAAAAAGTTTGTTGGCTAGGAAAATCGGATCAGGTTTTTCGGGAATAGTTTAAGTTTATTTTCGTAAAATTTTTGTACTTTTGCAAACAATAAAGTTATCTTGATGAAATATGGCACATTGTTTCTACTATAGGTTATACTAGTAATCAAATTTGATGCCTGCCTTCGTTAAAATAGATATATTTGGTATTAACAACATTTTAATGAAAATTCACTACCATAACACATTTGCTGTGTCCAGAATTTTACATCATCAGACGTCCAGACTTTTTAAGATCTAACAATATTTCCTACCAATATGGTATTTTAATGGGTAACAGTTGTCATATGCCTCCCTTCTGTAATAGTGACCTAACAGTTTCTCAACCCAAACCTTACAAAGATATATCAAGATTCTCAACTCTACTAGTAATATCATCTAGCACTATAATCGGTAAAGTTGCCTATAAAATAGGAGGCCGCCAGCTTTTAAACAGTGGAGATGGATAAGGTTCTTTAACAAGATATTCATAAAAGGGGGCGCCACTTGATTTGTTTTCCACCCACTAACGGATGTTCAAACACGATGTTACCACTTAATTCTTCTAAATCCAACTGCAATGAAGAACCCGTTGAACCTCCTTGGCAGCTGTACCTTGTGCTTCCTGAAAGAGAAATGCTCCCGCATATATGCTTATATATATATATATATATATATATATATATATATATATATATATATATATATATATATATATATATATATATATATATATATATATATATATATATATATATATATATATATATATATATATATATATAGATGGATAGATAACTTTATTAGCCTTTGATCAAGTACATACATACTACAGGCACGTCAAAGAATTAGATAAACATAAAATGTCAGTCTTAAATAATTACAAAAACAGAAGTCAAAAAACAACAACACCACTTTACATACAGAACCAACTACAAAAATATACAATCAGTTTACATTAAACCTAAATTTACAGTTACAACGGTGCTATTTTTACAGCCATTACTATCATTCTCTCCGTTGCTCAGGGCCTGTACACCTTTCAGTAAATTCACTGATATAAAAAGAACTGTCAACCTATGTTTAAAGCAGCTCAGTGTATCCGCAGCCTTAATCTCCTGAGGAAGCATATTAAATAATAACAGCCAGCATATACAGGTGATTTCTTGTATGCCATATACTGGTAATTTGGCAAGTGGATGTGATTTCTTGCCCAGGTAGTGTAGCTGTGAACTGCACTGTTTTTAATAAACCTGTTCAAGTGTATATGTGAAACTCAAGAGTTTATACAAATACACCCCCGTGACAGTCAACAGTTTTTTTGTCTTAAAAGTAGTCCTGCATGATTCTCTTTGTTGTAGTCCAAAAATCAGGCGGATTACTCGTTTTTGGCATACGAAAACCCTGTGTATATCATTTGCATCCCCCACACTATTATGTTGTATGCCAGCACGCTATACACTAAAGCAAAATACACATTAATAAGAGAAATTTCATTTAAGTGTTCTTCAGCTTCATGATGCAAAAATAGGCCTTACCCTATTTGTTTGATATACCTTCTATCTGGGTCTCCCATGAGAGCCTATTACTTAAGGCAATATAGTTATCATTAAAATGAAAATTACTATCGATAGAGGGCTCTCAACATCTTCCCATAAACTCAACACAAACTGTCTTAGAACAATTTACAATCAAGTGATTGCTGCAGCACCATTGACCCCAGTGTGACAAAATACTATCCACCTTACACATAGCATTAGACAATACCGGATCCGAAACTATGATTGCTATGTCATCCGCGTACATAAACGATCTCCCACCTGTCAGGTAGTTGGGAAGATCATTTACGTACAACATTAACACAAGCGGTCCCAGGACGCTTCCCTGCGGAGCGCCCAGCTTTACTTGCTATTCATCAGATCTAACACCGTCCACTGAGACTACTAATCGCATGTCTCTTACAAACGACACAAGCTAATCACTAACAGGTCTCCTAAGTCCGACCGCATTTAATTTTCTTTCGAAGAAAGTACAATTAATGGTGTCAAAAGCGCGAGACATGTCAAAAAATATGCCCATGGTGTGATGCTTTCTATCAACACAATCCGCAATATGCTGCACCATGTCCACGCAGGTCAGTTCGGTGGAATATCGCTCGCGAAAACCATACTGACTCGGGGACAACACGTTATTTTTACTTAGGAAGTTTGTTATCCTGTTATGCATAATTCTTTCCATGATTTTGGAAAAACGGACTCAAGACCATTACAGATCGGTAATTTTTCATCGAGAACGGATCTTTTTTTTTTATATTGGTACCCCTTTGGCATTTTTCAATTTCGAGGGAAACTGGCCTAACTTAAGCGAGGTATTCATGATTACCGTTAGATAAGGCGATATCAATTCGGAAAGTGGTTTAATAACAGTGACTGCAATATCATCTAAGCCAGTGGATCTTTTATTTTTAAGTCTATGAATAACGTTTGTCATTTTAGTGTCCGTCACTGGATAAAAATAAAAGCTATAGCGCACCATTATGGAGGTTGTACACTCTTTATAGTTAAGAACACCAAAATGAGCAGTCAATTTTTCTTCGACCCCACAGGCAAAGTACTTTGCAAATTCGATATTAAACGCTTGTCAGGAATTATTTCGTTATTTATTTTTAATTTAATCTGTGTTTTGGTTTTAGGTATTTTATTTAAATGTGTATTTGCAAGTTGCCAGAGTATCTTATTGTTGTTATCAGACTGTGAAATGATACCAGCATAATAATTATCCTTTTCTTGTTTAAGTTTAAGTTCAAGTTCTTTTTCATTACCTTGTACTTATTATTATTATCCTCACTAGGATATGATCTTCTATCATAGTATAATATAATAGTAAAATTCTTAAACGCAATTTATATATATATATATATATATATATATATATATATATGTCAGATACACTTCTTTGATTTTAACACTTTAATGAATGCATACACTTACAAAACTAAATGGTAGCCTAATGCTTAAGGTGAAACTAAAATATATATCCTGGAGTATAGCTAATAACTCACACGCGTAACTACACTTTCATTGTCTAATCTCACGTCTTAATTGATCTACTTCTTCGTCATAGTTTTCGCCTGACAATCGTCGCCCGTCTTGTACTTCTTCCCTACTTCTACGCCTACTCTCCTGTTCCTGCTACATCTCTTGACTACTGTCGTCGTGCACTGCCTAGCCCTCTCCCTGCACGGCGCTCTCAGCACTACCACCCTGTGGACGTACTGCTTCGCTATACGCTGCTGTTCCCAGGTGGGTATAACACTCGGCCACGCTACTCCTGGCGGTGCCCTCGTCGCCATTGGTAGGCTCTTCGTCACCTTCTGAAATTCCATCTTCCTCAGAAATTTCATCATCCTTGCTGTCGGGTTGATCTAGGGAACACCATGGCTTCATTGCATCAGACGAAAACTTAAAACTTCTCTGAGTGCGCTCTGATCCAGGGATATCACCTAATACGGGCCCTTGTACTTCGGGTTCAGCTTACGTGATTGTCCTGTAGCTGTGGGGTCCCTTCTTACTAATACCGAAGCTCCTGGAAGGTACTTCCTTGGTGTCTTATGGCGAGCATCATACCATTTCTTACTCTGTTTTCGTTGCTTGCCTATGTTTTCCTGTGCCTTGTCTTGTAACTGTTCTAGGTTCTCGCATCTAAGGTCGTCTTCGTTAGATAACGCTAACACCAACTGATTTTCAACACCATTTCTCGGATGAAAACCAAACAAAAGTTCGTGTGCTGTCTTGCCAGTCACCTTATTCACCAGATCGTTTAAGGCATACTGAATATGTGGAAGCTTATCGTCCCAATCACTACTATCTTCTGCCTCACTCATTGTGGATAATGCGGACAATATCGTCTGATTCTGGCGTTCCACCTGCCCGTTAGCTCTGGGGGTCGCAGTTGCATTCTTGATATGAATGATCTGATTTGCTAGAAAGAAATCTTCAAATTCTCTTGAAGTGAAAGTAAGTAAAAAGATAAATAATAAATAAATAAAGAAAATAAATTTGTCGTTAAAGACAAGTTGTTTATTGTAAAAATCATATACATCTGTAAAAGGAATCATTTAAAAATTTATAAGGTTTAAAAACCTGTACATTTCATACCTAGTTGTCTAGCAATATACATAATTGTGGGAACCTCGGTGGTTCAGGGGTAAGAATGTGTGCCTCTGAACCGAAGGGTACTGGGTTCGATCCCAGCGTACTGCTTTCACTTTTTCAGTACAAACTGTAACTTCAACATCAACCGAGGTTCTGGTATTGTATTTGAGCAAGTTGAATGTCTGCACGTTCCGCCATTCGGAGGGGGCGTAAAGCCGTCGGTCACGTGTCCATGCGATGTTGGGCATGCTGATCAATCGCACAGGTGTTCCAAAATAACTACGTATCTCTTTTAGAATGGCTATGACCGGTTTCGTCTTTGTGGTTCTCACACTTCGTAAAGTTGTCCTGATAGACAAGAACATAATCATTTCTCTTTGAACTTATTACAAATGGTCCTAAATGATCAATATTCACTGTATGGAAAGGTACAGGTACTTGTTCGATAACATGCATCTCACCTTCTGCTCGTCCTCTCTCGGCTTTGTAATGAGCACACCTGACACATGTTGAGATATATATTCTTAACACGTTTCCTCATTTTCGGAAACCAAAAATATCTTTTTTAAGTGTTGTAACGTGTTTTCAACACTAAAATGTCCCATGCCGTCATGGCTAAATTGAATCACTCTCCAGATAACACTTTTTGGTACCACCATTTTGTCTCATCTCCAATCCTTCTATTGATTCTGTTCTTTTCTAATGCATAGTTGATCCGGATTTGTTTTTCTTCTGGACTCACTTTTCTCTTCTGTAAAACTTCAGATATTTCTTGTAGCTTCGTATCTTGAAGTTGCATCGTCAGTAACCAATCAGACGCTTGTATTCTTGCAGTAAATACTTTCAGACTGGCTTCTTCAGTGTCTTGTTCAGCTCCAACTGGTTGTCGACTGAGAGCCTCAATGTGCTTCATCTTCTCTCCAGATCAGTGTTCAATTGCGAAGTCAAATTCTTGGAGCTTAAGTAACCACCTAGCCAATCTCGAGGTCATGTTTTTCTTGGTCATCACAGTCTTCAGCGAATTACAGTCTGTAACCACAGTAAAAAGTTTTCTACCCCGGTTTCACGCCACTCGCGTTAATCTCGAAACCGGAGAGTCTAAGTTCCTCCACAAAAATTTACACTTAGAGAGTTTCAAAGTAAATCCGAGCTCTTGAATGGCTTTTAACACGAGCTCGAGTTTGTCCAGATTTTTGTCAATAGTCTTACTGGGTATTAATATATCGTTCATGTAGTTAAGAACGACTCCAGGACCTATCCGATTAACTACTAAACTCATCAGTCTGTTAAAAACACTTGGTGCATTCACCAACCCAAACGGAACTACATCGCAGCCCAAATCAATAAATAAACAGACATGTTTTCCATCAATAACGACTCGTTTATGGTACTCATCATTTTCAAAATTACCCTTAATTCTTTTGACTGACCTTGTTTGTTGAGCTTGTGGACTTCTCTCCCTCTTCTGGCGTTCACTTGCCTTATGCCCAAACATGTTGTACTTAAAACATTTCATTCCTAAGGCCTTTGATTGGCAATCTGATGCTTTATGACCATTGTCTACGTAGTTGTAACAGCGAAATATTTTCTTGCCTCCCTTTTTCTGTATTGGTTCAGTTTTTCTTTCTGTAGTACGTCTTGGATGATATTCCTTTTTCCTGATCCTTATCTGGGAATAAACTTCAAGTTTCTTCTTAAGTTCGTGGTAATCTTCTGTGTTTATAGCAACTCTTTAGTTTTCTTATTTTCCAGCCAATGACTCAACCGTTTCTTACCACTCTTGCACAATTTGGTTGCATTGAAATAACCAGTATTCTTATCAATAACTAATTGAAAGTCTCCAAATAGACCATACCAGAAGTTGTCTTTAATTTGCTGATAACACACATCACTTAATGTAGCCATTTTTTGAAACAGATAGAGCAAACTGAAGCACGTCTTTTCTCTGTGACAATTCCACCGGCTAGGTTTTTTATGAGACTGTTGCTTGGCAACCAATAACCTAAGAGCACAGTCAGTTAGCGGGAATCGGAAGTCCTATACGTCACAGCGACCACACATACTTGATGTCAACAAAAACCATAACCTATGACACACAAGACTTAACATTCAGCATGGGGAATCGGGAGTCCTAACCCCACATTCGGCTAGCGTGCAGCAGCAGCCGGCATAACCTAACACATGTGTGTGCCTTAACCTAACATTCTCGGATAGCGGGAAGCAGAATGCTTATATATCAGACTTAACTTCAAGTTAACATTAGGGTGAGCAACAAACATTCGACTAGCAACGTCCTAACCTAACACACAACACATGCGGCTTGTGTCTTCTACTCTCGGCAAGCGGGTAGCAGCCATCTGTTCAACATGTGTGTATAACCACATGGCGGCAACTTGGGACCCGACAGCAGCAACCATCTTGGAACATGTGAACTGAGAGGTTACCCGCGACCAGATGGCCGGTTGCTGCAACAGACATCTTGGAACGTGTGATGTCAGCTAGCAGATGACAGCTGACAGGAACATGTGACGTCGGCTGACAGGTTACCCGCCACCCGTTGACAGCTGACTCCCGCCGTCGTGACGTCATCTGTCAACGCATGCGCAGAAAAAGTGGAGGGGTGGTCTGAGGTATCCGGCTGTCTATTTCTGTAAACTACCAACACAACCAACCAACATACGTCTGACATGACAGCTGTTAGCAGGACAGCTGTCTAACAGCAGGCCTGCTAGACAGCTGTCGTGTCAGGCGTGTGTTGGTTGGTTGTGTCGGTCACCGGCTGTCACCTGTCATTTGACGCGCATGCGCAGACGCCATATGGGAAAGTGGAGGGGTGGGCCAGTGTGACCCCCTATCTAATATTTTACCCTTGTATTTATTAATTTATAAGACCCTGTATACAGTGGTTAGCCTTACGCCTTTTACATGCCTAGCAACGTTTTCTGTCCATGTGGTTTCGTGTAAATAGATAATTTAACCCATCACTGTACCAGTTACTCTGATTTATGTAGTAAATATCTAAACCTGTACGTCATCAAAGCCGTTCTTGGATTGCCTAACGTATGTGGCACATCCCTTACTACCAACCAATTTACACATTTTCAATTGGCCTGGATGAGGTAAACCTGTGTAGTCTTAGCTTTGGTTGCCCCAGCCTGTGTGGCTTCCCATCTACGTCAACCTCCAGACAGTAACCAATTATGTCCTTGCAACCAACCTTGTGGTACTAGTCTTCACGGTACTAGCGTGTGTAGCACTACCTTGCGTGTATGGCTTCCCGTCTATGTCCATCTCCAGACAGTAACCAACTATGTTCTTTCAACCAGCCAGCTTCGTTGTGTTTCTCTAGTCTGTGCGGCACATCCTGGACTACCAACCCCTTTACATGCTCTCACTGGCCTGAGTAGCTTCAACCTGTGTGGCATTAGCATTTGTGGTACAAGCCTTCATGACATTACCTTGCATGTATAGTCTCCCGCCTGTCATCTCACAGACTGTAGCCAACTTCTTTTCAGCCAACCGTGTGATGATTCCTTGGCCTATGTGGTACCAGCCTTCGTGGCGGCAGCCAGCGGTATGACAACCCTAGCTTATCCAATTAGTTTCTGACTATTAGCTTTCGTGGCATTCCCTTAGTTTGTGGTACCAGCTGGTGCAGTGCAGCTTTCCAGCTTCTTTTCCGTAGCCTTCGTGGTATACATTTTACTGTGAAGTAGCCTTGTTATATCTCATTTAACCTTTGTGTCATCAGCCTTGAGTTATCAAATCAATACTCTATCAACTTGCGCATGTACTGCCTATTATGTTTTTGCTTTGATGTAATTACAACCTGTAATGCGAGGAAAGGAGTACCTCGAGTGGTGAATCATCACTGCTGAAAAGCACGAAACGCCAACCTGACTACCTACCCAGTGAGTTGGCCGGTAATGTGCATTCAGGTACCATGAGTGTTACATTCCATTCCAGGGATTCTAAGCCCAGCTCTGGTTTGGTCGGAGAGTACTAGACCACAAAAAATATATAAAAATGTCCTCATACATAAAATTTTTCTATTTAAATATCATCCAGAAAAAAACACCAATCAAAATGAACTATAATAGGAAACAATCTTATTTAGGGAAGCCTGTTCTGATGTGTTATTCATCAAATGAGCATACCGGTTCGAACAGGTCTACAGAGTAAAAAGTTTAATATTTCAGCAGTTTCGCCATTTCCAAGGCTGATTTTTTACCCTTTTAACTGATAAGAGCAATTTTATAGTCAGTGTTTCTCAGGATTTACTTTTCTTCTTCTTTTTAGGCGCTTTGATAGTATTTTTTATTACAGTTTATAATGAATTGAGATTACACATCTATCTAGGAATTTGAAAAAATGCACCTACATAAATCTTTAAATTAAAACTTGGGAAGCAATATACTCTTCACATTGAGTGAATATTGGAACCAGTGATGAGCACTGATTAGTACAATTTGGAGAACCCAGATTATCACAAGACAGTCTTTAGACCTGACGATCGTTTCCCTAACAAACTCAGCGTCATCATAGGGATGAATAAGCCCATTTTATGGTCAGGTCAGGTCAGATCTAAAAGCTGTATGGTGGTGAATTGGGTTCTCCAAATTGTACTTAATCTTGACATTGTAAACATTTGGACACTTTTTAGTTATAATTACTTTAGCAGTAAGCTAACTCTGAGGACAAGAAAAAAGTTTATTAATCAAAAGTAAATTTTGGGTAATCAATACTTTGACAATTATTTACCTTACTAGTTTAACTATAAAACAAAAGTTTTTACTACAAATTATAAATGCATATTTTTTTACAAATATGTCTTTATATATAATTTAAGTCTTGTTTTATGTGCATCTCTCCTAGATACAAAAATTTGTAAAACTTTATTGTTTGGTATAATTTCCTTATTTCTGGTTAGTCACTTTATATCAGTTTTGTGATAGAAATGTACATTTAATTTTAAGAAAACTAAATGAAACCATAACTTTTTAGCGTATCTTGATAAAAGTTTTAACTGTAGTTTACCAATGTAATTTTTGGTACATTTTTTGTGAATGAAATTTCGTTTCTATTTTTGTTCTAAATAAAACTTTGTAAAACTGCGATGTTTACTACTAACTTCTTTGTTTTTATTTGTGTTTTTTATCACTTTTTTCTGAGATAAAAAAACTAATTTTATTCTTTTTAAAAGCACTTTGTAAGCCATGAGCTTTAGGTTTACTTTAATAAAAATTTTTACTGCACGATATTGATGCATATTTCTTACAAATGTGTCAATGAAATCTCCTTTATCTTATATTTTCGTATTTTTGTGCTGAATAGAAACTTTGTGAAACGTAAATATGTGCTTTCATTTTTTATTTTCCGGTTCCAGGGTCTCCTACATCATACATGCGGCAATATTCCAGTAATATCATATTTTAAAATGTAGCTTGTGCAGTTAATTTCAACAATAAATAAGATTATTTATATTTTGTTATATTATATAGCATATTAAGAGATTTTCATGTTGGCATTTTAAAAAATGCGAATTTTCCTCAAGTATTACTCCCAGAATTGAAATTGTCAATATGTATTTAAAACAGCTTAATATAATTGTGCAAGCTGTATCATTATTGTACAGAACAGTAAATGGCATAGAGGTATGAATTTCGCAGTGCTGGTGGACGTCACATACGGCATACGTTGTAAATTAATATACAGCCAGGACGTCAAAATCCTGGAAAATAAAAGCTGCAGCTATGTATATAGGCGTCAAATAACGGTAGAATTGATGGACTTCGAAATGATATCGTCATGGCAAATTTCTTTAAAAAAGTTTTCGGACCTTTTAAAAGCTCATACTAAATTTGAGAGTTCGGGTCATGATTTTTCAAGGGTTCCATGACGTCTACTTCGAAAGATATTTGCTATAAAATACAAACGTCAATCGCCTCAAGTAACCGTTATGTTCAAAGCATTGTTAAGCCTAATCAAACTTGTTATATGGAAAATACTGACTTCACTAAGGAAGAAAGTTAGATATGGTTTTAACCTATGGAGAATGTCAACGCAATCGTAGACCATGCAAACCAAAAAATTTGCATAAGATTATGATGGTATAAAAGTAAATGTTAAATGAACGAATAAAGCAAATATACTTTTTTCAAATCAAAATATGTAGTTTAATGGCTTAATACTTTTTAAATAAAATTATAAATCTGTATGTGATCGTTTTCAAAAAGTCTATTCTTAGACCATTATAAAATTAAAATATGACTTATGATACATAATTGTAACGGAATGTACGAGATTGGAAATTTTTGAAACAATGTACGAGGTGTCGTAAAAAAAAGTTGTTGTGGCTTCCGGTTAAGGCGTAAGTACCACCATTTAGTTTTCTAAGATCTCTAAGCAAATATGTGATAGCTAAAATTTCAAATCTACAACCACCAAGCCAGCCGAGATGTCCAGTTGGAACAGGAGAACTGGGAAAGCCAATATATATATATATATATATATATATATATATATATATATATATATATATATATATATATATATATATATATATATATATAAGCTGAGTGGCCCAGTTGGGGAGCTGTGTAACCTCTAGAATTCTGCTGAGGTTGTGGGTTCGAGTACCGTATTCAGAAAACCCTTTTTTTCTCACTCGGTCTGGGAAGCCCGGCTTCTGATGAGTTATGGATTGTGTCTTTTGCCTATATGTGTGTGTGTAAGCTCTCCCCACACAAGTCTAAGACTTCTGGGTGAGGATATTGTCTACTGTGATATTATATATATTTCATAAGATCTTGGCCTGTAAAACAACTGTTATTGTTTATTTAAAGTACATTATGTGATACTATTTAATAAATAAGATATTAATAAAATATTTCCTTACTGTGATCCGGTGGTTCCAATACCTTCTGCATTGCCTAAGTTAGGTAAGACAGCACAGATATAAATAACGTTACTCGTTTTTACTGGTGCTGCAATGCCATATTCTTGATGCAATAATGAAATATCTGCTTTAAGTCATTAGATATACTTTTTAATCGTTTCTGGCCAAAATATTATTTCTATTGCATCTACCATCGAGAGTGTTTTCATCTGTGTCCGCTATTAGTGTTAAAAGCCAAGGTTGTATCCTGTGATCTGAATCATTTGAAATAAAGGGAAAGGGAAGATATGTAAATATTTTTAGAGTTAATTTTATTATACATACAAAAGTGCCAAGACAATTGTAAACTACTCCTAAAATATTCTTGTCCCAGGTGTCGTCACACACTGCTAACATCCCAAATAGCAACACCATGACATGGTCCAGGAAAATGTGGATTATTGTTTGTAATGTTCAAGTTTGAATCACAAACCTGTAAATACGTATATTAATTACATGATTAATTGAAGGGTATCTATTATTGCATATTTGAATTAAAAAAAAAAAAACAATTTTGGAAAATTATGTCATCAATCAACATGTGAAATTTAAGAGAAACTGACGGTCTGCTGAATTTGAATTTGCTCGGTGCTTTTATTGATGCACATTAAAGGTAAGTACTTAGAATAAATTTTTGAAAGTTTTGTTAATTCTTTGAAAAATGTTTATAGGTTAACTCAAAACATTGAGCAAAAAATACTCAGAGATGCTCATAATCTTTTTGAATTACCGGAAATAAAATTTTAAACTGTTCAGATTAAGTAGAAACTTGGGTCGGTACTTTATTGACATTTCTGGTGACTCCTTAAAGAGAAACAGGAATACCAATAGAGATAAAGATTAAATGACTGTACATTTCCATAAATGATTGTTGTTTTATTTACAATCAAATATTTTTAGCTATTTGCAACTTTGTTCAGAAAAGAGATCAAATTTGAGTTGGGAATAATTTTAATTTAAGACTTTGTAAAAAAATCGGTTACTATTTCATTGCAGCAATAACCGATGCTGTTAATATATTTACTAAATGCTTTAATTACTTTAAACCCTATAGAAATTCTTTGTGCCAGATTCATGGAAAAAGCTTAATTTTCCTGGAATTATAGGAGCAATCGATGGAACTGATATTGCTATTGTCCGTCTGAAGACGATATATATCTTGCTATTGCCTATTATAATAAAAAAAAGGTTATATAGTCTCAATGTACAAACTGTAAGTATTTTTATTCAAATATGCAATAACATAAGGATAACCTTTAATTATGTAATTAATATACTTTTTCACAGTTTTCATACTTCAACCCTAAACATTATAAACATTCATCAACATTTCACTCGATCATGTTATGATGCTGCCATTTGAAACCTTAGTAACATGCAATGACACCAACAGGTATAGATGGGGGCTTTTGTGCCAGCCTCCAACCGCTTGCGCATGGGGGTCACGTTAGTTGGCGTTGAGGAGTCTGTATTGGTACAGTTGAATTTTAAAGCCATGTCTCAACCACCAGTCACCAGATAGCGTTAGGAAATACAGTACAGTTTAAATGTAGGGTCCTGCCTCAGCAATTAGCCACCAGTTGTGCTTAATTGCCTTTTTAAATCTAATTGCTTTAACATAACTGCTTCATAGTTTCAAAACCAAACTTACTGCCAAACCCTTCCTAAATACTTTGTGCATCCAACCATTAAGCACTGGTGCAACTCTCCTACTTGACTTAGGCCTGACTCAAAATATTGCCTACAGAAAAAAAACCATATATAGACAATACCAGGTACTAAAAATATTCACCATAGACTTAAACCCTGCAACAATAGCCACAATAGACCTTAAGGTCGCAGTGGAGGAACTGTTATGGCGCACTCACAATTTAACCTAAACCCTGCAACAAACACAAAACAAACACGAATATAGATGGCTAAAAAAACTCATGGCTTGTATTACCCCTTAGTCCTATAGAGGATTGATGCGATGTTATACGACACCTCTAACAACAAGCGACTTCTGCATAGGTCAACAGATGTCCTATTCTTCAACGTGGTTATGGCTTGCAAAATGGCGTCGATTCCCGATAATAGGATGCTTGCGTTCCTGTCCAACTCTACTTCTGCTGTACATCTCTGGTGACAGCTCCACTTAGAACTTGCAAACCTTATTTATATGGCGAATAATCCCCGAAGCACATTGGGATAGAATTTACACAGTTCTACATTTCTTCAGCCCAGATTTCAGGCAATTCATAGTGAAATATCTGTCTTAAGGGACAGCAACTTGGATATGGTCAAACTTCTAACTTGCAATGATCCTAAGCCTAGTGATAAGGATAAGACTAAACGTCCTCAAAAAGGAAGTACGAATACTTATTCAACTGATGATAGACCAAATTTAACTGGGATGAGATCTCATGTCAGTGTAGATTCTAAAAAACATATTTTAAGCCAGACCATTGAGGCATCTAATAGAGCTGATGGTTCAGGTTCTGTCTCTGATGCAGTTTGTTCTCAAACCCAACATGTGAATGATGGCAGTAGCCAACAAAAGATGAAGTCTCGACAACGTGAGATAATTCTGGGATCTCGTAAAATTAGTGAGACTGAAATTTCTGCTGCCACTGTTCATAGCAAGGCTTCGATTTACATCTCAAGATTGTCACTGGATGTGGATGGGTCCAAGCTGTTGCAGTATGCTTTCAAGATTGAAGAACAATCTGTGCGTTCTGGTGACTATCGCGGCTTTAGACTTGAGACTTGTGCTGACTTGCTACCTCAACTTTTACTTTCCACCAACTGGCCTGAAGGTGTTGCGGTGAAGAGATTTCGCTTCCCAAAATTCAAGCCAACAGCAGTATGAACCTTATGTTTCTATGTCTTCAGTCCATAGAAAATTTAGGGAACAAAGACTGAATATTTATTATCAAAATGTTAGAGGTCTTAACACAAAAATGCAACAGCTTTTTGTTACTTCTTCTTACTTAGACTATGATGTAATATCTCTTACTGAGACTTGGCTAAGAAGTGGTGTACAGGACTCTGAATTATTTTCTGATGACTATTATGTATTTAGATCTGATCGTCTCTCTAATATTGCTAATGGGGGAGGTGGCTCTTTACTTGCTGTTCGTAGTGAACTCAATCCAATAGAGATTAAACTTTCTGACAAAATTCATGATATTTTACCCCAGTTTGATGTATCCTGCTGTAAGATTTTCTTTCATAGTTCAACTGTTTTCATTTTTTCTGTTTACATCCCTTCATCCCCCATTGTTCCTGTATCCTTTTCTGATTACCTCATATTTTTTGAATATCTTGAAAACCTTGATTTCTTGCAGAACCATAGTTTTACAATAATTTGTGACTTCAACATCGCTGAATTGGTACTCCATTCTTTTCCCTGTCATAAAGTCAACTGTAGATGCTGTCTTTTTATGTGTTCTCTTAACTTTTTTGATGCTAAACAGTTTAACTCAGTTTTGAATCATCAAGGTAAGCTTTTGGATCTTGTAATTTCTAACATATCTTGTGAAGTTTTCCCTGAGCCTCCTATTCTCCGTGTAGATCCTTTTCATCCCGCATTATGCATAACACTTTCGATACCTTCAGAGAGGGTAATCAGATTCAATTATATTGATTGTCCCCCTCTTTATAATTTTAAGAGGGCTGATTTCTCTGGTCTTTATAACGAACTGAGTTTAGTTGACTGGTCTTTCTTGTATAATGGGGATGACGTTGATGAAGTTTGCGCTCTGTTTTATAATAGGCTTTATAGCATTCTTGACAGATTTGTCCCGAAAAAGAAGATTTCTGGGTCTAGGTATCCTGTGTGGTATGATCGTAACATTATTCAACAACTTAAAGTCAAACGTATTTTGCACTCAAAATACAGAGTATCCCGCTCTGCAGTAGACTATGCTGCCTTCTCTGAGTGCAGGTCAAGAGTAAAAACTGCCAAGTCAGCATATAAAAAATATCTGAGCAGCACTGAATCTTCGATACGTAGAGATCCTAAATCTTTCTGGTCGTATATCCATTCTAAAAGAAATAATACACGCATTCCTGGCTGTATGTGTTATAATGACTCGTGCTACACCTCTCCCCAGGATATTGTCAACTGTTTTTCTGACTTTTTTAGTAGCTCTTATACTAATGATAATGATTATACTGATGTCTTTCATGGTTGGTCTTCTGTTTCTAATAATGTTCTGTTTCAGCTTTCCAAGTGTGAGCTGTCTGATATTCAAGAGGCCATTAAAAAACTTAAACCTAAACTATCTCAGGGACCTGACAATATACCTAGCTTTCTTATTAGAGACTGTTCTCCAACCTTTATTGAACCTTTATTACTTATCTTTAACCTTTCTCTTAAGACATGTAAGTTTCCCAAGATCTGGAAATCATCGAAAGTCTGCCCTGTTCATAAAGACGGTGATATGAGCCTGATTGAAAATTACAGACAGGTTGCGATAATGTCTAACTTTGCTAAGGTTTTCGAATATGCTGTTTATGCTCAAATTTCTTCACATGTTTTGCTTTACTTGTCACAGTCAGCATGGGTTTGTTCGAAATCGTTCAACTACTACTAACCTTTGTTGTCTTACACAATATGTGTCAAATGTCCTGGATAAGAATGGACAGGTTGATACTATTTATTTAGACTTCAGGAAAGCATTTGACTGCGTTCATCATGGTCTGCTTCTTAAGAAACTCCATTTATTTGGGTTTTCTGATACTCTGGTTTCGTTCTTTGCATCATACTTGTCTGAGAGGTCTCATTTTGTTTGGTATTCTGGATGTTCTTCAGTGGAGTTCCCTGTTAGATCTGGTGTTCCTCAGGGTTCTGTTCTTGGGCCTCTCCTTTTCAACATTTTTATCAACGATATGGATGATGTCTTAACTATTCCTAGAATTTTCTACGCTGATGACCTTAAGATTTTTCTTTCTATATCATCCATTTCAGATTGTACCATGATTCAAAAGAATATTGATGCTATTCTTCATTGGTGCAACTCTAATAAGTTATTCTTGAATACCTCAAAATGTAAGGTCATGTCTTTCACTAATAAAGTTAACCCTATTCTGTTTGGTTATGTCACTGGTAACCACCATCTTGAGCGTGTTTTAAATATTAGAGACCTTGGTGTAATTTATGACCCCCACCTTCGTTTTAATCTCCATGTTGCTTATGTTTTGTCAGTATCAATGAAAATCTTGGGCTTTATTATCAGAAACACCAAACAGTTCTCAACTAGTGACACACTAATTATACTGTACAATTCTTTATTACGTTCTAGACTTGAATTTGCAAGTTTATGCTGGTTTCCACTTTATGAGTGTCAACTGCATTTGTTAGAATCTATTCAACGAAGATTTCTGAAATATCTGGTGTACTTCGAAGAAAGACAGTATCCTCCACGTGGCATCTCCCAAGAAATTCTCCTTAGTAGATTCAACCTTATGTCTCTTGATAAAAGAAGAATTATCATGGGACTCTCATTCTTGTACAAACTGATTCATGAGTTTGTTGACTCTCCGGAGCTTCTTTCTTTGTTACCTTTCCGGGCACCCCAATTTCCTCACCATACCCGTTGTACGGACACCTTCTCCCTTCCTACGCCCAGAACTAATATTCTAGTAAAATCTCCAGTTTATTTTATGTGTTCTAACTAGTATAAAATACCCCTTGACGTCTTTATGGATTTTGGTAGTACAAGAGCCTTCGAAAAGCAGCTTAAAGAGTTAACTCTCTCTTAAATTCTTCTAGATTTTGTATTATTTAGTGTTAGATGTAGATTTATCCATGTAATTGGGCCTTTGGCCTGTCTTGGATTTTTTGAATAAAAAAAAAATTTCTGGCACTAAATATTCAACCAAACTTGCCGATACCTTTTTGGCCTTCTTCCCGGACACTCTTCTTCAATTATCATCGCTTTTCCTGCCTATATCGACACTTCGAAACGAGATTGTAAAATCTACTTCAACAAAGGTATGTTTTTCTCTGTTACACCGTTAAACTCTCATATATGAAGGTGAAATGCCCACTGGTTTTGACCACGCCTTCTCTCTCAGAATACACCATGGCCTACTCTGTTGCCGAGTTTCCTGGTGTCTGTCTACCATGGTCTTCACATATAGGCAACTCATATTACATTATGCGCATATCTTGTCTGTAAGTAGCTTAATATGCAACCAATGGAAAAATAAATATGACTAGACCTCCTCTAGTAAAATCTAGTAACCTTACAGCTCTTAGTTATGCCTGCCAAACAAGAAATAAACAAACCGACAACATATGCGATGTAAAAAACAACCTACGGCATAAAACACGCTTGGCAACAACACGAATACAATTCGTGATGTTCGAGAAACAAGCATCGCCACCTAAATCAAGCAAGACTGACTCTGTGAAAAGCTTCATCTACAGGTGGTTAGAAAATACACAGCGTATAGATCTTGCTGCAAAAATAAATACGATCATTGCCTATACACAAACAGATAACCTGTGAAGTGTAAAATAAAGATGTTAGTTGTGCTGAATTTGCTCGAGGGCGATTTTTATATTTCAATCAAGTGTAGTTTGGTTAACGCTGTGCAAACATTGGTTTTAGTGTACTTCTCACCGATCTTAAGCGATAAGCCTTTTAAGTTTCTAACATATCTGGTTGAATAGATCTTGATGCTAGCAGTCACATGCCACATCTTATCTGATTGTGTCATCAAAGGATCGGATAGGATTGAAAGTTTCACTCATGAGAGTTTTGAGGTTTTATGTTAATAATTTTTTTTTAAATATATATAACTATCATCGTTTATGATATACTGCACTTGTGACATGTTAAAATGTGCCGCATTTGTAAGGTGAGTAGATACTTATGGATAAAAATATCAGACCCCATTTCTACTAATTGGTTCAAATATCGTTTAAAGTTTACACTGATTCTTCTTTCCAAAAGCAGACCTACCTTCTTGGATGTTATACATCATACCATTGCATTCTGATCGACAAAACGACTATGCTGACGTGACACACATGTATGTAGCTATAATTAAATCTAATATTACCATTTGCTAGTAACCAGGCAACAACACCTTTATTATGTGACTATAGGTATTTTGAAAGTTGCTAATATAAACACCACATATGAAATTTGAGTATAAAAAGTCCCAACAAAATAAATCTATGTAAAATTACCCTGTTGTAGCTGCAGGTGTCTATCGCTCTGTCTTGCCCATCAGATGTAGGCATTTACTTTGTCTGAAAACTTGTGTGCTCTTCAACTACCAAATCGCACATATATTCTAACACGCACGCACGCATGCATTGACATATTAAATTTTAAAAAAATTCGGATCATTGGCAAGGGTTTATAAAACTCAACTGCGAAAATTGTGTGTGCACAGAAAGGGATGGCATAGGAAGGTTATCCATCATCCACACATTAAATTTAACATAAATGAGTTTCAGGGTAAGTTACGTTGGTATTGCAAAAGTTGTAAAAATTCGCTACTATAACGCACTTGCTGCGTCTCAACAAGATGGGGTAAATGTTGCACGTATTTTGGTTTTAAAGTAATTTCACAGTATCTCTGTGTTTTAATTTTTAAACAGTTAAAAGTAGTGGACATTAAGCATCCGATGATATATTAAACTGAAACTTGAAACCTGGAATTCATTTGTTTGCATATTTAAGTAAATCATTTGTGCATTTAAATGTTGACAAATTTGATATATGTACACTAAACTTGAAATCTGGAAGTTAATTTGTCTGCATATTATGTAGAGAGATTATTTGTGCATTTAGATGTTGCCAAAATTTGATACATTCGATAGGCAACAGGTCAGTAATCCTCCAAGCGATTCAAATTCTTAATGCCAGTGCGTTCCCCATATGTTAAAGATTAAACCCAGCTGTGTGATTTCTCGTAGCGAAAGGTGCCTAGATGTCTGGACTGTCATGTCTGTTTCAATACGTTTGTCAAATGGGAAGCTTGATTCAATATTTTAAGTGTTTACGAATTATTGTGTTTCTCTCATAATGTCCTAATGCCATAGTTTGAACTAACACAACCTGGTCCTAACCCTGATGTTCACGTGCAAATATCAAATGATAAGTTACCTCAATAATAAGATTTTAGATAGATGCCTTTAACGTAAGGTAAGTGAATACATTTCAGGGATCATGCTGTAATTTAACGTAATCAGGGACTGAATTGCGTATTAGTCAACATTGTATAACAGACTAAAATGCATTTTCTTTAAAATAAAACATGTTTAAATTATGTATTACGCAATACTATGTATTTGTCATATGCAGATCACTTTTGTTTAAAGAAATTTATAGGGAGAGGATATCACAATATATATATATATATATATATATATATATATATATATATATATATATATATATACATATATATATATATATTGTTAGAAATTTGAACAAACATGTTTCGATGAGCAGAGGAGGTCCAGGTCTGTGTAGTCCATTGTTCAAACTGTTATCTTAATCAGTGTGCCATTCTTAGAAGGAAGATTTGATAACGACACACAGTTTTACAAAAGCAGGTAATGCAATTTAAATTACAGGGATTTAAGACTCAACAGAGGGGGGCCTGTCTCTATACCTTCGTAGAGGGCATTGTTCGCAACTAACATATAAACAGGAGTTCTAGTTTTTATTCGCTTAGTTTATTCATCCCTCTGATGACGCTAACTTTGTTAGAGAAACGATCGTCAAGTCTAAAAACTTATCAGTGTTCATCACATGTTCCAATATTCATTCGCTGCTTTATAACAGCTTTAATTAATATTGCAGCCATGTTGCCTAGGTAATAATCCTGCAATGACAACTTTTCTTGCTTTACTATATACTTAATACAGCCTAAAGATTGATTTTGATGTCGCAGAAGTTTCTTTGCAGAAATTAAACACAGAACCAGAAGGTGAAATGTAAAGTAGCCTGTTTTTTTTTAATAAGTTGAGTGACAACTTCTAGTAACGCCCGGAAAGTTATGAGAACATTAATATATATTTGGTTAATAATAAAAATAATAATAATTATATTTGGTTCTGTCAAAAACCTACAATGCTAATTTTTTTGTACTTAAATATTACTAGTATTTATATACAGCCAACTGGAATAAACACGCTACAGCCTATATATCTACATAAAAACCAGTAATTAAAAACTTACAAAAATAATATTTTTCTAAACTAGAACAACCAGATTTTAAACAATTATAATAAATTTATACTTATTTTATAATTAAAGGAACTTTATATTATCATAAGAATATGCACACCACTCACAATATTTACCTCACCTGTCTGATCATAGAAGTCGGGTGTATATATTTCTCCTGATTTTTCTTCTTTATCTTGTGAAAGCCAACGAATCCTAAGCCTTTTATGTGATGATCTATAAATATTTTGTATCGCCTGGCATACATAAAATCCCCCTTCACAGTTTCTAATAGCTAAAAACTCATTTCTGAAATTAAAGATAATAAACACTGTCAAGTAAATTACAAAATACACCTTACTTATAAAAAACTATAAGTTTATCATCATTATTCCTAATTCTTGAAGAAGGTGAACTAATTTTAGCTATAATCTCTACTTCAGGTATAGGGCTCTGATATGGTTGTGTTTTTGTGCGCAGTCTGGTGCACTTAGCTCCATGGATTTTTTGATTTCTTGTTATTTCTGTTTCTTGTTTGATAATTTTTGCTTTTATTGGTTTTAATATAGGTGGCTTTATCAGCCTTGGCTGAGCTGCTTGCTGACTAATCTAAAAAAAAAAAAAGAAAAAAGTAACAACCCATTTGAATTTAAACACCTAGAATATGTTATAGCAAAAAAAATCTTTTACACTATGATGATTCATCTCTTATTTAATATGAGAAAAAAGGATAAGGTTTCTTACTAAAACACCTTTCTATAAAATAGAATACTATTTTTTATATGTATATTTATTATGCTATTATCTTTAATAAGTTAAAACATGCGTTGAATTTGGTTGTACTTTCATTTTTATTAGTCTACCTCCATGGTTGAAATAAATATTAACTGGTCACTACCGCATGCATTTTACGTGAATAGAATTATGTCCTAAAACTCATACTGTAAAGTACACATACTTTGCGCCTTAAGGGAATATTTTGCACCACTGCTGTAATGTTTCGAATTTAATATTTTCGGGCTTGTGCTGTTTGAAAAAGAAATTCCGCAACCGACCATAGGGTATGCTACAACCTACCTCCCATGCAGAATTTAAAATGGATCTGTTGACTGTTAATACACAAACAACAGGTGTCATTTGAGTGATGAAAAGTACATAATTTTACATCAAAAAATTAGTGGCTGTAGCCTAGGAATTCTCTGGACACTCGATATCGCCGACAGGTTATAGAGGACGTTCTTCCTCTCCCATACCTTTTATGCCGGGTTGGTATTAAATTTTAACAAAATGACCACACAATTAACCATTTCAAGAGTAGTTGAGATACACTTTTTTATCATACGTCGCAATGAAAGTTTACACAGCATGTTTATCATTATTGCATAATAGTAGATGCATTAATCTACATTTTCTATTAATTACATACTGTATATAAAAGAAAATTCATGTGTATTTTCTGTTTCAACCCTGGCATGTGTCAGACATGGTATTAACGATTTTATAACTTCAGATGGAGTTTCGCGAAGGTAGCAAAAGAGTGCAGTCAGTTTAAGACCGAGACAATTTTTGTTAATATTCGCACTAAACTATAAGTAAAATAGTCAAAACTATTATATTTAGGGTGTATGTGTGTGTGTGTAACACTTGATACACCGGCATCGACAGAAGATATCAGAACAGCTAATACAAAAGTAAGCAATCAAAAAGCAGCAAGGTCAGGTACTATTTGTATAGATGTAAATAATAAATATTCAGAAAGAGATAATGGCCCTTATATGGTATGTATAGAAAGTTTAGACTGAAATGTAGGAATATTTCATGCGATTAGAGGAGGACTCTTAAATCAACTAATTTGTTTAGTAATGTTTTGGATATAAAGAGAATTGGTGTAAACAGCGTAAATATTCAGTTAAAAGATGGAAATACGCCAAATAACTTAGTAAATCGTTAAGAATTAAATTAAAATAATTTAATCGCATACATTCCAAGATTCTATTAAGTAGATAGGACGGCACCTAGGACCATCCCCACAACTTTTTCTGCGCATGCGTCGTGACGTCACACGCATGCGCATGACGCTGACATCTGACCTGTCAGTTGACCTGCCAATGTCAGTTGTCATCTGTCATTGACCTGTCAGCCGTCACGTGTCACCTGGCCTGTCAGCTGTCACCTGACCTGTCAGATAACGTCAAATGTTCCAAGATGGCCGCAATCAGGTTTGGTCTCCATGAGTTATGTCGATTCCGGCTATCTGAGCTGTCAGTTGTCGCCTGACCTGTCAGATGACGTCAAATGTTCCAAGATGGTCGCAATCAGGTTTGGTCTCCATGTGTTGTGCCGATTCCCGCTATCGGACTGTTTGTTTGATGAGGTTATGTTCACACACACGCGCACACATACACACACACACACATACACACACACGCGCACGCGCACGCACGCAGAGAGAGAGAGAGAGAGAGACGTGTTGTATGTTAGGTTATGACATATAAGCATGCTGATTCCCGCTATCAGACGGTTTGTTTGTTGAGGTTAAGTCTCCCCAAGTGTTGTATGTTAGGTTAGGTTGTTTGGACATGTACCGATTAGCCTGATGTTTGTTGACACAAGCATGCTGATTCCCGCTATCTGACTGTTTGTTTGTTGAGGTTAAGTCTCCCATGTGTTGTATTTTAAGTTATCTCGGCTGCCGGCTACCCGAATGTTTGTGTGTTATGAGCTTAACAGATTTGGCTGGAAATTTCAATTTTACACATGAAACAAACACACATAGAGATTATATGAATGACATATAGAAGATAGATGATTTGAATAACATGTTTGAGATGTGACAACATGACAATCAGTTAGATACAGACAGCTAACGTGTTAGAGTTATAATACAGTTGTTATCGGTTGTCATTTCCAGTAGGTGACCTAGTTTTCAGAGTTAGACCCGTGGCAGAGTTAGAGTTTGTTTGAATACAGTTGTTATCAGTTGTCATTTCCGGTAGGTGACCTAGTTTTCAGAGTTAGAGTTTGTTTGAATACAGTTGTTATTAGTTGTCATTTCCGGTAGGTGACCTAGTTTTCAGAGTTAGACACGTGGCAGATAAACGTTATCAGTTTTTATTTCCTGCCGATGACCTAGTTTCCCTGTTAGAGTTCGCTAGATGAACGTTATCTGATGACGGTAGCTGTGGTGAAACATCTGAGTGCTAAAAGATTCCCCGCTGTTCACTTCAAAGTATATTTCTGTGTTTATAGCCACTGGCGTTCTCACATGTCTTATCACATTTATGTTGAGGTGCTTTTTGTTGTAAATATAGCGCTTTACTTCACACGTATCGCAAACGTGTTTGCTAATACAAATATATAAACAAAACACATGTGGTTTATTAGTCAAGCCTTATGTGAAAACAAATAGAGTTAAAAAAACAGAGGCGGTGTCAACATGTATAAATTGGGGTGCACACACTCTTAAGCTCATTTACAATTGAGCTGTCGCAGAGAAAAGACATGCTTCGGTTTGCTCTATCCAAGTCTGTATCAAAATGGCTACATTATGTGATGTGTGTTACCAGCAAATTAAAGACAACTTCTGGTATGGTCTGTTTGGAGACTTTCAATTAATTATCGTTAAGAATAATGGTTATTTCAATGCAACAAAATTGTGTAAGAGTGGTGAGAAAATATTCAGACATTGGTTGGAAAATAAGAAAACTAAAATTGCTTATTACAACAACAACTTAAAGTCACATTTGGGGGGTCGGAATACCGGCTACCCAAATGTTACACCGGAAGGAGGTGACTTAGTACCTACAACCGCCACATACTTGGTAATTATTGGTGGAGCTCAGGCTATAAACGACTTGATATGAGGTACATATGTGTGCAAAGATTTGATAGTAAATTTGGCCTGTTGGATATCCAATCAGTTCTGACAAGTGCAACCAAATTATTTTTGATTTTTTCGTAAGCGAATTTAATCAAAAATACAGGGACAGTCTTGAGGAGATTGAAGTGAAATTAATGGATAGATGATAAAGTGCAGCGTATGCGAGAAACAAATGCTAAAGTCACAGAACATCTTGAAGATATATCCCCAAAGACAAGTAACCCAGGAAAAATAAGTGTGTTTGGTTTACTTGCAAGAAACGAGAAAGACGCCCTCTATCCATATCATGCTGTGAGAATACAAAAGAAAAGTTTCCGAAGAGCTGTCATGAACTTTAAAAACAAACATCCCTATGCCAAAGTGATCCTAAACATGTTGTATGATCCAAATTCAGTAAATCTCTTTAACAGAATAAAGACTGAAGGGAAATAGCTTATGGTGCATAGAAACAACCTACAGATAGCAGATGTACCGCAATAGAAGTCTATTCAGGATATTATTGCTTTACGACATAATTTTTAATTGTATTATAAGATAAAAAACATTAATTTTTAACAAAGATTTTTATTTGACTCTAAATACTAGTGTGTAAACTCTTGTCGGTTGTTGAAATTCATTTATAGAATTCTTAACATGAGATGGTTCAGCGTTACGTTGTTGTTGTCGTCGGCGACGCTTCATGGCGATGTCGGATTTAAAAGTATCCACTTGTCATGCAAACCTTTTAGATTTTTGTCTATTTTACCCAACTTCTTCTTCAGCTTGTGGTTCTTTGACAGATCGATATTTTTTAAAACTTGAGCTGTTATGTTCTTGGTTAAATTTTTCAACTCCTGTTCAAATTCGTTTTTCAAATCTTCCAACTCTGTCTTGTGCACAGCCCCTAGCAGTATGGCTACTAGTCTTTGTGTCACTTCATCGTTATTCTTCAGATACACAGCTTTATGTTTCTGATAGCCGTCCACCCACGCATCAACAAATGTTTTAGTTACTCCATCTGTGGAATCGATAGGGTCGGCGACGTTACACAATCTACGGCATTGGACATCGAAATCACCACTTGCTGTTCTTGGAAAAGTATCTCTTTCGATAATTTTAAACTTTAAACGTTTATTGGACGGGGAACGTCCGAACTTATCGATAGACATTTTTATACTAAGCAATAGATAGGCATATATGACCTTATGGAGGTTTACTAGGCGATAACACTAGCTTCCTTTAGTTGTTTGACTGAATTTCGTTGTTATAAGCATTATTACCAGCAACAACTTGGGAAGCCACTAAAAGTCTAAGTCTATCAACCAACTCGTTTATGTCATTCCAATACACATATACCATTTGTTTGTTATTTTGTATCATATAGTTGTTAGTGCTGATGCTGCTGCTACCGCTGCTCTTATCACTCTGGACTTTAGGTTCAGTCTTTTGTTTTTTGTTAAGATGTGTGGTGTCGTCGTTGTCGTCGTCGTAGGTGTAACCAAAACCTTGAGGAGTTGAGGATCTTCGCCCTCGTCGATTTATAACTGGTTTCATTGGAGTCAGATACTTTTCTGAGGAACAACCCTTGGTTTGTGCGTTGGGATCGTAGTTCATTTTATGAACACTAGTTGCTTCTAGAATATCTATATAGTGTTGAAGATCGTCATACGTGTACGCCTTTGGTCTTTTCATACATATCAATTCTAGCAGACCTTGTGTTTGTGGGTATCTCCTTTGATCCAGTTGAATCTCAGCATCAGTAAAGTCTAAGCGTTTATTGCCAAGACTCCAGTTGCCAGTATCTTTATCGTAGTGAGCGCCATATGTTTGATCAGCGGTGGCAAGTCTAGGTGGTTCCGTAAAATACTGTACATAATATTGAACTCGTTCAGGATATTGCTCCAAAAATTCTTGATATGCTGGTGTGGTTGTGACAGTTTGTAGATCTGCCTCAAGCTCTTCAAATGTTGGGGTATTCTCATCGGAACTAGTCTCCACCTCTGGTTCGGCTTCAAAAACTTCATGGTCTTTAAGGAACTCAACTTTGGGTTTCGTTTTTGGTATATCAACTTCTTTGATTTGTTCAGCCACTAGTGGTTGCTGCAGTGTTGATGTGTTTTTAGATATTTCACTTAGCGGCTCAACAATTAGTTTATATAAACATTGCAGAGCATCATCATTCTGAGCTCTGTTAAGTTTAAGCATTAAATGTTTTTTGGAATATTTTTAGCAAGTTGTAAAATCCTTTTCTTAACTTTTCTCTCTTGCTTACCCATCACCTCCATCGTGCTAAAGTTAGTTGGTGATACCTGCTGGTCTAATCACTTGTTAGAGCGATACAATCTGTGTGGTGGTTTAAGGTATACTGACTCCGTCTTGGTGCATGTCTTCTTATTTATCACGATGTCTGTCTGTATGTCTGTCATGTCAGACAGCTATATGACAGCTGTGTGTGACAGCTGCCTGCCATGTTAGACAGCTGTCTGTCATGTTAGACAGCTGTATAACAGCTGTTTGTCATGTCCATCATTTGTTGTAACCAGTTAGATTAATATATATCTATCGAATCCTTTTCTATATCTGCCTTTGTGTACATCATTTTCTTTCACAATCACCAACACACCATACTTATTGTCTTTCCAGCATTGGCAGCATACATTTTTAAATTGTTTAAAGTCCATATGGGTGGTCACATGATCGTACACATGTTTTAAATTGGTGTCATCTTGCTTGAAGAGATTCAAAACGTTAGCGTTATCACATACCAGATGTTTGGGCATTCGAGTATATGTTTGACAGAAATAGAATGTTCTTATGTCTTCCCATACTAAAGTATGCTCTTATTTTATCTTGTGTCACAAGCCACATCATCAAATATAAACAGAGTTATCCAAGGCTTCTGCTGGATCTACGATTTCATCCTTTTCACTATACGGATAGTAACCAACACCTTTTGCTGCATCCAACACCTCCTTTAACATCTTGTATTTCGGTTGATACAGAGACTTTGAATACACATACACATTGGCAAACTTTAAACCATTTGCTTCAAACTTGACTTGATCTAAACTATATTTTTTGGTGTGTGTATATAAATATAGATGCAAGTGAGACGCACAGTCAGTATGAATGTTGGTGTCACAGATTGAGGGTCGTGATTAACAAAGAAGGACGCAAGTTTTTGCTGAAAAGTTGGAGCGTTACAAACGCCATGAAAGTTAACAGAAAACTTGGTGCGGGTCTTGATGTAATCAGCTCGAAGCCAAAGAAGAAAGTTCCCTTTAAAAACATAATAAGTCTGATTGGGGAAGTTATAAAAGATAGAAACCTCATCCCAACACAGAACGCTATGTTTGATATAGCTCATGTAATTGTTAGAAAAATTGGTGGGCGTAAGAATGTGCAGAAACCTCGAGTTATTCCTATACCTAAAAGCGGAGGCTTCCTTCCACTGTTACCTCCTGTTTGGTGGTTTATCTGCTCTTGGGGCCCTGGGTGGTGGTGCTGCCGGTATTGCTAAGGCAGTTAACGATGCTAAAGCAGCCAAACGCAAACTGGAGGAAGAAGAACGTCACAACAAAACAATTGAAACCATCGCGATGTGTAAGAGAGGCAGTGGTTTGCAATTTAAGTCAAAATACAAGAGACTGGACAAAGGCCTGTATCTCAAGAAACAACGCTCCGGTTATGGGTTGTATCTGCAAAATCCAAAAACGAAGGTGTTTACCAGCAAGACCTCTGACAAAAGTAGATCTTGTCAAGTTTTCTGGTAAAATGAAAATCCCATATTTTAGAGGTGTATACATGCGAGATGAGCTACCTCACAATGGACCACGTAAAAACGAATCGTTCATCATGAATTTGCAAACACACGAGGAGCCAGGCAGTCATTGGGCTGCTGAGAGGAAACGTGGCATCATCGTCGAGTACTTTGACTCGAATGGAAACTGGAAGCCTCCTGTCGAGCTGCAACGTTACCTTAAAGACTATTCCATATTATATAATCGTGTAGGCTGCTATGTAAGGCGCGTATTCTACCATAACAATTGAATCGGCTAATCCAGCAGTGGCGCGCGTACCCACATGTCATTAGTTATCCCTCAAGAAAAAAAAAACGGGTAAGCCAATGATTTTTTTTTAGTTTTAGTGAATTTTATTTAAAAAAATTCACTAATGAGGAGATCCCGACTTTTGAATGTTGAAAAAATGTCTTCAAATGAGCGCTAATTAGGCCCCCCAGAACACATATCCGGGGTCAGTTTCAATTTTTATATGTTTATATATATATATATATATATATATATATATATATATATATATATATATATATATATATATATATATATATATATATATATATATCACACCGATAACTCAAAAAATAATGGGCCCATTTTGATTAAATTTGGTGAATACCTTCCTTTTGCAAATGGCTTGGATAAGTTCGTTAGTCAGGAAAATCGGCCCAGGTTTTCCCGGAAAATTTTGGGTTTTCTTTAATATATATATATATATATATATATATATATATATATATATATATATATATATATATATATATATATATATATATATATATATATATATATATATATATATATCGGGAATTAACAAAGTAAGGGCAACCAAATTTGGTACGCTGGTTTACGTCGTTATAGGTTAGTTCTGTACGTCAAAAGACAAAAAAGTTATGGGCATTTAAAGAAAAATAAATTGGGGTTTTCCTCAAAACGTCAAAGTGACAATTTACTTCAAAATTCGCAACATTTAGGCAAAGAACTTGAATCTAATACGGGCTATGGAAAGAAAATGTCTCAAGAAGAATGTTTTACAAACCCTTGGCAAACCAGACTACTACTTACTAAAATACAACAAAGATAATCGTCGTACAAAAAATTATCAAGACATTAAATTTCCATATCAAAAAGATGTCGTGCGTGTATTCAGGCCAATGGAGGCATAAAAGTGTATCATTGCGATTTTCTACCAAACAACGACTGGTTAAAAAGCATGAACTGTGCTCTAAAACACTTACCTGATTCATTGCTTACTCGACAAATAAGCGTCGTACAGAAAATTATCAAGAGAGTCATTTTGTTCACGAATGAAAGTAAGATTCAAAAAATAAAAAATAAAAAAAATACATCATTGGCGTACCCGTTTTTTTCTTGAGCGATAACCAATGACATGTAGGTACGCGCGCCACTGCTGGATTATCCGATTCAATTGTTACGCACCTTCCATAACAGCCTACACATGTGACGTTTCAGCAAAATATATGTGCTACTTTTTAAAAAATTGGGAAATTTAATTTTTTGAAATTCAACTTCAACACCCTGTATCTTTTTAATGAAGCATTATAGGAAACATTTTTATAGGACATACCCTCTCTAAAATTGTTCAAAGAAAATGGGGTTTCATTTTTGGTCACTGCTTATGAATCACCCTGTATAACACTTTTAATTGTGGTCACTTGTGTTTAAAATTTTTGCAATAAAAGACTCAAACAGTAGCCTGAGTGTATCAGTCATGGCGCACACCTTCGTGTTGAAAGATCGCATCTCCCATCTGTCGTCATCTACCATCCACCAATTGCTTTGGATGGTAGTTATGCTGTTGCTTTGATAGGCTTTCACACATACAACATACCTAACAGATATGAAGGTAAAAACAAATTTCATGTAAAAGAAGGAGCTGGTTGGCGGACCATCACGATACCCACTGGTGCATATGAAATAACACACTTGGAAGAGTTACGTCAAAATGAACTTGGTGCTACAGCAACACACGAACAAAAGCAGCAGGCTCTGATTCTGAGACCTAATCCGAATACCATCAAATGTAAAATAAAGTGTTATACAAATGTCAGTTTTGAATTTGATGGTTCGATTGGGCGAATGTTGGGCTTTTCAAAACAGGTTCTTCAACCGGACATCTTTTATGAATCTGATTTACCTGTTGAAATAGGGGATGTTAGACAGATTCGCATAGAAACTAATATTGTGTCTGGTTCCTATTATAACGGACAACCCTCACATATGCTGCATGAGTTTGCTCCGATGGTTGATACGGGCTAGGCAATCGACATAGAACCTAAAAATGTAATTTAGCTGCCGGTGAACAAGCAAGAGATTTCCAATAAAAGCATCGACATCGTCGATCAAGATTTAGTTCCTGTCAACTTTCAAGGTGAAGAGGTGTCTGTTCGCTTGAAACTTATAAAGGTTGCTCAGCATGTTAGTCTTTAAAGATATAAAAGCAAGTGCATCTACCAAAACCAATTCAGTTCAGTAAGACACTTCAAAGGGTACACTTCGTCCTGATAATATTGAGTTCCTGAAAAACCTGGGGTATCATGTTGTCAAAACTAGAAATATTCAAAGATCCTGTGTTTGATGATGCTATCGATCGAGAAGAACTGCACTCTTACTATTCACCAACTAAATCGTTTGGTAACAGCAATGAAATTGAAACAGCCATCAATCAACAAGATGCGTTCGTATGTCTGGCTGAGTCAGCTCTAATAATCGAAGGTGCTCTGGAACCTTTAGCAGTACAAAATGCTGACGGTGAGATATGTCAAATAATGGAGGAACAGCTCTGTTTGAATCGATGATCTATGAGTTAAATAACAAGGAAGTAGAACGAGTGCGAGACTCATACACCACAACAACCATCAAAAGTCTGCTATCCTTCAGTAAGAATGAAGCCAAATCTCTTAGCAATGCCGGACTGAATGTGTCGTCGGAGCACATCACCTTAAACAATAACAAGTTTCACATGCTCATATTTATTTGGTTCCTCTTCAGTTTCTTCCATCATTTCAAAGGAGTTCTCTGTGGCAAACAGACTTTCCGATTTACAAAAGCTCGAAATGATTCCAACGGCTATTACAGCACAGGTACGGTACGGTACGAGCGAAAATTACCGTAACCAATATGTTTTTGAAGGCAGAACATGTATTTCCCAATGATAAAATTAAATTAGAACTGATGGATAAAATAGCAAAAGACATCTATATTTCTCGCATATCGCAAATTGGACTTATATGAGCTACCATCGCTCAGAGATATCAACAGAGATGTGTGGGCTGTTAAAACTGCAACCAACTTGGAAATACCTCGATATGTGATTATAGCATTTCAAACAGATCGAAAACACAACGTAAGCAAGAGGGCAGACTTTTTTGATAACATTGGTATAGTGGATCTCCGAGTGTTTCTAAATTCAGAATGCTACCCTTATGAATCTATGAATATGGATTTAGAGAAATCCGAATATGCTGAAGCCTATCAGATGTATACAGATTTTCAAAAAAGCCTCTGTTATAAAAACAAGTCAGAGCCTATCTTGAATTATGACGAGTTTAAAGACCGAGCTCTATTTGTGATCGACTGTCAACATCAGAATGAGTCAATCAAGTCGTCAACGGTGGACATTAAGGTGGAGTTTATGAGCCGAGCCAATTTTTCCAATAACACACGAGCTTACTGTTTAGTTATTCACGACAGTGTATTGGAATATAAAACTTTAACAGCCATCGTTAGAGCCATTATGATAATTTACTATGTCACTTATGTATCAATATGTACAGCCTGGGGGCTACTTAATGCTAATAAATTCTTTATTGTATGTAAATCAATTGTTTTATTTTTCTTTGTTGCATTTTGATCAACCCTCGTATGTCATATACACTGCCAAACAACAAGTCTGTTTGCATTCATTTCAAACAACACCTGTTCAACAACCTGCATATATCATAGTTGATTTTTTTTTTAAATTGAGTTTGTTAGTTTTTATTTTTGATCATTCCTTATATATACATCACTTGTTCAACGATGTATTCAGTCAGATTCACTGTACTAGCAAACGCCCACATAAAAAACTGATAACATTAACCTTTTTCTTACGATATTATGTATGTATAAGAAACATGTTAATTATCATATATAAATAATGCATATGTTTTAGATTTGCTTGCTGTTGTAGATATTATATATTTATTTATTTATTTATTTATTTATTGAATACATGCCCAACAGGATAATCCCATTAATAGGGCACCATACAAAAAGAACAATATGCAATAATATGAACAAAAAATACTTCCAAAAAAAAAAAAAAAACTAAAAACTAAACTAAACTAAATTAAACTAAACTACAAAACTAAAATACTGTGCAAAACATCACAAGGCAGAAATTCTACAAAACAGTACATATAATGGTTCTAATAACCGACAAAGTAAGATATAGCCACCCTACGAATAACTGTAGCATTATCCGAATAGAAGTCGCACAAGTTTGCAATGTTATTAAAGTCAGAGCTCATTGTATAAACAGGTGACTTCATATACAAGTTAGTCCTTGGTATTGGAGGCTTAAACACTCTCATCACTCTAGATGCAGCCCGTGGAACTGAGAAATTTAATTGCATCAATAAGTCTGGACAATCAACTTTACCATTAAACAAGTTATGCAGGAACATGACAGATGCAACTTTTCTACGCGAATACAAACTGGGTATGCCAGCTTGCATCAGCAATTGGCCATGATCACATCCTCTCTGTGGGTAGGTACCAGATGCCCTATATACAAGGTGTTTTAAAAACTTACGCTGAACATCTTCCAGAGCACCAATCTGAACACTATAAAAGGGATTAAAAACCAAGCTACAATATTCAAGTCTCGATCGAATGTAGGCAAAATAGAGAATTTTCAAGCTATCCAAATTGGAAAATGATCTGCTATTCCTCACAATGAAACCCATCAACTTCAAACAGGATGCTGTAATTGTTTGAATATGTCCAGTGAAACTTAAATGTTCATCATATACAATGCCAAGATCCTTGTGCGTTTCAGTCCTAGCCAATGGTACACCACCCACTTTGTAGGGAAAAGCTATACGGCTGGTTTTTCTAGTGTATGTCATCACTTTGCACTTCGAGACATTTAATTCAAGTCTGTTCTCAACACACCACAGCTGCAAGTTGTCAAGGTCTACCTGTAGTCTTGAACAGTCACCAATATCGTGAACACTGGAGTATAACTTGAGATCATCAGCAAATAATAGATGATTACCAGAAATTACAGAGCTTATGTCGTTGATAAATAACAAAAAGAGGAGTGGGCCAAGATTGGAACCCTGTGGAACGCCGGAGCTAGCAGTGAAGGGTTCAGACTTAAATCCATTATAAAAAACATATTGCACACGGTTAGTCAAGTAGGATCCAAAGAATGTTATCAGCCGTCCATCAAGCCCCGCCAAATGCAGCTTGTACAGAAGTGTTGAGTGGTCAACTCGATCGAACGCTTTGGAAAAGTCTGTATAAATAACATCCACCTGACCCCGTCCATCCAAAGCTTCACTTACATACTGTGTGAACAGGGATAAATTCGTCAGTGTTGAGCGCCCCTCCATAAACCCATGCTGGTATTGTGACAAGCGACACTTCACGGCAGGATAAATACGAGCATACATAACTGCCTCAAAAATTTTAGCAAAATTACATAGGATAGCTATCGGCCTGTAGTTGCTGACCCTCGAACGGTCCCCAGACTTAAAAACAGGACAGATCCGAGCAACCTTCCAAACCACAGGGAAGCAATGTGTGCGCAGCGACAAGTTAAACAGGGTTCTAAGGGGTCTGAGAAGAGCATGCGCACAGTCCTTAATCAACAAGGATGGCACCAAATCTGGTCCAGCAGTAAACTTGTTCTTGAGCTTCTTGATGGCTTTAAGAATTTCCTTATCACCAATCACTGTCACACTGACTGCCATATGCGATGGTCCAGAGGTATCTACCGGTTCAGTGATGTATTGAGGACGGTACACACTTTTAAAATAGTTTCCAAAACAGTTAACAATTGTTTGGGGTTCATTATAAACCATGCCATTTTCGTCAGACACAGTACTTGGAATGTTACTTGCTCGCCTCCTTTCCTGCATGTGAGACCAAAATCTAGAGGGATCAATCTTAAGAGACTCTTCAGTTCCACGAACATACTCAGCATATGCCTCTCGTAGCTTGTTTTTAACTATAGATCTAAGAAGACTATACTCTGCATGATCACTATCACGTTTATGCCTCCTATATCTTGCATAGCACCTCTCCTTATTTTTTATATCATTTATTATTTCATTGGTAAACCAGGGAGGAATTATGTCAAGTGTGTGTTTGGCCCATTTAATTTATACAAATGCATTTGCTAATATTTTTTATAATCCAGTTTCCTTACGATGTATTCAGATTCACTTTTAATAGAGAACGCCCACATAAGAAACTGATAACATTTTTTATTACCATTTAGGAAACACGTTAATTATCATATGCGTTTGTTTATTCAAACTGGTTCTGTTTTAAAATCTTTGAATACGTAATTACTAACATAGTACACACATGTTTATATATATATATATATATATATATATATATATATATATATATATATATATATATATATATATAAACATAGTACACACATGTTTATATATATATATATATATATATATATATATATATATATAGAGAGAGAGAGAGAGAGAGAGAGAGCTGCGTAAAACAAACTTTATCTATAGTACAGCGGCAATAGAGACGTTAAAGATACACAGTTCAATTCTAGATCTCGGGTTCAAATCTAACTTGTAGCAGGACGCTTTTCTTTAAACGAGATTTAAAATTGTCTGTCTATCCCTCCCCCCCCCTCTCTCTCTCTCTCTCTCTCTCTCTCTCTCTCTCTCTCTCTCTCTCTCTCTCTCTCTCTCTCTCTCTCTCTCTCTCTCTCTCTCTCTCTCTCTCTCTCTCTCTCTCTCTCCCTCTCTCTCTCTCTCTCTGTGTGTGTGTGTGTGTGTGTGTGTGTGTGTGTGTGTGTGTGTGTGTGTGTGTGTGTGTGTGTGTGTATCGCTTACATATGCTATGTATATGTGTGTAAAATTCGACCAGTTGAATATGGGAACATTCCCCCTTACCAACTTCCATTAATATGGAATGTACCTATCTTCAAAAGGCCGAACTTTGCACAGACACAAACCATCAAAACATACAACAAACAGAAGGGAGACTTAACCTCAACAAACAATAACCTAACATTAAACATATGGTGAACTTATATGACAGCTGTGTGTATGTCACCTACAAACATAAGCAAACAAACATAACCTAAGAAACGTTGTAAGCTCGTAACAAACAAACATTCAGCTAGCGGGGTAGCCGGCAGCCGACATAACCTAAAATACAACACATAACCACAAATGACCACATGCAGCTTATATGTCAACAAACATCAGGCTAATCGGTACATGTCATAACAAACAACCTAACCTAACATACAACACGTGGCTACTTAACCTCAACAAACAAACCGTCGGATAGCGGGAATCAGCATGCTTATAATTCATAATCTAACAAACAACATAACCTAACATGCAACACACACACACACGCGCGCGCGCGCGCGCGTGTGTGTGAACATAACCTCAACAAATAAACAGTCGGATAGCGGGAATCGGCATAACACATGGATACCTAACCTGATTGCGGCCATCTTGGAACATTTGACATCATCTGACAGGTCAGGTGACAACTGACAGCTCAGATAGCGGGAATCGATTAACACATGGAGACCAAATCTGATTGCGGCCATCTTGGAACATTTGACGCCATATGACAGGTCAGATGACAACTGACAAGTCAGGTGACACATGACAGCTGACACGTCAATGGCAGATGACAACTGACATTGACAGGTGGGCTGACAACTGACAGATCAGATGTCAACTGTCAACGTGAATGCGCATTACGGCACGACGCATGTGCAGAAAAAGTGAAGTGGGTGGTCCCGGGTGCCGCCCTATCTACTGAATTATCTATTGAAAAATATGCAGTGCTCTCAACGCGTTATCAAAGTAGAGCGAATGAAAAGAAAATTGTCTAATGATAAAGGAGAAACATGGCTACAATATCGTCAAACCGTAATCGTACCATTTGAAGGTTCACAGCTACCTCAGTTTGTTCGGATTAACAGAGTTATTTTTGAAGTTTAAACCTATATAATATATATATATATATATATATATATATATATATATATATATATATATATATATATATATATATATATATATATATATATAATATGATAATGCTTGACTTTTGCGACTTTATGTGGCTTTAATTATTATCTACGGCTTTAACAGATATTATATAGGATTTTTTTCTTCAGTCTTACTAGCACATCCTGGCTTTTTTCTTTGACAAAATCACAACTTTTGAGACTTTTGAACATTTTCTTCATTGAAGTATATATATTTCACTGACATAAAATAATTATATATATATATATATATATATATATATATATATATATATATATATATATATATATATATATACAAAAATTTTAGATCGTTTATATGAACACTCACTTCTATAACGCACTTGATATATACTAATGCTATACATTATAGTAGCCAACCCAAAGGACGGGGTACACAGTTGTTAGGTAAAAATTAAATTGACATGTTTACATATAATATAATAATTTTTGGAAACAAGTTTCTAGAGAATTTTTATTTAAAAAAAAATCGCTAACAGAGATGTATCGACTGTAAGACTTTGCAAAAATTTCCTGAAATGAACGCGAATTTGGGCCCTTGGAACTCGAAATCAAAATCCGTTTGAAATTTTTTATGTTTATGTTGAAAATTAATAGCGAATATTTAAAATTTAGCGCCCTCTAAACAATGTTGGTAACACTGTTGTAGTCCAATAAGAATAAAGTTAGTTGATCTCGAAGCATCGAACAGAGCGTTTCATTTTCTATACCGGCGATAATTTTTAACAGGTTATGGGGCCCAGATGCTAATGGCCACGTGTGCAATTAGCTGGGAATGCCGGTAAAGAATTGTGAAGTATAACGTTGTGTGTTTCGCGAGAACGTTAACGGAAATGGCATCGAATAATTACATAGTGAATGTGCCGAAACTAAAAGGCCGCGAAAATTTCGCAGAATGGTCTTTTGCTGTTGAAAACTTTCTAGTACTTGAAGGTTTATCTAAGTGTACTACAGAGGTGGTTCCTGATCACGATGCAAAAGCGAAGGCTAAAATAATATTAACATTAGACTCGTCATTGTTTGTACATATAAAAGGTGCAAAAACCACGGTGGAATTGTGGAAGACGTTAAATAATTTATTCGACGATTCCGGGCAAACGCGTAAAATAAGTTTGCTGCGAAAGTTAATTTCAACACGTCTTGATGAATGTGACTCTATGACGGAATATGTTAATCGAATAGCTGATACTGGACAAAAGTTAAGTGGTACGGGTTTAGATATCGGAGATGAACTTTTAGGTTCTATCATGTTAGCCGGTTTAACTGAAAAATATCAACCGATGGTGATGGCTATTGATAATAGCGGGCAGAAAGTGACAGTTGACTCCATTAAGTCGAAGCTTCTAGATATGGATAGTACAGATACTGGCAGTGGGATGGCGTTTGCTGCTGGTAGTAATTCAAGTTCAAGTTATCGACACAGGAGGACACGAACGGCGCATCCGCAAACTGACAAATTCAACAAAAATGGACATGAAGCAAATTCGAATTTAAAAGAATATGTAACTTGCTGGAATTGCAAAGAAAAGGGGCATTTTCGAAGTCAGTGTCCAAAACTAAAACAATTAGCTAGTGGTGGCAATGCCGCGTCATCAAAAAACAAACATTTGTTTAATGTGGTGTTTTCAAATGGAAATTTCAGTAGTAAAGATTGGTACGTAGACTCCGGGGCTAGTTGTCATTTCACTACAAATGAAGATTGGGTGAAGAATAAGAATCATCCGAAATTTCCTGAGATCATGGTAGTGAATAAAGAAAAACTTGCAGTTAAATGTACAGGTGATGTAGCACTAAAAACGTTAGTGGATAGTCAGTGTTTGGATATTACCGTAACAGATGTCATGTGTGTACCGGGACTAACAACCAATTTATTATCTGTAAGCCGAATTATTGAAAATGGAAATTCTGTGATATTTGGTGACCAGATTTGCCAGATTTTCAATCGAGATAATGAACTGCTTGCGACAGCTAATCTGCAAGAAGGTGTGTATAAGTTAAATATACCTGAGGAAGTTTCTCCTGTAGCAGCACCTGCAGTAGCTCTGGTCACGGGGCAGACGTGGCACAGAAGGTTGGGGCATATAAATACAGCGTACCTGAACAAGATGGTAAATGGAGCAGTCGAAGGAATGGAATGTCAAGGACAAAGACAGTTTGATCTAAAAAATTGTATTACATGTTGCGAAGGTAAGCAAACAAAATTGCCATTTAAAAACACTGGTACAAGGGCCTCATCATTGTTAGAAATTATTCGCACTGATATATGTGGACCAATGCAAACACAGTCACTAGGAGGGTCCAAGTATTTTTTAACATTCGAAGATGATTTTAGTCGAATGGGCTTTGTTTATTTTCTAAAAAGTAAGGATGAAGCATTTGGGTGTTTTAAAAATTTTAAGGCAATGGTGGAAAAACATAAGAATATGTCGATTAAGTTTTTACGATCAGATAATGGTGGAGAATTTTGTTTAAATGAATTTGAAAATTATTTGAAGTCAAATGGTATAATACATCAGACTACTAACAGTTATACACCTGAACAGAATGGTATGTCGGAGAGACTAAACCGAACGTTAGTAGAGAAAGCGAGATGTATGCTATATGATGCAAATCTAGAAATTAAATTTTGGGCAGAAGCTGTGCATTGTGCGATGTACCTGAGAAATCGATCAATTGCTTCGGGCATTGACAAGACACCGTTTGAGGTATGGAATGGAAAAAAGCCAAACTTGAAGCATTTGAGAATTTTTGGCAGTCATGCAATGATGCACGTACCTAAAAATTTAAGACAAAAATGGGATAAAAAGTCAAAAGAAGTTATTTTTGTGGGATACGAAGAACAAACAAAAGGCTATAGATTATATGATTATGAAAAGCATGAAGTTAAAATATGTAGAGATGTAATAGTTATGGAAGGAACAAGCAGAAATGATAACTTAAAAAAGAGTTTAGAAATTGTTATAGAAGAAAATAATAATGAATTGTTAGAAATTGAAGATTCAGTGGGTGTTGAAACTGAGGTAACTTCGGAAACAAATTCTGAAAGTGATTCAGGAAGTGAATATTCCAGAGAAGAAGAAGAAGATAGTGATTACACACCTACAGAATTAGTGTCAACTTCAGAAACTATAAGAAAATCTGACAGGGAAAGAAAACCGAAAGGTTATGAAGATTTTGTGACTTATATGATGTGCAAAGATACTTGTGAAGTTAAAAGTGATCCTGTTACGTTGAAAGAAGCTCTCTCCAGGCCAGATGCCGAGATGTGGAGGCAAACTATAAAAGAAGAGTTGGAAAGCTTCAGTGAAAACGACGCCTGGGAACTAGTGGACCTACCTAATGATTTGTCAACGATAGTGCCATGTAAGTGGGTGCTTAAGAGAAAGGTGAGTTGTGAAGGTGAAATTAGGTATCGTGCGAGACTAGTGGCAAAAGGTTTTGTTCAACAACCAGGTATAGACTACGATGAGACTTTTGCACCAGTCATAAGATTTTCTAATTTGAGACTGTTATTTGCATTAGCTGTTAAATTAGGGTTATATATATATATATATATCACCTAGACGTGCAGACTGCTTTCTTAAATGGGGATTTAAAAGAATGTTTATATATGCAAATGCCTGAAGGTATGAATGTGAATCAAAATAAAGTTTTAAAGTTAAAGAAAGCCATTTATGGGCTGAAACAGTCGTCACGAGCTTGGAATAAAAAGGTACATGATGTTTTACTAGAGCTAGGTTATGTGCAATCAGCTTATGAGCCTTGCATTTATAGAAAAAGATCTAAAAATGTATTTACTCTTGTAGCGTTGTTTGTAGATGATTTTTTCTTATTTTCAAATAGTATCAAAGAAACAGATTTTTTGAAAAAAGAGTTGAAGTCTAGATTTAAAATTAAGGATTTGGGAAAAATTAAGGAGTGCTTAGGCATGACAGTTAATATTGATAAGGACAAAAATATTGTTTTAAATCAGAAAGATTATATATTAAAATTGTTAGATAAGTTTAACATGAAAGATGCTAAAGCTGTATGTACGCCAATGGAGGCAAAAGTTAGTTTAGAAAAAGTAGTTTTGACCGAAGAGAATAAAACTAAGTATCCCTACCAGACTTTAATAGGAAGTAAAATATCAGTATTAACAAGACCTGATATTAGTTATAGTTTAAGTTACTTAAGTCAGTTCAATAATAATTATGACAAAAGTCATTGGATGTGTGCCAAACGTATTTTGAGATATTTAAAGGGCACTGCAGATTATTCAATAAAATTTTCAAAAAATGATACTGAATTGAAAGGTTTTGTTGATTCGGATTGGGGTAGTGACAATGTGGACAGGAAATCTTACACAGGTTTTTGCTTCTTACTGTCAAATGGTCCTATTTCTTGGGAAAGTCGGAAGCAGATATCTGTTGCCTTATCAAGCACAGAAGCTGAGTATATGGCAATCACAGAGGCTGCTAAAGAGGCCATATACTTAAAAAATATATTGCAAGATCTAATAGGTGTTGATAAACCTGTAGTAGTTTATAATGATAATATGGGAGCGCAGAAACTGTCATATAATCATATGTATCACAAGCGTAGTAAACATATAGACATAAGGCACCATTATATAAGAGAAATTATTGCTAAAAATCAGATTGTCTTAAAATACTTACCTACTTCAGAGATGCCAGCTGATATGTTTACTAAAGGTTTAACTAGCGTTAAGCATGATAAGTTTGTTAAGTGTTTAGGTTTAGCATTATGAATTTATTTTTAAATATTCTCTAAGTGGGTGTGTTGAAAATTAATAGCGAATATTTAAAATTTAGCGCCCTCTAAACAATGTTGGTAACACTGTTGTAGTCCAATAAGAATAAAGTTAGTTGATCTCGAAGCATCGAACAGAGCGTTTCATTTTCTATACCGGCGATAATTTTTAACAGTTTATATATATATACATATACATATATATATATATATATATATATATATATATATATATATATATATATATATATATATATATATATATATATATATATATATATAGATGTACAAGTGATGTTGAAGATTTTGAGCTCTAAGTGCATAACTACAGTGTGGTCAGGTGTGATTCTGCAAGTCGACACACAGGAGGAGTGTTGGTGTATGTCAGAGAGGGTATAGAGTTTAAAGTGAAACAGAAATATGTGTTGGATGGAAACTACTGGTGTCAGTTTCTCGAAATCAAAGTACACAATACAAGATGGAATATAGGGGTAGTTTATCACTCTCCAAGTTTTAGCCATTCGGTGTTCATAGACGCGTTTGAGGACTGGTGTGAGTCTCATTTTGCTGGAAGTACAAGGTTGGTGATGTTAATTTCGATTATTTGGATTGTAATTCTTTCTACAGTAATAGGTTCAAGGATGTCATCCAAACATTTGGTATAGAACAACTAGTGAATGAGGCAACTAGATGTACGGATAGAAGTTGTACTTTAGTAGACTATGTTTTGACAAATAGTAAAGATATTTCTGTGAATGTACACCATCTGCCAAAAATTACTGATCATTCCATTGTTAGTTTAAACTTTGCTTCGGTTTCAAGAGTGGAGTGTGATCATACAGAAATTATAACCAGAGGATGAATGATGACTCTGTCCGTAATATATATATATATATATATATATATATATATATATATATATATATATATATATATATATATATATATATATATATATGTTTAGAGTTGATTGATAATTCGTGGAATTTAGACAGCATAGATGTAGATGTTATTTTTAAGGATATTGTAGATAGATGTAGGATAGTTTCAGACAGATTTGCTCCTCTTGTTACATATATAGGGTTGCTAATAAACAGGTTCCTTGGTATGATCAAGATTTTGAGCTCTAAGTGCATAACTACAGTGTGGTCAGGTGTGATTCTGCAAGTCGACACACAGGAGGAGTGTTGGTGTATGTGAGAGAGGGTATAGAGTTTAAAGTGAAACAGAAATATGTGTTGGATGGAAACTACTGGTGTCAGTTTCTCAAAATCAAAGTACACAATACAATATGGAATATAGGGGTAATTTATCACTCTCCAAGTTCTAGCCATCCGGTGTTCATAGACGCGTTTGAGGACTGGTGTGAGTCTCATTTTGCTGGAAGTACAAGGTTGGTGATGTTAATTTCGATTATTTGAATTGTAATTCTTTCTACAGTAATAGGTTCAAGGATGTCATCCAAACATTTGGTATAGAACAACTAGTGAATGAGGCAACTAGATGTACGGATAGAAGTTGTACTTTAGTAGACTATGTTTTGACAAATAGTAAAGATATTTCTGTGAATGTACACCATTACTGATCATTCCATTGTTAGTTTAAACTTTGCTTCGGTTTCAAGAGTGGAGTGTGATCATACAGAAATTATAACCAGAGGATGAATGATGACTCTGTCCGTAATATATATATGTTTAGAGTTGATTGATAATTCGTGGAATTTAGACAGCATAGATGTAGATGTTATTTTTAAGGATATTGTAGATAAATGTAGGATAGTTTCAGACAGATTTTCTCCTCTTGTTACATATAGGGTTGCTAATAAACAGGTTCCTTGATATGATCAAGAGCTTAAGCGTAAAGCAAAAGAGAGGGACTGCGCTTATAACATTTTTAAGACATCTGTGGGAGATACATGTGAGCATTTGTGGACTGTATACAAGTTGTATAGGAACGAGTTTGTAAATATGCTAAAGGATAGAAAAAGGAAATATTTTGAAAGGAAAATTGACTCAAATAGGGGTAATTCGAAGGACATGTGGAAAACACTAAAAACCCTGTACAAAGCTGAAGGTGATGCGGTGAACTTTCTGGATTTCAATTTCGGCTGTGATGGTAGGCTTTCTTTTGCAGCAACGAGAAAGGAGGCATGTGCAAAATTCAATGTATATTTTGTAAATAGTATTAATGTGATTGTAGATTCCATTCCAAGGGGTTGTCCTTGGTCTCATGAGGGTTATCCATTGGTTGCATGTTCTTTTGTTGACTTTGAGCCTGTGACTCTGGCTGATCTGAATAAATATGTAAACATGATGAAAAAAGGTAGCATCACAGGGATCCTCAGCGCGGAGTTTTTGGGAGGATCCTTTGGAGTGATTGGTCATGTAATTTTGAATTTTATTAATGTCTCCCTCAAATATGGTGCTTTTCCAGAGGCCCTTAAGTGCCGTACAATTATACCAATTCCAAAAGGAGAGAAAGATGTTCGCCCTGTGAATACTCTGCCGAGTGTTGAGAAGCTTTAAGTATACTTATACTTTATTGGCTGAAATTACACAATACGTCTATACAGTAAGTCCATTTTGACTTGTATTGTATATAGTGACATAATTTCAACAGTTTATGCTAAAAATACTTGACACTGCCTTATCCAAATATGACATACTTCCAATTTTGACAAACCATTTTAAATAAACTTTTTATACCATTTTTTCTTCCATCTTACATTTCCAATCACTGCCTTCATTTACTACTAATCTTCCCACATCCATCATTACTTTCTCATCATCATTCTTCATTTACTTTCCATGTTTATACCAAATTTATAAAATTTTATACAAAGCTGAACCGCTTCATTCTATTGGAACATTTTGTATATTGTCAGTTAATGGATTATTTTCAGAAAAACAAACTGTTTGTTGGTTATCAGTCTGGGTTTAGAAAGCATAATTCTTGCGAGACTGCTTTGCAGCTGACGATTTCTAAGTGGAAAGAAGCAATAGATCAAGAGAAATATGTACTAGCTGTGTTTGTTGATCTAAAGAAAGCTTTCGAAACAATCGACAGGGATATTCTTCTGCGGAAGCTGGCATATTATGGTATTGGTGGAAATGTGTTAGGATGGCGGAGGCAATACTTGACGGGCAGGACACAGAGGACCAGATTAGAAAAAGAAATATCAGATGAGGTGGTGTGCTGCGCTGGAGTTCCTCAGGGGAGTATACTCGGACCCCAACTTTTTATCATTTACATGAATTATATTAATTTCAGTGGAGATTTTGAATATATAAGTTTGTTTGCTGACGACACATTGATTGCCTTACTGGAGACAATGTTGCAAATATGGTTATAAGGATGAATGAAGTTCTTGATAGGTTTGCTGCATACCTGCATGTAAACTGACTAGGGTTGAATGCGAACAAAACAAAAGCTATGTTATTGGGTAGTAAGTATAGGCTGAAGAAGACAGATTTAAATAATGCAACTTTGATGTTCGAAAACAAAAGGATATAATTTGTAAAAGAAATGGAATATTTGGGTTTGTCTTGGATGAGGCACTTAGCTTTAAGAGTCACTCTGAGTACATAAGCAAGAAAATAGGGAAAAAATTATTTTTGTTCAGCAGACTCAGTCACCATTTGTCAGTGTATGCTAGTATCACGGTGTATCGCACACTGTTACAACCTCATTTTGATCACTGTGCTACCTTGCTTCACGTGATGGATCTGAACTCTCTGAATGTGTTACAGAAACTGCAGAATCGTGGAATGCGAATTGTCTTAAAAGTGAGCAGATATACACCTATAAAATTGATGCTAGCGACTTTGAACTGGCAATGCGTTGCAGATAGACTGTACTATTTAACAATGATATTTGTTTTTAAACTTGCGAAGAATCTGTTGCCAGCCTATTTAGATTCATTTCTGGTTTTTAACAGAGACATTCACCAATATAATACAAGGGGTGCTGATGGTCTGCACATATATAGAACCTATACAAGCGAAGCAATGAAGCCAGTGTTTTTTAGAGGTATCAGCGAGTTTAACAGTTTACCTGATGATTTAAGAAATTGTGGTACATTGGATTTATTCGGGAGGAAACTTTTTCAGTTATTGATGTTGAGAGCACATGTATGATTAAATGTTAATTTGTTTGTATGCATTAGGATTTCCTATATTGAAATAAACTTATTATATATATATATATATATATATATATATATATATATATATATATATATATATATATATATATATATATATATATATATATATATACAGGGTGTTTCTAAATTGATGCGAAAAATTTCACAGAGTGATTCCTTGGTGAAAAATAAGGGGTGTCTTTTCTATAAAGTTTTTCTTGAAACCCCTTCTTCTCTAAGTTACAGTCCTTTGAAATTTTGGCAAAAAAAGTTTTCATTAAATTTCTCCGTTATAGAATAATTTAAAAAAACGAAATTTTGCAGATGCATAAGGCTAACAAAATGACAGTTTCAAAAGGATTTTATAGCCCTAAAATGTTATCACAAGAGGGTGAAAAAACCTACCCTTGCATTATTTTTTATCAGTACTTTTTATTGTGTGTACCGTTTTCTATTTAAAAAAAAAGATTTAAAAAGAAGGATTCATTTAGTAACTTTTTTATGTCTTGACATTTTCTCATAAAATTCTTAGTTTCATCACAAAAAAATAAAATATTACTCAGATCGATGTCACATGAATTTACAGAGTTATTTTATTTTTTTGTGATAAAACTAACAATTTTATGAGAAAACGTCAAGATATAAAAAAGTTGCTAAATGAATCCTTCTTTCTGACTCATTTTTTTAAATAGAAAACGGTATACACAATAAAAAGTACTGATAAAAAATAATGTAAGGGTAGGTTTTTTTACCGTCTTGTGATAACATTATAGGGTTATAAAATCCTTTTGAAACTGTCATTTTGTTGGCCTTATGCATCTGCAAAATTTTGTTTTTTTAACTTATTCCATAACGGATAAATTTAATGAAAACTTTTTTTTCCAAAATTTCAAAGGGCTGTAACTTGGAGCAGAAGGGGTTTCAAGAAAAACTGTATAGAAAAGAGACCCCTTATTTTTTGCCATAGAATCACCCTGTAAAATTTTTCGCATCAATTTAGAAACACCTGTATATATATATATATATATATATATATATATATATATATATATATATATATATATATATATATATATATATTGTGACGAGGTCTTGGCTTGCAGACCGTTTTTCGGTGACCAGGATTGACGGTTACCATCGGAGGATTTCGGGCGCCAGATTTTTAAAGGGTTTACTCCCTGTTGAGGATGTCTGCGACCTCTTCACTGAACTCTGACCGATATACCGATCAGAGTACCTGGGTAACTCTGTGGAGAAGGGTTCGGTAGCCCTTAGGTAATATAGGCTAAATTTAGTGACCCCCGAGTGAGCGGACTTTAATCGCTGACTCGGCGTGATCCGACCACTTCTGTTTTAACGAAAGGTGTAGCAGATTTTGTATGTTACGGGGTTGGATAATAATTAATCAAGGCCTTTAATTTACCCAACCCTATATTACAGATTTGAAACTATTTACAAAAAATATATATACAGAACGATATTTACAAAATATGTACAAATAAAACATGCGGATACTAACATCAATCGGAACGTGGACCTCGCTAAAGCGGTAAAGGTTAGTGCGTGACGAAGCGTACGGATTCGGTCAGGTATATATGACACGGACGGTATTTCACTCAAGCGAGGATACGGCAGGCGGGCAACACACAGCGATAGACAACATCAGACTACCAGCTATAACTTCTCCGTCGATGCAGGGGACAGCGGAGACGAAAAAGCGCAGACGGGGGAGACGGGATGACAGTTCCCGGAGGCCTATGCGGACTGTGAATTCTCAGCATCTCCGCTAGGGTCAAATCGGGACGATCTTGATTACTTTAGTGAGCTGTGAATCCTCAGCGTCCTCACCAAAATAACACAAGAGCTTATACTGTATGGGGTGGAAAGCCGGGAGCCAGATGAAGTGTACAGCGCTAATTGGAAAGGAAAGTATCACTTAGAGTGACCTAGATAGGCTGTGAATCCTCAGCGTCCCTATCGGGATCAAACCAAGATGAATATATCTCGATTATTTATGTGAGCTGTGAATCCTCAGCATCCTCACAAAAATAATGCAAGACAATCTAACATACGGGAATTGTCTATAGGGACGGCGGCAGGTCAGGAAAAGCAGAAATAATTTACTTGAGGAGATTTGGACTGAGACGCGTGATGATTTAAAAGTATGAAAATTCGCTACAAAATATGAATTACTTAAAACAGATAATTCTCACCTATAACAATATTTTCGGATACGGAAATCGACCAACGAGGTGCGCTCGGACGGCAAACGGAAACTGAATCGGTGCGGACTCGTGGCGACTTAATAACTTAACAGCTGAATTAACAATACTATACTGCTTGTGCCCCGTGTCGCTTCTCCTTTTATATGAATTTCACAGCCAGCCCAAAAACTCTGCCATGCTTGGAATTTTATCACCTTATCACAACCGGATAAGATAATAAGTATGAAATACCTTTTTAATTAAATATAAATCGCCTTAAAATATTTCGTGGTGAAAACATTTTAGCAAATATTTATATAGTTTATATTTAATTGTTTTCTATTTAATTAATTATATAATTAGAAATTATGCATTTTGTACCCCAGACCGATAGAAAATAATACTTCATCACAATATATATATATATATATATATATATATATATATATATATATATATATATATATATATATATATATATATATATATATATATATATATATATATATATATATATATATATATAATCTTTTGGAATGTTGCACTAAATATACACTTTATTTGTTTGCTGTAGTTTCAGTGATTTGTTATTTATTTATATATATACACACACACACACATACACACACAGGGTAGCCCATTATTCTGGGATTCCTCGATATCTCCTAAGCTATTCAAGTTATCAAAAAAAAAAGTTTTCTTTTTAAAGATTTATAACCTAAAAGTATTTTAAACTATACAGCATGTCTCATAAGTCACCGGCAGCATGCAGCTTTGATATTTTAATTAGAATACCCTATATATTATTACATATTTCGATCCTACGTAAAATTTCAATGTTACTTTATACAAGGTACTATATGTCATAAATCAATAGATTTTGAGATATTCAATTTTTTCAAAAAATTTAGACACAGGTTTGCAAAAAACCTAATACTTCCTCTGAAAAGAAAGATATCAACATGTTTCTTGTTGTAAGCTTAAGCTTAATATTCCTTAACTACGGATTAAATGTCATACTTCGATTTGCAATATACAGGGTGTTTATCTAGACTGTTTGCTTTGTCATATTTCAGACGCTAAAAACTATATATTTATTCTAATGAAACACCTTGTATATTTTTTCTGAATCTTATAGAGAATTCAATTCTGCATCGATCTATGGTGCATACTATACACCTATTATATATTATATATTAGTTTAAGGTTAGAATCAATTGTTTATTTTATTGGGTTGAATTAAATAGTCTCTAATTAATTAGTAGGCTTTGACATTATTTAGTCAATTTGGCAAACAAATAGTATCAAAATGTATATAGGCAGTTGAGCTTGTAATAACTGACTCTTTCAGGTCAAACAGGTTTTAATAACAATCTATAACAGCAAAGAAGAACTTAAGATATTGTATGTGTCTTATAGGAGTTCCATAAAATTTAGCAAAAAATTAACATTACAATGTGAATATTTTATTTATTAGAATTTGAGCATGATGGGGCTCCAGTGCTTTTCACTAGACCCATTATTCAATTCCTAAATGAAATGTGGCCAAATAAATGGATTGGCGGAGGAGGTACGACTCTGTGGCCGGCGAAATCACCTGATATTAGTAAATTAGACTTTTTCCTTTGGGATGTTCTGAAAAATAGTGTTTAAAATACACCTGTAAGAACACGAGACGACATGTACCAGCGCATAAAAAATGCCTTTTTGCTAGTTACTGTTGAAATGTTGTCGAATGTAGGATCTAATTTCATAAAGAGATTTAATCTTTGTGTACAACATAATAGAAATGCATCTGAGCCTTTCATTAATTAATTTTTTTGTGGAATACTACATAACTATATTTACTACTATTTAATTATTACACTGTTTACTAGTTCAAATAATTTAATCATGCGTGATATTTTCGCGTAAACTCCACATTTAATTGTTTAACATATTTATTAGAATACAATCTAATATAGTAGTTTTGTAAAACATTTATTACTCCGAGAATATGAATATTACATATTGAAAAAGTTGAAAATGCTCCAGGCACTCATCTTTTTCAATTGACGTTTCCTTAATAAAAGGTACATAAGGTTGTTTACTAGAATAGGCCTTCGAGGCATTGAGTTATCCAATAATAATAATAATAATAATAATAATAATAATAATAAAAATAATATAATAATAATAAATTGACTAAATAATGTCAAAGCCTACTAATTACTTAAAGACTCTATTTAACTCGACCCAATAAAATAAATAATTGATTCCAACCTTAAAACTATATGTAATAGGGGTATAGTATGCACCATATATCGATGCAGTGTTGAATTATCTATAGGATTCAGAAAAAATATACAGGGGGTTTCATTTGAAAAAAAAAATAGTTTTTAGTGTCTGAAATATGACAAAGCGAACAGTCTAGATAAACACCCTGTATATTGCAAATCAAAGTATAACATTTTTTTTTGAAAAAACTTAACTCAAAAACTTATAATTTATGACATATAGTACCTTGTATAAAATAACATTGAAATTTTATGTAGGATCAAAATATGTAATAATATATAGGGAGTTCCAATTAAAATATCAAAGTTGGATGCTGCTGGTGACTTATGAGACATGCTGTATAGTTTAAAATAATTTTAGGTTATACATCTTTAAAAACAAAGCAATGTTTTTTTTTTGATAACTTGAATATCTTAGGAGATATCGAGGAATCCCAGAATAATGGGCTACCTGTATATACAGTATGTCCAAGATAAGGAGAGCCACCATGGGTATCTCCAGAACGGTAGCAGATACAGACTTGGTTAAATGGGAGAAAAGTTGCGCACTCAAAAGCCCAACAAAACGGCGGTTAGACATGTCCGAAAAAATTTTTGGTTTATAAGATATTTCGAAAAATTTGGATTTTTTGATTTTACATTTTTTTTTTTTTTTTGGCCTTGATGGCAGACCTCCACCAATACCGATGACACTTCTCTGCAGAATCTTTTCATTTTCTTTAACGTAGCGTTGCTAATTTTTTAATCCAACATTTCGTCTTTGCGGGACCATCATCACCTTTTTTTCAAACGCAGCCCTTATTTTCTGATATCATATTCTGAACGTCTTTTTATTTCAAATTCAACGATGTGTCACACTTTGTGATTTAGTACCATTTTAGTCTTTTTGTCAACCTTAATCAAGAAAATTCTTATTATGGACCTATTATGGACCAACTATTAGATACAGCAGGATGGAGCACCTGCACATAATTCCAGAACCGTTCGGGGATATCTTCCAAGGAGATTTCCAGATAAGGTAATCAGCACATATTCGGAAACACTCTGGCCAGCGTGTTCACCAGATATAACCCCGCTTGATTTCTTCGTATAGGGATATGTTAATAATCATGTATGTCAGCAAAATTTTTCTACAGAACAAGATCTGAGGAGGTTAGTTCTGAAAACATTTGCCAATCTTACTTCACAAATGTTGACTAGGGTTTTAGAATCGACAGTTAGAACGTGCTATTTGTGCTTGGAAAATAGTTGAAGTTTATTTCAACATATGCTCTAAATTTCGCTGTTTTGTTGGTATTCGTTTTTTTTTTAATTTTTAGGTTCTCTGGTAATGTAATTTTTTTGTTCCGTGTTTATTCCATTAATTATTGCCTTAATTCATCCAAATAAAGCAGCCAAACTGGTTACAGAGAGGAAAATAAGCAATTATGAATCCAGAGTAAAAGTCTCTAAGTCTCTATTTAGCTGATCCCGTTTAAAAATCTGTTTGTTTCTGAAGACGCTACTGTGTAAGCAAACCCAGTCATATTATAGTATTCCGATCTGGCTGGTTTTCTAATTACTTTAATTTTACGATTTAGGGTATTTTATGTACCAAAAACAAAGTCATGATCTCAAGACTTCGAAAGTTCTTGTACAAAACTGTTCTATATAAATGCACTTACTCACATCGCCGATTTTTTATGTTGCGATTTTTTGGTTAAGAATGAGCTGAAAGGAATTTTTTTACACGACTATTTGACAGTAGGGTTTCACATTCCAAAAGAATATGCAACAAATTAGATGCTTTATAGGTAAATACAGTTTACAAGTGATATTACCAATTGCCTGTTACTATGTGCGGGTGATATCTAATTCACACTGCAAAATGTTGTAAAGAGAAATATGCAAGTTTAAAATAAATTGATATTCAAAGAGCAATGTGGCAACGTTGTACCGAGAAGAATGTAACATTGTTGACACTGCATTTCTTCTGGCGGTTTTTCTTAACACAATCCCAAATATCTGGCAGACATCTGACACACTGCAATAAGAGATATAAATGTGACGTATCTATGTATCTTCAATTTTCTCTGTAAAGAAGAAGTGTTTGTAAAAAGTGTTTGTCGCATCCAGACTTTTTATTATGAGTAGCAGAATCTTCACCACATGACTGTACACTTATTTTCTTATGCTGGTTGCATTTTCGCGCATTCACTGTTTTTTGAATACCTAGTAATATTCTTTATAAACTCAGTGGGCAGTTCTCCCGATGTATAACATTCTCAATCTGCACTTTTTTGTAATATTCATTGATAACAAATTAAATTATCCAGTTTATTAATAATAAACTGACAGATAAATAAGGTTGGAACTGAAATGGTCTCAAAAACTTTGAAAAATTGTAATTATAATCTGGACATATATTTACTATTTTAGTATAAGTATGTTTTATGAAAATTCGCTGCCATAACGCACTTGCTGCGGCCACACTTTTTTGTTATTATGAACAAACCTTATTAAGGCGCCTTTTATTAATGTTTTCAAATATATCAGAATAAATGTGTGCTTTTGTAAAGGGTGACTATATATGCATCAATATAATTAAAGATTCTAACTGAATAGGAAACTCGCTTATTAAGATTTGAAATATTTTTATAACTCTCTGCAACAACGCAGTATGTAGCCTTTTTTTATACTTTTATTTGCTATTCGCCATTTTTTTAAAATAAAACTCGCTACCACAAGTAACTTGCTGCATACAAGTTTTTTAACAATTATTTACTGTTTAACAAGAGGAAATTTTTATGCAAATTTGTTACCATTACGCATTTGCTGCGCCCACACTTTTTTGTTATTGCGGATCGACAAATCTTATCAAGTACCTTTTATCAATTTTTCTCAACTATCGGAATAAATGAGTGCTTTTCTGAAGGCTTCACAATATATGTATCAAGATTATTGAAGATTCTAGCTGAATGGGAAGGATTTAAGATTTGAAATGAATGAAAAACTTTTTTTAATACTTTTATTTACTATTTGATTACCATTTTTAAAAATTAAAACTCGCTACCACAACAAATTCGCTACCAAAACGCACTTTCTGCGTCAACACTTTTTTGTTATTGCAAATGGATAACTCTTATTAGATGCCTTTTATTATTTTTTCAAATATCGGAAAAAATCTTTTATTGTCATTATTTATATTTCTTTAAATTTAAATATCTACCCAAATTTTGTAAATTATATATCATTAATTTTTTTAGACACAATAAGCTGTTAAACTTTAAATAAATGTGCATGTTAAAGATACTATCTGCCTGAACCGCATTTAATCTCTCCACTTTTGCTGTTTCTTCAATTGGCTTAGAAAATCTGTTAGTTCTTGAATAGTTGGAGATTATATGTCTTCGCATATGACTGCCGCGAGGATATTCCAAAGCCTAGATGCTCTACATAAGAACGAAGATTCATAACGAACCATTCGAGAAGTGGATAATTTGATGCTGAAACTGTGTGCTTTTTTACTAAAACGGTTTAGCCGATTCACAGTCGCAAGTGGGGACACTAACAAGGCAATTTTTAGAGAGCAATGTCGATAGTAGTACCGATAGAAGACGCGGAGGTCCCCAACTTTTCCCATGTGGTTGGAAGAAATGAGATAGCTGAATCTCGCATATAAGGTGAACAGCTCGTTTCTGAATAGAATCTAGGAGAGACAAGGTTGTCTTTGGGGCAGCACGTCAGACATGAGAACGATCTTTCAACTGTAGGCGTATATGTGCTTTATACAGCGTGTAGCATTCCCATTTTGGACAATGGAAATCAACATGATTTATCCTTGGTTATTCATTTAATATTAATAATTACTTTAAAATAAAAGTTCCAGGTAGCACAGCTGTACCTTTTTTTTCTTTTTGCGTATCCATGGGTTCCACATCCCAGAAAAGTTAGACGAAGTAAGGAACCATGGCGGGCTTATAAATCTGTTTTAGACCACCTATTACCTATATATATATATATATATATATATATATATATATATATATATATATATATATATATATATATATATATATATATATAACCTCAGCAGAAGCATGACAAACAATAAGTGTTTATTACGATAGACCTTTTATCATGTAGAGGGCGTAAGTTTCACTGCGGAAGCATATGGCAACTTGAACAACTAAAGGACAATTATCATTTATTACTCTATTTATTTTCGGAACTTTCCACCCAACTGAAAGAAGTTGGTAAGAACCTAAAAATAATAACTTTTTCTGTCTCTATAGCACTGTTCTAAAGAGAATGAAGTTAACGAACAGACCGCCGGGTCGATGATTCTTCTCTCCGATGGTGCTGTTCTAGAAGTAATAATGGCTTCCTAAGAATTTTTGAAGAAGATATTTTCTGGAATCATCCGCCCAGTGAACTTATGTTCGGCTTTTGAAGATATTTCCTTGTGGGTTGTAAAGTATGTAGTTGTTGGTAAACCCATCATTTTACGTTTAGGAACTTCATAAGCCCATTAGCGTCTATTCGCAGAAAATATTGAATAATGAATGCAGAGATGTGTTAAAAAATCAAAAAATAATTGCATAAAATGCATCCATTACAAAACCAAAACAGTAGAGCAGTTGATGGGTGAATTGCCAGCAGCATGAGTTACAGCCACCCAGGCAGTTACACACACTGGAGTGGATTATGCAGGACCTAGTCAGGTACGAGCTACAGGGGGCAGAGGTCACAAATCTTGCAAGCGCTATCTGGCAATATTTGTGTGCTTATCAACAAAAGCAATTCACATATAAGTGGTGAGCGACAAGTGCACTGGGTCGTTCATGGCTGCCTTAAAAAGGTTCACATCCAGAAGAGGTATCTGTTCCCATATGTAGAAGCAAACTCAGCACACAAACAGATACCATAATAATCAGCAAAGAATCTCAAATCCAAGATAATACCGCACACATCGATTTGCAAGGGGACCCAATACCACCCTCAGCATCTCATTTTGGAGGGCTCTGGGAGGTAGTTGTGAAATCAGTGAAATACCACCTCGAGCGAGTAAGTAGAGAAACACGGTTGACATATGAAGAACTAACCACTTAACTCATCAAATAGAAGCATGTTTAAATTCAAGACCACTTTGTCCATTATCTGATGGTGTCAACGAATTTCAAGTATTGAATCCTGGCCATTTCCTCATCGGAAGAGAACTACTAGCACCACCAACAGTCATATCTGAGAACATTGATGGTAATTTACAGGGAAGGTGGAGAACAATAAATAAAAGCTAACAATAATAGTGCAGAAAAATGGCTGCTGGACAGGATAGTAAAAACATACCCAGACAATCAAGGGATACCAAGGGTACCATAAATTTGAAAAACAGTGGGTGTAACAATGGAAAGGCTCATACATAAGTTAGTTCTATTACCCAATGCAACCAATCACCAAGAAAAAAGTATTGTTCATGATGGCTATGGAAAGAACAGCAGCCACAACGTTGTATCACATTGAGTATCCACAGCCAGGGTTCTACATTGAACATATTGCAAATGCAAAAAATGAGAGAGGAACGTTTAAAATTGAAACAAGGTTCGAAAAAGAGAAACTCGTGAACGACACAGTCAGCGAGGTCGACTGTTGAGTTGGAAGAGTTGTACAAAGCAATGAAATTTCTTCGTGTGCTATTCATTGTGCCTTATTAATGTCACAAATTGAAGTAAAATAGGTTGAACAATCATGGATAGGAGCGGTGTTAGTTAATGACCTCAGTAAGAGGGAGACAAGTGGATTCATTCGACAACTCCTGACCTCAGTATTTGGTGTAAATGACGAAATATATTGGTCAATGGAAGCACCTAATCAAATTCTAGGAGTGTATTACAACACAGAACGATACTTTCCAATAGCCGACAATGAATTAAAACACAGCATGGCCTTATCGGATAACTTTTATGTGTGTTCACCAGCTATGGCACATATAGAAAGCAGCCATAATTGTATTATAGAAGAAATATACCAGTGAGAATACAGAATGTCCAATCAATCACCAGCCAGTCAAGTCAACAATTTGAAAGCAACTTTACACTAGAAACTCATGGGTGTTTATAAACGACTCTAGTATTGTAAATCATATGCAACGGCCAAAGGAAAGAAGTTAAGATAAAGCAAATATCCATATCCCAAGACTGTATCATTAAGAAAAAACTATGATGCTAAATTCCAGACAGGTAGAAGGTGTGCCTATCGTAGGTGGATTCGTGAAACCAGTACCAAGGAATTTAACGCTATCAAGAGCACTAACAGCTTCAGTGGCAATCCCCAACAAGCTATGGTAAGACCACATGATGATTTGAAGGACATCATTCAGAAAGAACATCAAGAATAGGACCATCTCCAAGAATGCCGATGGCTCTACTGTTTTGCAGACGATATGCAATTATATATTCCTCTTAGTGTCTCTAATGCCGATGAACAGATTGGGGGGTAAATGGAGACCTGCAGAGAGTTCAGACGTGGGTGTGGAGCAACAACCCCAGCTTCAGTCCTGAGAAGTGGAATTTTCTCATTCTTGGCACCTCCTATAATGTTCGACAGGTCCGCAGTCTTCGAATGTCTGTGTTGTTTGGGTCTGATACCTTGTCCCATTCTGATAATCCCAGAAATTTAGGATTGATACTGGATGGGAACCTGCGGTTCTCCAGACATGTGGACCATCTCTGCCGCTCTGCGTTCTATAGACTGCGACACCTGTATCAAACCCTCTTCAAAAGCCTATTCAAACAATGAAGAAAATAAGTAGTGCAGCCTTTGAGCTATCTGAGAAGACAAGCTTGGGTCAAATCTAAGACCAGTTTTTGTAAAAATATGACCTAATTTTTACATTCAAATTTGGCACAGACGCACACATGCACCCAGGAAACGATTTATGGTTTTCTAATACTGGCGAGGTACCATTTTGTATTTCAGTAGCATATACCTTTTTGCTTATGTATGCGACAAATTATGCAGATATCAAAATATAGATACATCACATTAAATGTTAATAAGACGTTCTTATTACATACTACAAGAAACATAATTTGAAACGGATACCTGTGTTATGTATATGATACTTCAGCATAACATGTGAATTTATTTGTTTGCTGTAGTTTTTGTGATTTTTTATTTGTTTACGTGGACTGCAGTTTCGAACCTTCCTGGTTCAACATCAGCACACTACTGACTGATTGTTCCTGTGTGTTCTATGTGTGAAGTTGTATGTGACACCTGCATGTATGTATGTATGTATGTGCTTTTTTTATATGACAGACTACCTTATGTAGCCTTTCTAACCCTTGACACAGCCCTGGTACTGCTTTCGCATTTCTTCGGGGCTGCGTCGTTTGATGGTTTTCCACGACTTCACTGCTTCGCCTTATTCCCTACATCCCCCGTCCTCTTGCGAGATTAGGGATTCGGGGGCGGTTCCTCATTTGGTAAATTATCCATAGCTCTCCTTATTTCCTGTTTTGCCTTCAGGATGCTCGTAACGAATATCTCTACGGCATTCCAGTTCTTCACGTTGTCTAACATTTCAGTGACTAGATTTTCTGCTGTAACTTCCTTGCCTATTGTCAGTCTTAACTCCATTCTCTAGTGCTCCCACTCTAGACATTCGAACAGAGTGTGCTCCACGTCGTCACATCTGTCACCGCATTCTATACACGATGGGCTGTTGATGATTTTAAATCTATGAAGATACGCCCGGAATTCCCCATGACCTATCAATGCCTGGGTGAGGTAGTATCCCACCTGCCCATGTCTTCTTTCTATCCACCTGTTTATCCTGGGTATGAGGGAGTGGGTCCAGCGGCCTGTTTCTTCTCCACTCCACCTGGACTGCCACCTTCCGAGAAGCCTTTCACATGCCCTTCTTTTAATTTCAGCTTTGCCACTTCTGTTCTCCGGGAGTATAATTTCACGTCGCATCTCTTGATAGATTTCCTGCCGCTCTTTTACCAAGAGCTCTACTGGTGGTATACCGCTGAGTACCAAAACCGCACTCTCAGATACAGTTCTGTAGGCGGAAATTACCCTTAACGCACTACATCTCTGCACCGAAGCAAGCCTTTGCCTGATCACCCTTCTATCCACAGCTTCGGCCCAAACTGGTGCCGCATACAGCATTTTGGCATGCACTACGCTATTCAATAGTCTTCTATTTAATTCACTCGGTCCACCAATATTTGCCATAAGTCTGGCCAATTTAGCGACGGTCGCTGCTGCTTTTGCTGTTGCCTTATCTACCTGTTCTCCATAACGAAGCCCCCCATCTATCTGTATGCCCAAGTAGGTGACTGATCTCTTCCACTGAACCACTTGTCCATTTATCTCTAGAGTGGGATTTTCAAACACTCTTTTGTCTGTGATCAGGACTGCCTCAGTTTTATGGATGGCTAGCTTTAGGTCATTCCTTGAGAGCCATCGATAAGCCCTATCCAAACTATCGTTTACAATTATTTCTAGTTGCCTAGAAGTTTTAGCTGTTACAACCACTTCTGCGTCGTCAGCGAAGCCGACAATAGTTGCATTTTCTGGCATATCCATCTGGAGGAATTCATCATACATTAAACTCCACAGAAATGGCCCGAGCACCGATCCCTGTGGAACACCCACCGTAACTTTGTACTCTGTTCTTTCGTCGCCTGCGCTATATAGTAGTGTTCTATCGCTTAGGTAGTCACTGACCATTTTGAGCAAATACGCAGGTGTTCCTTTTTCCTCTAGCGCTCTCAGTATTGCATCCCACCTAGCGGTATTAAAAGCATTCTGTACATCCAATGTGACAAGCGCACAAAACTCTTTTTGTCTCCAGTTTCCCTGTTTCACTTTCTCTGCAATGCTGACAACCTTTAAAATTGCATCTACCGTGGACCTTCCCTTCCTAAAACCGTATTGCTGCGGTGAAAGCCCCCCAGTCCCATCGATGTGTGCCTCTAGCCTATGCAACAGCATTCTCTCGAATAGTTTTCCTATTGTGTCTATCAGGCATTTTGGCCTGTAGGAAGATGACTCATCAAGATGCTTATTACCCTTATAGAAGAGTATTAACGTCTACTGTTTCCATGTATTGGGAAATACTCCACAGACCAGACATGCGTTAAAAACCTCCAAGAGCAACTCTGGCCAAACCCTCATAACTACTTTGAGGATTTCATTTGGAATTCCATCTGAACCTGAGGCTTTGCCTGTTGGAATCTTTTTCCCAGCATTTTGTAATTCTTCCAGGGTAAACATGTGCTCCCAAGCAGCGCTGCCATTTTGATATGGCTTCTTAGTCTCATTTTCTCGTGGAAACAATTCTTCTACTATCTGTTGTACCAGGGTAGGATCCTATGGACAGGGCCTTTTTTGTTTGTCCCAGCTTTTTTATAACCAGCTGATAAGGCATTCCCCATGGGTCGTTTTCGATCTCCCGGCACAGGTCTAACCACACATTTGCGAAAATCTTAATGTCATCTGCATACATTAAAAAAGGAACATGCAAAACATGTTTTAACTGGGTCAAAAAATATATTAAACAGTAGTGGACCGAGTATGGAACCCTGCGGCACTCCCGAAGCTATGTGATAGGTGTCAGACATAAAGCCCCCAACCTCAACAAATTGCCTACTTCCATTCAGGCAAGATCTGAACAAGCCAAGCAAGCCCTCGGAGAATTCGATAGCCCTCATCCTGTCAATTAGAACAGAGTGATTCAGACAATCGCAGGCCTTAGATAGATCAGTATACACAACATCAACCTGTGAGTGGTCGAGAGCGGACGCAATAAACTGTGTAACATCAACTAAATTCGTTACAGTCGATCTCCCCGAAATTAAACCATGCTGAGAAATAGAGAGTCTGTTTTTGATGTGAAACAGTATTCGCCGTAAAAGGCAGGCCTCGAAAATCTTACAGAAGACACATAGTATGGCTATTGGTTGATAGTTTGATAGATCACCACTATCCCCCGCCTTGAAGACAGGGAGAACTCGTGACAGCTTCCAAATCGCAGGGAATGTTCCTGATCTAAGAATCAATTAAAAATTTTTCTTAAGTAGAGTCAAGAAAGCATATAAGCAGTCGCGCACCAAGAAGCCAGGAACTAGATCAGGTCCACAAGACATGTTAGCCTTAATTCTCTTAACAGCTGTAATAATTTCATCATCTGTAAAGTCATCAACAAAAAACACTGTGATGTCACCCGAAGCCAGGCCGGCGGCTGTAGGTGAGGAGGTGGAGGTGGAACCAGAACATCTTGCAAAATAAGAAGCAAAACTCTTGCTGGTTAGACGAATTCCCAATAGAAAAGTTTTGACGGCGCTGAGAAGAGCAGTTCCAGAACTCTGAAAGCAGTTTACTCAAGAAAGATAAATGTCTCTCTTAAGTTTTTGTCTCAGCTCCCTAAATCTGTCCAGAAACTCCACATTTCCAGACTTCTTAAACTTACACCATAATGAATATTTATATTTGATACTAGCCTTAATTTCTTTAGAGAACCACGGGAGATACCTATTACATGCTCTTGGAGCAGTCATGGGTACATACAGATCAAGCAAGTCATAAATTCTGGAATAGAAAAAGTCTAGCATAGAATCAACATCCTGAAGCCCATCCATGCCATGCCAGCACAAGCCGCCAAGCTCCGCATACAATCTGACAAAATCACATTTTCGAAAATTATATGATCTCTGCCTAGCATTACCAACAGGGGAAGAGACCATTGAATCCCCGATCGGAAACTCTATGATTAAAGGGGGATGATGACCATCAGGAATCACGGGCGAATCAAAAGTCTCCCACACCAAGCAAGTGTCTGTAAACAAAACCATGTCAAGAATACTGTTGTTAATATTCTCAACATGATTAAACTGTCCAAGGAGTAGCAGATTACAGAAATTTTAATTTGTACTGTTGATAATGTAAGGCTAGATGTATTCCCAGCATAATTAGCACCGCAGACTGGTTTTGCTCTAATTAGAACTCGTGAGTGGGATATACTAATTGCAGTGAGAACACACCTATAAAGTAATAGGGCTATGGTAGCCCGCCTCCTTACTTTGGACTGCTTGGCTTTTTGACCGGTTATTAGGTGTGGATATGCTTAAAAATCAATTATCTGTTTGATTTTTTAACCGACACACACAACTGTGCCACTTAGCTTTATGGTTAACAACTTTAGATTTTTTTTAAACAGTTATTTATTGATGAAACTAACACTGACATAATAGTCCAATAATAAAATCTTAATACAAAATACATTAATATAATAATACGATAATAACACACTGTGTGTTAAAAGAGTAAGTGCAGAACAGGAATGCACACCTCTCCATGTCGGCTTCATTCTTATGGGGTTCCCACCAGGAAGTGGCTCTATTGTCTTAGAAGGTGATCTTGATGTGGACTCTGCGATGCAGCTGCATTATTGTTGATGTGGCTTACCTTTGTCTATCATCCTATTACTGTGTCGTTGCTGCTGGATGATTTCATAATGCTGACTAGACTGTCTACTACTTGGACCCGTTACAATATTGCATAAGAAGCTATTGTTATAGTGTTATTTATCTCGCGGCCACCCTCGCACGCGTCCACTCACGCATGCACACTTCCGCACCCACCCACGCTTGTGTACACTTCACAGATTCACGTACGCAGTTTTCTTGAACACACATTTTGAATTTAAAAAAATATAGAAATAACCTTCATTTAATTAAATGTAGCATCATCTTTTAAGCGAATGAAAAAGTTATATACCCCTTAAGATAGAGACCTCATATGAATTCAATATTCTCTTAGACAACATATATCGAATCAGTCAAGACTTTTTGCAATCTAAAAAGTCAGCAACACATCTTCGCTACCATTCACGAGTTTGGAAAACGTATATCAAGTCTTTAATACTAACCCACTACGTTAAAATATAAAATATTAAACAAGAAAATTGAACTATATACATACTTGCTCGATTGATGTATCTGCCTGCTCGGACGAACTATTTTTTGCAGGCACTTTTGGAGGTGCCAATGCAACACCTGTTGCCTGAAGTGTTTTACTGCTTTTAATAGTTGAAGTAATTCCGCTGCTTAAGCAGGTTTTCGCAAGTGTATCAGAGGAACTTACACCAGTACTTCCACACTCTTTGCCATTTGAAACTGAACGCTTTTGAATCATATGATTTTCTGAGTTACTTGTCTCATTAACCTCACAACTGGCTAAATCTTTTACCTTAATATTTGACAATGTGATACCATTTGATTTAGATACGTCAATACAACTGACTGTTTCTTCGGTGACATTTTGGCTGTTTAGAGCCTGAGATTGTGGACCGGTCCATTTTACAGATGATGTGCTGTCAGCTGCAACTACCACTTGTTGGAATTCCTTACTATTTTTTTCATCAACCTCATCATAAGTTTTATTTACTTCTGTTAGTTTGTTTTCGTTTTCTGTAGCTGTCGCAGATTTTTTTGAGATTTCTACAGCAGTTGTTACCATTAAACTGTGCGGCACATGTGGATTTTGACGTTCAGACACCAGCGGTTCTTTCTGTAAAAAGTTGTATAATTAATGTAGTAATAATAAATTAATAGTTATTTCTTTTAGTATGAAGTACAATAATTAAACATATATTCAAACAGCAAAATTATGCACTAAGTAAATATTGGAGCCTGTGATGAGCATTGATAAGCCCACTTGGAGAACCCAAATCACAACACTTTTTTTTTATTAGAGAATGATTCATCCTCTGATGACGCTAACTTGGTTAGTGAAACGATCGTCATGTTTTTTTAATAATGTTGTGGTGATTTGGGTTCTCCAAGTGTGCTTAGCAAAATAATCGTTGATCATTTCAGGTAACCCAGCCACATTTTATTTTAGAAAAATACCGGATTCTTCGAATCAAATGTATTTAAACAGTGTTACTATAACTAAATTAAAAGTGCACTTTGATAAAGCCTTTATCTTGTGATACTTGGGGTATGTGAAAGGTTTTTTATAATTATTAGTGAATTTCCGTAGAAAAAATTCACTTATGGGAAGATCCTGACTTTTGAATTTAAAAAAAATAATCTTCAAGTGAGCGAGAAACTAGGACCCCTAGAACCCATATCCTGGGTCAGTTTCAATTTACACATACATATACATACATATATATATATATATATATATATATATATATATATATATATATATATATATATATATATATATACTTTATTTACCAAGGAAAACAAATTACAGATATAACCACACAAGATTCCATATTATACTAAGATTATTTCATCTTTTGTGCATAAATAGATTAAAATTTGTGTGCACATTTATTATTTAAAATTATTATACCATGTTTCAAGTTAACATACCACTCTTTTATTTATTCTGATTCAAACTCCCGTACCTATTTTTATCCTTATAGGGGCTAAATCTCAAACAATCCTTTAGTGGTTGCCAACACCATCCCTACGCCAGAGTCCAAACTCAGCATTGTGGTTTAACCTGTGAATTGTCACCCCAACCATGTTATAAGTAATTTGTTCTATCAGTTAATTTTCAGCATATTTCTACCCAGCTTCAAGTTGAATTGAAGTCGGTTGTATTTTTTTCGAAAAATTATTTTATACACTGTTTTATCAATATCCACCTATTATGTTTTCATATCCCCCAAGGTTGAAAATATTTCACGCCGTCACTGCATATAAGCCGCCATCTTAGTTAACCATCCCGTTTTCAAGGTCGTCACTATATTCTCTGTCCTGTATTCTTTTATGTCATTGTTCCAACTATGCAGGTTTAGCTTTTATAGATGCACAGACTTCATGCTTTTTTTTTAATATGTTGTGGTGATTTGGGTTCTCCAAGTGTGCTTAGCAAAATAATCGTTGATCATTTTAGGTAACCCAGCTACATTTTATTTTAGAAAAATACCGGATTCTTCAAATCAAATGTAATAAACAATGGAATTTGCATTTAAACAATGTTACTACAACTAAATTAAAAGTGCACTTTGATAAAGCCTTTATCTTGTGACACTTGGGGTAACTAAAATGTTTTTTATTATAATTATTAGTTAATTTTTGTAGAAAAAATTCACTTATGGGAAGACTTTTGAATTTGAAAAAAATCTTCCAAGTGAGCGCGAACTAGGACCCCTAGAACCCATATCCTGGGCAGTTTCAATTTACACACGCACGCACGCACGCACGCGCACGCGCTCACACACACACACACACACACACACACATTATTTACTGAGGAAAACAAATTACAGATATAACCACACAAGATTCCATATTATACTAAGATTATTTAATCCTTTGTGCATAAATTGATTAAAACTTGTGTGCACATTTATTATTTAAAACTTTGAAATTTTTACATAAAATAAAATTTTACTGTTTCCCTACCTAGGGGAGAGTGGTATATACTGGGACGCTTTTTTTCTTTGGGCTGTACATTTTTTGTTTTTATAAATGAACTTAAAATAATTGTCATATCTTGATTGTATCACTATTGCCTATGTTATTGCCAAAATTTAGTTAAAAAAATCGATTAGTGTGCCAAAAAATATGAGTGTCTCACTATGTACCACTGTCTCATTATGTACCATCCCTCTGGTTTATACTGGGACATCATCAAAAAAGTCGTCAAATGAAACACTTTATTAGAAAATATAAAAACAAAACATAAATTAAACATTCTAATAGAGAAATGACACAAATAAGTATTCTTATATGGTAACAAAATAACAAAAATAAATATTCTTGTGATAATAAAATACCCAAATATCCTATTATGGTGCAAATTGCTGCCTAACTAATATTATAAAATTGAAAATCGAAATTAAATCGCATTTGCTTCATTGCCCTTTCAGTGCCTCCAACAAATGTGGGTTTTGGCAATTTAGAAACAACATTTTTTTTATCGAGAGTGTCTTCGTCTTTTGTTTCCGGAAATACAAATTTATTATTTGATAATTTCCTTAGAAAGTTGATTTTATAACTTCCTTCTTCAACAGCCTCTACTTGTCCCACAAAGTATTTTCGGTGCTTTTTATGAGAATGCGTGATTTCATAAAATGCAATAACAAAATCTGTAACTTTTGTGTCGTCGTTTTCATCATCCACCTTCTCCTCTTCCTCTTCTATAAAACTCACATCACTTGGATCACTTATGACTTCATCTTCTATGTCATCTTCACTACTAGAGGGTTCAACAAGTATTTTTCTCTTAACACTTTTAGGTTTTGTCAGTTTTGATAGTTTAAGACTTTTTTTGCGCATCTTTTCCATTTCTTCTTTCTCTTTTTCTTCCAGATTTGGTGTGTCTGTTAGGATTGTTGATTTTGCACGTTTTCTTCCTTTTCTAACAGTTTTTCTTTCTTGTGCTTTAACATATGGCCTAAGCTCTTCTGGTTTTGTGAACTTCTTGGTGGGTTCTGCAGAACGTGTGACCTGAGAAGTGGAACTTGTACTAGGTTGTGGTTCATTTTGAGGTTCATTTATTTTGTCAGTTTCAGTATCATTAGTCGTGTCTTGATCTGGTATTTGTCTATCTGTTACAGCAGAACATAAAAAATCCGATTCGTCGAAAACTTCAGGGTTAAACGGAGCTATACCAGAATTCCGAAATCCACTCATGATGTTTGATGGTACAAATGCTTGATGAAAAGCTGTTCCTGCAATCTCTGCTATATTGTAGATATTTACGGGAATTCCTGGATGGTTCAGTAGCCAGTCATCAACTGCTTTGTTATAATAAGTTTTAAATGGACCATAGCATGACACGTCTAGCGGTTGTAATTTATGACTGCAGTGAGGAGGCAGGGTCAGAAGTATCACTCCATTTTCTTTACAAAATTTGATCACATTGAAGTCACAGTGGCTTTCGTGGTTATCCAAAATAAGTAAAATTTTATTTTCTAAGCTACATCTGGTGTAATTAGTTAAGTGTTCAACATATTTCAGAAAATTTGGAGAGGTCATCCAGCCGGTGGGATGGGCAGCGCCTTTTGATCCCGGGGGAGCTCCGTTGAGCATATGAGGTTTAAAATTGTGCCTCGGAAATACAAACATGGGTGGTGTGTATGTGCCGTTTGCACATATGGTATTACACATAGTCACTAGAGTTCCCCTTTCGGCACTCGTTATTTTCCCCACTTGTTTGTCGCCACACGCTGCCAGAATTTTTGGCGGTTTTTGAACGGTTGTTACTGCAGTTTCATCACAATTATAAATTTGAGTTATTTCAAATTTGTGTTTTGACAATGCACGTTGGAGGTTATCAAAAAATATTTGAACATTATGCTTATTGAAGCTAGTAGCTCGCGTGATGCTCGTGGCCTCAGGCGTCCGTAAACTAATATTTGTCTGTCGTTTGCGAAATAAACGTATCCACTCCATTCCTGCTTTTTTATTGTCTTCCCAAGACTGGGGTATCTTCTTATTATTGGCAATCGCAAATTTGTACGCAAATTCCCGTGTGGAAGCAACAGTTAGTCCATAGCACATTTTTGAGCATTTAATTAGATAAAGTGCTAAAGCCGCTTCTTCATCGTCAGTGAATATTTGAGAAAATCCATGTTTCCGTTCAAAGCAAAAACTTTCTCGTTCATCTTCTGGAGTATTTCTGTATTTGGCTACCATCCTTTGCAAAGAAGACCTGCTCACACCATAAATATCTGCTGCAGTTCTTAAATTCTGCCTGCCAGAAATAATACTATCTACGGCAGTGCTCATCTGCGATTGACGCTGATTGTGGGAAGTCTTACTCTCTTTTATTGTTTTGGACTGATCCTTTCTTGGAATTTTTGGCATCTAGGAGGGAAAATGTCAAGTTTTACTTAATAGAAATATTAATTTGCCATTTTTCGAATATGGTGGTATATAGTGAGACGCAGTGGTATATAGTGGGACGTGTCCCACTATAGACCACATCAACTTGTCCTACAATAGACCACTAGGCACCTTTGTAAAAATAATTAAATTTTTGGACAATATATTTTGATAAGCTATGACAAATGGTAAGATACCTTGGTGATAGTTGGTAGGGCCCCCTCACCAAATTTGAAATTTATATTTCACAAAATAACTGTTTTTTAGCACAAATATTACACGCGTTAAATGTAACTTTTCGCTGAATTATATCGTGCAGCCATTTTATCACGTGAATGCTCCAATGGTAACTATGATTTCTGTGGTTTAAAACTACGATGTTTGTACATGCATCACTGTAAAAATACCAAGATTGGACTATCGACAACTAGATGGCCACAGAGTCCCTTGTCCCACTATAAACCACGGCCCAGTATATACCACTCTCCCCTACATCTAATATAAAAATAGAAACTAAAAAACCTAAAAACTACCAAACCTACTTAAATACCTAATCTTTTAAATTTACTTATATACTCAGTTGACCATCAAACTTATTGTATTGTGTATTATTTTCATGCGGAAGTACCCTGGTCGATCTTTTACTAGGGGGTAGAACCACACCATGTAGAACTATCCCTTACAATCTGTCACACACATATTTTTTGTTAGCCTGAAACCACTTTAACATACCCTTTAGACCCCTTGCTGCAGTATCATTTCTTATCTTTAGAGCCACTTCATTCAAAAGACACATGTCGCTTACAAGCAGCTTTATAGGGGTCTTTTAAGGAGTTGTCTGTCACTGCTCTTGTTCTTATTACATTATTGACCCTAGTTTTAAAAGAATTTCTTTTATGCATAAATTTTAATGTTTCCTGTGCACATAATTCTCTAATGGTGTTTATGCTACTTTCTGCAAAAAGAATATCACTAGGAGATGGTCTTTGTTTATTTAACATTGTCTTTGTAATTGATTTTTGTGTTATCGTCAGCATATTGACATGTTTATCCCAGGTCATACCCCATGCTGTTATCCCCTAGCTTAGGACTGTACAAGGCTAAATAAACAGTTTTAATTGTAGGCGACTCAAATAATTTAGGGATTAACTACCCTTAAAAGTAAATTTATTATAACAAAAATTACAAGTATAATCATAACTAAAATACAAACTAAACTGAATGTGTTACACAATAGTGACGTATTAATATGTAAATTTAGTGTATAAAGTATAATTAATATCAAATAATATAATATTTGGTAAATAACCATATTGGTTTTTAATTAGATCGGGAAAGTTCTATATTACTTAAAAAGACTATGTGACCTATTTTAAACTATAAGTGGCATCTTAATTACAGAAACTCCTCCCTGCCTAAGCTTGAAAACAATACTGAGGTGTTGTTTTCAACCGTAGGTTTTCTGTTATTGGCTGATGTCTTCTTTCCTTTACTGAATTTTCTGTATGTGAAGAATGAAGCTGCGATGACCAAAAGGATTACCATTAGCGACGTTGAAACATAAAATAGAGTATTGTACACCTCGTCTGGTGCTGGCGCTGCATGGTCTTGAAGTTTGTAGATGTCGTCCATGTTCACATGATGCAGGTGAACGTGACTCAAGTTCCTTTTTCTTCGAATGTCTTCTATTTTGATTACGAGTAACAGGAATTGCCCCGTGGTGCACCCTGGATAGCGTCTACTATTAGACGTGAACTAAATGAACTAACCAAACCGTAACCCTTCCTAGTCATGTCTTAGGAGGGTCGGGAATGCTTGCCTTAATTGGCCGGCATTGCGAGGAGAGTCCTCTATAAAAAACCCACATCGCAAGGTCGTTGGCGGGTTGGTGCCGAGGCGATGATGCTTCTGGCCGATATGGCCGGGCATTGGCAGGATGGTAATTCTGTCGCTAACGTTAACCCTCCCCAGGGAAACCGGGCGACCTCCCTGTGTAAATGCCTATTCATGGGATGCGGGGCTCTTCCATGGAGGTCAATTTTCCCTTGCTGCTCGTGGGACCAAACATGGACACGACTTACACAGACCCAATAGAGGAGGTGGCAGGATTCAACCTTCCACTGGAACCTCCAGAGGGAAACAACAGGGGAAAGGAAAGTCCACCCCTAGGACGACTACCAAAGGTAGACCCTCCTATAGGAAGCTTGGTTATCGAGCTCCTAAAAAGGAGGAGGAACCTGCACCATAATTCCCTTTTCCTTTAAGCTCCTTAAACTACTCCTTTTTCCTCCATACATTCCTATATTCCTACCCCCATGCCCACCAACTTAAGGTGCATTCAAGCTAATCTGCATCATGCTAAGGCTGCGACATACCTCCTTAGCATGAAATTAAAGGAAGAGCAAATAGATATTGCTCTTCTCCAAGAGCCCTGGACCGCTAATTCGGAACGAACTAAAGGGCTGGGTAACACTTTTGGTAAGATAGTAGAGGTGGGCTCTGGTACTAACCCCAGAGCCTGTATCTGGATCAGAAACAACTTGCAGTATTTTACACTTTCAGAGTACTGCACCAAGGACATGGCATCCATCCATCTCGTGATCACATCCGGGGGGACCAGGCTGGAAGTAGTGGCCTGTTCGGCCTATTTCCCTGGAGACAGAGATGCAGAACAACCACCTCCAGCAGAGGTGCGGAAATTGATCGCCTACTGCAAGAGGAACAACTATCACCTCGTAATGGGGTGTGATGCGAACTCCCATCACTTGGCTTGGGGGAGCACGGACACTAACAGACGAGGTGAATCACTATTTGAATACATTTTAGGGGAGGAGCTGGTTGTCAACAACATAGGCTCGGAACCCACCTTTCTTACAGCTAACCGGAGAGAGGTTTTAGATCTTACGATCAGCTCAAGGCTTTTGAGCTCAAAAATCCTCAAATGGAGGGTGTCGTCTGAACCCTCATGTTCAGACCATGCCCATATCCTATTTGAGATTGAAACAGGCCCTAGACCTGTGGTGGAGTATCGGGACCCGAGGAGGACGGATTGGGAGGGATACAAGCAGTCCCTCGCCGGCAGACTTGGGTCCGCAATCCCCACAGTGAGGGATCGTGATGAGATCGAGATTGCGGCCGAACAGGTTAGGGAAGCTGTGGTCTCTGCCTATCACGAAAACTGTCCACTGAGGTCAAAGAGATACAGTCGGGGGTCTACTTGGTGGAATAATAACCTCGATAAACTACGAGGAGAAGTTAGACGTCTCTTCAATCGTGCTAAGATTACAGGCAACTGGGAGCAATATAAAACTGCTCTAACACATTATAAATAAAGAGATCAGGAACGCTAAGAGGGAGTCCTGGAGGAGGTTCTGCGGGGACATTAATAATTTGCCCAGCAGCGCCAGAATCCACAGGATTCTCTCACGCGACCGTGTACAGGAACTGGGATCGATAAAACGACCAGATGGTTCCTTTACTGAATCTCGGAAAGAAACGTTAGAGCTCTTAGCACACACACACTTCCCAGATTGTCTGATCCTGAGCAACGGTGAGGTCCTACCAGCTGAGGGACGATCTAAACGCCCCCAAAGGGAGGACTGGCTAGTTGCTCGGAGAATAGTTACAGCCTCGGCAGTGGAGTGTGCTGTGAATCATTTCCAGCCATTCAAGTCGCCAGGGGAGGATGGGGTGGTACCGGTCCTACTACAAAAGGGACTGGAGATTCTCCTACCCTTCCTTATCAGGCTGTTCAGAGCCAGTCTGGCCTGGAACTATATTCCTTCCAGCTGGACGGTGGTTAGGGGAGTTTACATTCCCAAAGTGGGACGTAATGACCTCCTACCTACTTCACTGAGACCTCTCAGTATTACATCATTCCTCCTGAAGGGATTGGAAAAAATACTGGACGGACACATTAGGGGGAACATCTTACCCAAGAACCCCCTAAATACCCACCAGTATGCCTATCAAACTGGCAAATCAACTGAGTTAGCGCTCAATAACCTCGTCGAGAAGATCACACACTCTCTGGAAAATGGAGAGGTTGCGGTGGCGGCATTTCTCGACATAGAAGGAGCATTTAATAATGCATTACCGATCTCCCTCTACGAGGCCACTATCGCTAGGGGGGTGGAACCTACCATCTGTGGCTGGATCGGAAACATGCTGCACAATCGGACCATTATTACCTCATTACGGGGAGAGGTGGTCAGCGTTAGGGCTGCGAAAGGGTGTCCTCAGGGGGGCGTTCTATCCCCCCTGTTGTGGTCCCTCTTTGTGGACGACCTGCTGGCTATCCTCGGACTCTGGGAGGTTGAGGTCCAGGCGTATGCGGATGATCTCGTCATAATGGTTAGAGGCAAATCTGAGGAGGAACTGTCTAGTACTCTTCAAGAAGCACTAAATGTAGTCAATGATTGGTGCCGTAGGGAACAGATGTCTGTGAACCCTCGCAAAACGATCATTGTCCCGTTCACCAGAAGAAGAAGGTTGGACAAATTAAAACCACCTAATCTTATGGGGAAAAACATTCCATTTTCGGACCAAGCAAAATATCTGGGAGTTATCCTAGATAAGAAGCTCAACTGGGACAGACAGTTAGAAAATGTTATCCGCAGGGCTAAGATGTCCCTGTGGACCTGCCGGAGAATCTGTGGGAACAACTGGGGAACAAACCCCCAACAGATGTACTGGCTCTATGTAGTGGTTATCAGACCTATGATAACATATGGAGCCATAGTTTGGTGGCCTAAGGTACTTCGTGGTACCGCGAGGGCCAAACTGGCTCATCTACAGAGACAAGCATGTCTGATGATAACGGGAGCGATAAGCACCGCACCATCAGTCGCTCTGGAGGTCCTCCTCAATATTCCCCCACTTCACATATGGATGGAGAGGGTGGCGAGGTGGACAACGTACAGACTAATACAAACGGCAGATAACATGCCGAGGGAAGTCAGTCTGAGGGGGTCCGGACTCCTTGATGACAGTGATTGTCACAGGATTCTGGGAATGGTCTCGGACTTGATGCCTACTAAAATCAGCAGAGATCTGTCTTTCAAGACCGTCCTTCCGGAAAGGGAGGACTGGGACCGGAACCAATCGACCCTGTTGAGAGCGGACCTCTGCTGGTACTCAGACGGCTCCAAAACCAATATGGGAGTAGGAGCCGGCGCATATGGGGGCAGCACCGATGCTAGACTATCAGCTAGCCTCGGCAAGTACGCAACCATACACCAGGCAGAAGTTTATGCCATCAAGATGTGTGCAAGGGAAAGCTTAAAAGACCTATGCACAAACAAATCGATAAAGATATATGCAGATAGCCAAGCTGCAATAAAGGCTCTTGGTTCCTACCGGTGCAATTCAAAGACGGTATGGAGTTGTAAATCTGCCCTTAACGAATTGGGCAGCTGTAATGAGGTGTCGCTGGTCTGGATACCGGGTCACTCGGACCATGATGGCAACGTTGCGGCAGACACGCTTGCCAGGAGTGGTGCCCAGTGTGACTTTGTCGGACCAGAACCGGTGCTGGGAATAACATCTTGCACAGCAAAACGCACCTTAAAGACCTGGACAGATAGAAGGACAATTCAATATTGGCAAAATCTTCCAGGATTAGCTCACTCTAAGGCCTTCATAAATGGCCTGTCTGAGTCAAGGGCTAAGAAACTTCTAGAGTTGAACAGACAACAACTGAGTACTCTAGTCGGCCTGTATACAGGACACTGTCGCTTGCGGCATCACATGCACCGTATTGGGATCGGTCAGGAGACCGAGTGCCGGCTGTGTATGGAGAATGACGAAACAGCAGAGCACGTGCTGTGTTCCTGTCCGGCAGCGGATAGGACTAGACACCTGCTCTTTGGCAAGGTAAAGCTTGCTCCAGAGGATCTGGATCAACTTTCGCCCGCAAAGGTTATCGACCTCTGTAGGAGGCTGGATTTGTTGGGCGAAATATAGACATTAGGCATGAGCCACAATAGACCTTATGGTCGCGGTGGAGGGACCGATATGGACCACTCACAATCTAACCTAACCTAACAGGAATTGCTTTCCAATGACTTCTTTGAGTTGTTGAACTGGAATTGACTGGACTTAATCTTGCAATTGTTCGGGATTCGTAAAAGGCTAGGTGTAGTTATTGTAATATAACCATTATTACTACATTTTTTTTGGAACTCTACTTGCTCTAATGCAGGAAGAATTTTGAGGTGTACGAAATCATACATACATATATATATATATATATATATATATATATATATATATATATATATATATATATATATATATATATATATATATATATATATAAAGGTGAGAGAGCATTGACATGTGTATACAGGTGTCCTACGTACACCTTCCAATAGCCGTTTCTGGAGTACAGCTCACAACTGAATTCTGAAAACTCACGCACGTGGGTTTCTCAAAATTTCCAGTTCACTGAAAATATTGACGTTAGTATGGGACTTCCGGTTTTACCGGAAGTAGACGTCAACTTTCTTTTCAAATATAAGATGGGGTTTTTTTATTACGGATCTAGATTGCTCGTCAAATTTTATTGTAAGTTTTACTAACATGTTATCTCATTTTTCTCAACCATTTTCGAGGTATTTAACTTTTTTCAAATATTTCTTAAAAAACATTGTCACATTTACACAACTGTATTTTCAGACACCATATATATATATATATATATATATATATATATATATATATATATATATATATATATATATATATATATATATATATATATATATAATTGTTTGGTGTGTGTTTTTGTTCTAGGTTTTCTCACTTACATCAAAACAACACTATATTTAAAAGAACAGTCGTTCTGAACATAACTCGTTACACAAAAAACAAAAAGAAAAGACCACGTACACATAACAATATATATACATATATATATATATATATATATATATATATATATATATATATATATATATATATATATATATATATATATATATATATATATATATATATATATAACGTTTATTTGCAAAAAAGGTACAATCAAGCGCCATTTACAAAAGCAAAATAAGTAGATTACAAATAAATATCATAAACTCACAAAAACATCCTAGACACTCGTATGTGAATAAAAGTAAAAGAAACAAGTACAACACAATAGTCTACGAGTCTAAAATATTTGGTCTGCAGCATGCTTTATAATATTAAAACTTAACCTACATGTTAAAACCACCAAATAATAACACAAAATCATTACAAGTTTCAATGTTTCAAATTCAGAATGGGCAGTTAGGCGTCATTAGATAAAATCTAGTCACAGGCTATACAAAAATTCAGGTCAAAACATATAAAACGTTTGTCAGTAAAACTTCCACAAACTCAAATCAAAAATGAACCACCATATTTCGTGACTGTTATACTCATCTCACAGATGCCTCATAGATATGAGGCCTTCACAGTTTCAGCTCAAAACCACGGGAGGAAAAAAGGCACAAACCAAACATATCGGACACCCATCATTGCCAACCACATTTCTTTCCCTATTTATTTATTCATCTTATATATCCTTCCATCGCCCTAGCCTCCTTGTCAAGTTTATTCGAAGAGTATCTCTGCTCTCTGTCATATTATTTTAAGCATTATTTTCTGGGTCATTTCTGGTTTATGAAGATGGACATCTAAAACACCGCCCCACCCAACAATTCCATATGGTATATTATTGTATATGATGTTCAACCAGGAGTATATAGTGTCCTCAGTAGATTCACATTAATACATTGTTTAAGATACCTAAAAGTATGCATCATAGATCTAATCTTTGTGTTAACATAATTTATGTGTAAGTCCCATCTAAGATGTTGGTAGATACACACCGCTAACACTGCTAGCCCTCTTTATCGGCATATCTCTCCCCAACTCCAATACCTGAAAATCTAGCAATGTACTCCCATAGTTTGTAAATGGTACAAACACCGTTTTTGCCAAGTTAATTGACAGAAGCTTGTGGTCAAACCAATATTTTATTTTTTTCAAGTCAAATTCCACCTGTATTTTCAATGTTGGCCAACTGCCTCCTTCATAAAATATTACTGCGTGGTCGGAGAAACTTATGACAATCCGTTCTGAAGCTTTTAAAAACAAACTATTTAAGTACACAACAAACAGAATGAGTACCAAAACTGTACCCTCACCCCAAATTCGATAGTTTCCAAACCACTCCATGTGGTATCTATTTGCACGCATTGTCTTGTTTCAGTTAGATAGCTCATTATTAGCGAAAATAGTTTGCCTCTGACACCGACATCTTGTAATGTTTCCAGTAGTAGGTTGTGACGTATTGTGTCAAAAGCCTTAGCCAAATCAAGAAACACACACAAGGCAATATGGGGTGGTTTGGGGGGGACCTCGCATGCAGACTCTGCGGCGAGGGGGAGGAATCAGTCCAGCACATCTTGTAAAAGTGTACAGCTCTGGACCGCAAAAGACAACTGATCTACAGTCAGTCTAGACCGGAGACAGAGCATTATATAACTTCACCCTACCAATCGCTGTGCAGACTAGTTCAAGGCACAGTGATTTTGGAATGGGTGGAGTAAAAAGATTAAGGGCATGCACAATAAGCCAAAGGCTGCAGTGCTATCGGGGCGGCAAAGCCGCGGACGAGCCCTGAGGGAAAAAAAGTAAGGCAATATCGTCTTGGGTGGATTTTCATTCTTTAAAACCGAACTGGTTTTCATATATTGGATTAATTTTTTTTTGCGAACGCACACAGTCTGTTTTTTAGGGCCATTTCAAATATTTTGACAAAAGAGGTTATAGTAGAAATTGATCGGTAATTCTCGGCATTGTGTGCATCTCCCGTCTTAAAGATCGGCTTAACTACAAATATCTAGGCTAAGGGACAGACACCTTCTTCAAATAATTTATTTATAATAAATGTCGATGGTTTAACAATATAATCAGCAATTTGTTTCAGTGTCTCCAAACGTATGCCGCCCATACCACTCGTCCTGTTGTTTTTGAGAGCTGTGACATATTTATATACTTCAACTTCAGAACAAGGAAGGAACATGGATTTAGGATTTCTACATTATTTAGGGACATATCTTACATTTCTGGCTATTTTGTTTGCAAGTTTCTTTCCCATAAATGTTCTATTAAAAATATTACCTATTTCTTTCCTGTCATTTGTTAACTTATTATCACTGGAGTGCAACTGTTGTTGAGTGTTTTTCGGCTTTATATGTTAATTAATAGCATTCCATGGATTTTTTGTTGGAGAACAGTTTTTATCCAGTTGTAATCTAAAACATTTACTCTTTGCCTTTTTTATTGTCTGTGTTACTGTATTTTCATAATCTTTATACTGTCGTTCCAGCTCGGTATTATCTGGATCACTTATATATATATATATATATATATATATATATATATATATATATATATATATATATATATATATATATATATATATATCCATCCTTCATTTCTATAGCCTTGATAATTTGAGGATTAATCCATGCTTTTCTATTTTTATTCTTCATCGTAACATTTTTCTCCTTAGTGTCTATTTAAAAATTACGTTATCTTGTTCAAAAATGTATTTGTTGCAGCCTCTACATTAGATGAATTGTATACGTCGTCCCAGAGACAATACAAGTTCCGCTCTAAGACTATGGTAATCAATAAAAAACTTGTCACAAATCGCTGTATTTTTTCAATTACCTCCTCTCTGCCCAGAACAATCTGTAGCAAGATGGGATAATGATCCCTTATAAGATCTTATACTATTATTGGTAGTAGTCTAGTCTGGAAATGGTGTCTGGATTTTACAAGCATATGATCCAAACAAGATTTTGAGCTTCGCTGCACTCGCGCATACTGATTTATCACCAAAACAAAACCAAATTCAGGAAGCGTTGTCAAATATTCATTGGACTCAATATTCGATAAGTCTAGAATGTCGATATTTACATCATCAACGATAATACTATAGTCGGAATTCAACAATGTGTCACCCAGGTACCTTTTCAGTGCTTCTGTAAAATCAGATATGTCGATCCGTGGTGATTTGTAAACAGCAAAAATTGTGAAAGTATTACCAAAATGATATATATTCAATCTTATAACCGAAAGATTTTCAAGTATGTTCTCAACTTTATATGAATAAGTGAGTTCTTGCTTTACGTAAACTACAACTCCGTCATTCTAATTGAATGAGCCACCATTATACACAATATCGTATCCCTGCATGTTGTATAAAGCTGTATTTTTTATCACCCATGTTTCCGTCAAGACAATACACTCAAAACTCTGGTCCCAAATAACTAAGAAAAATTTCAACCTCTCAATGATTTTTACTTATATTTCTTACGTTGTTATAAAATAGTTTCAGATTTTGCTGGTTATTATTTACTTTCAATATAAAGTTTGCCTCCTGTATTACCTCAGGATTTATAGTTTCTGCACTAAAGTCATGCAAATAAGGATCCATGTCAAATTTACTTTACGCAAAATAAAACTGAATATTCGTTCCGTATAACAGTTAAATTACTATTTACAGGTCTTGACTAAACTTCAAAATTTAAAACTTTTATCAATGAACAAGAGCTCGAATACAACAAACATATACTACAAAATTGTATACAGCGGTATAATCACACAGTACAATGCTCATAGATGAGTAGAAAAGGCACAGTGTATAAGAGTAATACGTAATTTAAAAGGACTCATCATGTGACCCCGTACAAATATAAAAACCTGCCCAAAAGCTGGCACTCAATAAACAAACAAAAAAACTAAAAAATCATTTTGTACAAATATACATCAGAATCTTACAAGAAAAAAATCAACTGCATAGATTGTATAAATTAAACACTACCATTAGAGATTATGTCAGACTATAAAAACAAAGTTACCCGCAACATCAGACAAAAAATACCAAACAAAAGAACCACGAATACCTCAGACAAACACAAGAAAAAACGAACATATCAGGCAACATTTCTAAAAGCAAGAAACAAGACAAAACTCACCAAAACGAAACAAAACAATTTTCAGTACTTTATCAGTTATCCACATACCAGACCATCAACACTGATTTGCATAAAAAAACACCACCTGCAGAAATCTCTCACAACATGTGACATGCTTCTTTTCTGCCTACGTAGGGTTCGGCTTCTCACTTGTACTGGCTACACCCAGACGATTAGTCTTCTTCCCCTGCTTGTTAGTCACCTTCGTTCTCTCCAAACTGCCTGGCACCCCACTCAAAACAGCCCTAGATCTCTCTGTGGCAGGTGTCGACGGCGCACTGTTGGATTTGGGTTCAAGTGGAAGCTTTCCAACAAAAAATCTCAACTCAAAATCTCCTGCCCTAAATCGTTAACATAAAGTTGCCCCGACTTAATATATGCGTTTTGCTTTTTTATATGAGCAAGCTTAAGATGTTTACTCAGTATTTCTCCTTCCCTCTGTTCCCTCGCCTTCAGGTCCTGCCCTATAAATACTTTAGTTCCCTTCAACTTATATGGCTAACAAAACAGACCTCTTTGTAAAATAAGACAAGAACTCCACTATGATTGGTCTGTGCATTTCCTTGCCAATCTTGTATACTTCATTCAAGTCACTCTCTGTTAAATGTATTTCCAAAGAACGACTTGAAAATTCGAAAATTTTTTCAGTCAGATCCTCACCATCATTTACGTGAAGTCCAAAAACTATTATATTGTTCTTTTTTAACCTTTTCTCCAACAAGGTTTGCTTTTCCTCTATTTTGTGCCAATTTGAAGATGCTAATGACCGAGAGTATTTATTTTGATGGTTGTCCGTGATTGATATCTCCTGATAGATTTCAAACGGATCCAAATCCGGTCGATGAGGTCATCATTACCTACCAAACCCTAACCTATTCGCACTTATCTCTCAGATTTATTATTATATAAGACAAAGAACACTCAGTTTGGTTTGAAGATGTAAAGATAATCAAATACTTACTCTGTTTTAATCCTGTTCTGCCCAAAGTCCTAGATTTATGAGATCTTCGAGTCAAAACACGGCACTACATTACTTAGTTAATTTGAAGAGATCTAGATAATAGATATGAAGTATTTCCAGCTACAGTACCACCAGAATTGAGGAAGGTCAAACGAGGAATTAGTTATTCAATCAAACAGACATTAAAAACACAAATACTTAAATTTATTGACATAAATAAATAATGGGAGTTATTTAAGTTAATACTCTTGGTAACTCAAATAAACATTGCACATTACAAGTAAGAAAATAAATATTAAATGTTACAAGCAGGAAAATAAATACTAAATGTGAAAGTAATATTTTTCTATGAAATCTACTAATGTTCTCAATCTTAACATGTTAGATAAATTTTTGATTGGTTTGTCCGGCCAGAGAATTACTTTTTGAATTATCGCTTGGACACACACACACACACACACACACACACGCGCGCGCGCGCACGCGGGCGCACACACGCGCACCACACACACACGCACGCACGCACGCGCGCACACACGCGCTCACACACGCACACACACACGCGCGCGCGCGCCCACACACACATACACACGCGCGCGCGCGCGCACGCACGCACGCACGCGCGCACACACACACACACACAAATATTAACGAACCTTGGTTTTGGGTTCTACGGACCCAAATTCGCACTCACCTGAAGAAATTGTTCCAAAAGCTTTTCATCGTGACATCTCTATTAGGGAATCTGTCTTAATGAAAATTCGCTAAAACGTAGAGGTGTTATTCAGCTATCCTTTTTATACAAATTTACCTAACAAATATGGACTAATACGGAACTATACGAATATAACTTTTTAACTTGATGTGTTGTGTCTGCTTGCTACTACCTGCATTGAAGGCTTTCGTTTCTATTATAGTTTTTATGCAGTATATTTATTAAACCACTTGAACTTGGTGTGTGTTACTCATATTAGCTCGGTTGTTATTGAATTTCTTAAAAAATTAAGAGTTTATACTTGATGGTTTTGAGGAAGTATCATACACCTTTATTTTTGGTTTTATATTATTTCTTCCAATCCAAGTATTAATTTTGTAGCTTCTAATTCTTTTGTAGTCTGTATATCTTATATAACAAACAATACATGTAAAAATTACAACACGGGACTTGAATGGGTGTTCTAACTAACGTTCATTTAATAATTTTTATTGGGTTACAATAACCTCTTTATAGGCAAATTAAAAACATTCTAAAAACAACAATTACATCCCTATGAAGAAGCTTCCTTTATGACGTCACGTAAGTTAACAAATTCAAAGCAAGCCATTAAAAAGAACCCGCAAATCGAATTAAATAAGTAAACATATTTTTTATAATGTTACTCAATGCTAATAGAGGCAAAATTTTGCTGAACATAGTTCATACATCTTGAATGCATTTTAATTTTGTACGTGTCCTATCTTGCTCAACTTCATTTAACAACAAATGCTGCCAGCTAAAAATTTCTGATCATGTTATAATATGAAGTTTTTTTACTTACCAATAATGAAGCTGTTGGCAGATTAGTATTATCTGGGGGATGAATACATGCAGCATTCTCAATTTCACCACCAAGTATTGCACAACTACTAGCGGCAGAGCCATGGAGATCAACTGACTTGTCATGTGAACCATTAGAAGATGGAACAAATGTGTTTTGAACCTCCTGTGAATGTGTGTCACTATTCGACTGACCGGCTACAGAATTTTGTGTTCCGGATGGAACCACCACTTGCTCTATTATAGAATTCATTGTGTGCCAGAAATTAGTTTACTTAGACATATAAACCTGAAATAATACAAGCATTAGATGCACTGATACTTAGCAAATAATGAATTAAAATTAAAATAAGATAAAAGGACCGAGACAGCAAATGCGTCAAGTCCGTAAATTTTCATCGGTAAGATGATTTAATAATACCCATATTTAAACAAATTTATTTAAAATACCATTGTGGTTGTAAAAGGTAGACAGAACAACGTTGGCCGCTATAGGAGAACATCAGATCGCACATAAAATGTGAGAGAGATAGATAGATAGATAGAGAGAGAGAGAGAGAGAGAAAAGCCCTTACTTGGACTGCGTATCGTTCGACCGACAGCGCTTACATGTATGCAACCCCTGCATACACCAATTCACTAATGCGGACGTACAATAATTTATTGGTCGAATGTATTTCATCGCGGTAGTCTTTAAGTTTATGCAATAGTCAATTTGCTTAACACCTTTGCGTGTTGATATAGTATACCTATGATTACAAAAAGTGTGGGCACAGCAAATGCGTAATGGTAACAAATTTGCATAAAAAATTCCTGTTGTTAAACAGTAAATATTTGTTACAAAACTTGTATGCAGCAAGTTACTTGTGGTAGCGAGTTTTATTTAAAAAAAGGTTATTAGTATAAACAAAGTCTACATACAGCAACTGCTTTGTTGCAAAGAGTTATAAAAATATTTCAAATCTTAATAAGCAAGAATCTTGAATAATCTTGATGCATATATAGTCACACCTTCACAAAAGCACACATTTATTCCGATATATTTGAAAAAATTAATAAAAGGCGCCGTAATAAGGTTTGTCAATAACAGCAAAAAAGTGTGGCCGCAGCAAGTGCGTTATGGCAGCGAATTTTCATAAAACGTACTTAAACTAAAATAGTAAATATATGTCCAAATTGTAATTAAAACTTTCAAAAGTTTTTGAGACCATTTCAGTTCCAACCTTATTTATCTGTCAGTTTATTATTATAACCGGACAATTTAATTTGTTATCAATGAATATTATAAAAATGAGCAGATTGAGAAATGTTATATGTCGGGAGAACTGCGCACTGAGTTTATAAAGAATTAAAGTATTACTAGGTATTCCAAAAACAGTGAATGCGCGAAAATGCAACCAGCATAATAAAATAAGTGTACAATCATGTGGCGAACATTCTACTACGCATAATAAAAAGTCTGGACGCGACAAAGTGCGCTATGGAAGTGAGTGTTCATATAAATGATCTAAAATTTTTGTTATATATATATATATATATATATATATATATATATATATATATATATATATATATATATATATATATATTGCCAAATACACATCTGAGCCACTCTCCGGTTTATATTGGACGTTCTCAATCTAGAAATAAATATAAGATACTGCTATCCTTTTCAACCTTTATAACATGTTTTTCCAATGATTTTTTTTTCTTATATATATTATTATCTGGAATCGTGTTGTATAGCCAGATCCATGAAAAGATGTCTTCTATACGCACTTTTGTGACGAAAGACTGGATCACGTTTACTTTCTTTGATAAAAGTGTTTCGACCTCTAAGGTAAATTTACTACATATTTATTTGCTGTTTATGTGCAATTGCTATATATATATATATATATATATATATATATATATATATATATATATATATATATATATATATATATATATATATATATATTATTATTATTATTTTTATTATTTTAATGCAGTGAAATATTTTTATAACCTTTCGCCCTCGATAATAAATTTTCAAAAATATATTTGCAGCAAATAAGCATTAAAAAATAATATAAAAGACAGCTTTTTTGAAAATCTTTGGCAATAAAAGAAGGAAACAGAAAGTTTATGAAAATCTGGTGTTCCTTTAAATCAAATTGTTTTAATCACAAAATTTAATAAAACATATCATTCGATTTTTTTACGACAATAACAGAACTGTCTGTCATTCTCCATAGTTTCTTTGAGTGTGGACATTCTAATTCAGGCTTACAACTATTTATATCTTCTTCAAAAAGAACGATTTATCCATAAATATATTTATTTATATCTAACTCAACATTTTTTTACACAAATAACTTTAATGGAATGACCACATATTCAATCTCCAATGATTTTTTCTTCATTGCCTTTATACATTTATAAAAAAAGAAGTACTTAACCTTCTGCCCTCCACCATAAATTTTCAAACAATTGTTCAACTATGCATTATAAAATGTGAAAAAGTAGATACCATCATAGATAACTTTCTTGAAAATAAATGCTTAATAATAATATGTGGCTTCAATCACATTTTTGTAATTAAAATATGGAATAAATCTTATATCAATCGATTTTTTTTATTAGAAAATGAACTTTTCATTCAGGTGAGTCAGGATTGAGTTTCATACATATTTACATATATAACAATTACCCATAAGTATGTTTATTTGTATCTCATAACTCAACATATTTTTTTTACACAAATAACTTTATTATGTAAGCCATTTTAAACATATAAAGAGTGCGTATTGCCCCGCGCGCATATAAATTGGCATTTTTATTTCAATTTCGCTTATATGTCACGTTTTGCAACTAAATATGAAGCAGAAATCAATATTAGGCTTCAGCCAGTCAGTCAAACAAATACTGAAAAAAGCGGTATTTTCGGTCGAATCGCCCCTCTATTGTAGTGTCGACTTTACGATGTGTCGGCGCAACGAACTGTAGGCCAAACGATATGCCACGCTTGCTTGTGGGGTAGTATATAACATAATTTAGAAAACAAAGAATCCATACATATGGAAATGCCAGACAAAAGTCACTTGCTTCTCACTTTCAAATTTAACAAAATCTCTCACTTTTGGACCATTTTCAAACACCAGCATTTGTGCAAGTACTATTTTGCTTAGTTTTGCAATCACCATTGTGGGTGGCAAGAAATTCGTGATAAATATGGGAAGCGGAAGCAATGAAAGTGAATGTCATCTTTCCAATATATCTTCAAGGGAAAAATATTATATACATGCATTGTGCCCTGCCTGAATTCACCGTTACCTACGAAGTTGCTGTTTAGTGCGTGTAGTATTGTTTTTAGTGCTTTTAATTGTGAATTCGTGCTACGGTATGTGTATAGTGCTTCCAAAACTGTTAGTGTTATAATATGTGCTTAGTTATTCTTCTGGGATTGACATCTTCAACTATATTCCTTTTTTATAGTCAATGTTTGCTTATGCAACATTAGACTTAGTTTTAAGTTGCATGATTTTGCATGCTATCAAAATGCGATCAACGTTTGATTATAAACGTTAACTGACTTCATAAGTCAGCGCTACTTTATTGTTTCCCCCCCTTTATATACGAATCTATATCTCGCTCTCTCATTCGGTTCAATTTATGTCAGGTTATGTTTATTATTTCTTTCGCTTTCTTCTCGATATCTATACCGCCCCTACTTTGTTTCTTCTCTACATCAATGACCTCCTCTCTAGGACATCCAACCCAGTTCACAGTTAGGCGGACGACAGCACACTCCACTCAAATATACAATATTCTAAGCCTGTCTCTTTAGCCCAATTAGATGAGGATCGCAGACTCATGGAGGATTCTATCTCCGTGGATCTCCAAAAAATATTAGACTGGGGAAGTAGAAATCTTGTACAATTCAACCCCACCAAATCACAGTCTTGCTTTCTGTCTCATAAGAGATACACAAAACGCTTCTACACAATCCCAGTCAAGAAAATCGTCAAGCATTCAACGACGCAAGAAACCGCTATGTCCGCATTCTTTCTGAGGCAAAAAACTCGTTTAATAACCACATCAAAAACAAAGTCCTCTCAAGCTCCAACGGCGGCAAACCCTTCTGGACTCTTGCTAAGTCTATTGGGAATAATTTCTGCAAGAGCACGTTCCCACCTCTTGTCTCAGGTGATGAAATTGTTTCTACCGCCCTGGGCAAGGCTGAACTTTTTGCTTCGTTGTTCGCCGGAAATTCTACTCTCAACCCAACTCCAAATGTTCAACCACCAACAGTCCCCAATGTCGCGCATAAAATGACTGATATCATTTTCAAAACTAAAAAGGTACGAAAGATGCTCTCTTCTCTTAATACCAGGAAAGCCTCTGGCCTTGACGAGATCCCAGCAATTGTTCTCAAAAAATGCGCACCAGAACTTGCTCCTGTCCTGACTCGTCTGTTTCAGATATCTTACAATAAAGGCATATTCCCTAGTAACTGGAAAACTGCTCGAGTACAACCCATCCCCAAAAAAGGATCCAAAGCGCTTCCTAGCAACTACAGGCCTATTTCTCTCCTTTCAGTCATCTCTAAAGTGATGGAAAAGTATATAAACACCGAACTACTAAAATTCCTTAAAAAACACAGTCTAATCCACGACAGGCAGTATGGATTCCGTCAGCGCAGATCAACTGCCGACCTCCTTTCCTTTGTCACCCATTCTTGGAACAAGTCTATGGAACAACACGGTGAATCCCAGATTGTTGCTCTAGACATATCCAAAGCATTCGACCAGGTCTGGCACGCAGCGCTGCTTAATAAACTTCCGGCCTATGGCCTACCACCAAAACTTTGTACCTGGACAGCAAATTTCCTCTCCAACAGGAGCATATCTGTTGTTGTGGATGGCCATTCCTCTAAACTGTATCCAATTAATGCAGGAGTTCCTCAAGGTTCAGCTTTAGCCCCTACTTTGTTTCTTCTCCACATCAATGACCTCCTCTCTAGCACATCCAACCCAGTTCACAGTTACGCGGACGACAGCACCCTCCACTCAAACATACAATATTCTAAGCCTGTCTCTTTAGCCCAATTAGATGAGGATCGCAGACTTATGGAGGGTTCTGTCTCCGTAGACCTCCAAAAAATATTAGACTGGGGAAGTAAAAATCTTGTACAATTCAACCCCACCAAAACTAAGTCTTGCTTTCTTTCTCACAAGAGATACAGCAGCCCTAGACCCATCACAATGAACAACCAAGTTATTCAAAGTAATTGGTCCTTTTCTCTTGTTGGCATTTCTGTGGATCGAAATCTTAATTGGCACCAACATGTTACATCAATTGCAGAAGCGGCTGCTAAGAAATTGGGTTTCCTCTTCCGGGCTCGCAAATACTTTTCACCAACTAATCTCTATACCTTATACACTTCACAAATAAGGCCAAACCTCGAATACTGCTCCCACATCTGGGGTGCAGCTGCCGCTTCTACACTCGCTATCCTGGACTCCATTCAAAAGAGAGCTATACGTCTCATCGGTGACTCTACCCTCACCCAAAGGCTTCCATCCCTTGCCCACCGACGTGCCGTTGGTGACCTCTCTCTCTTTTATAGATATCTTCACGGGCACTGCTCAGAGGAGCTTTCCTCCATAATTCCCCCACCTGCTGCCCCCAGCAGATCTACCAGGGGAACAGAGCGAATGCACCCTTTTAATGTCCAGGTCACCAGACATAGAACATCTTGTTATGCCCGCTCTTTTGTCCCGAGGACTTCCAAGTTGTGGAATTCCTTGCCGGCACATGTTTTTCCTTCTCCTCCGAACCTCCAAACCTTCAAGTCCAGAATTAACAAGCTGCCTCTTTCCTCCTTGTCAACACCCACGGTACGATAGTATTTAGGCTGTAAGCCCTCGTGGTGTGTTGTTGACATAAAAAAAAAAAAACACAAGCCCTAGACCCATCACAATGAACAACCAAGTTATTCAAAGTAATGAGTCCTTTTCACTTGTTGGCATTTCTGTGGATCGGAATTTGAATTGCCATCAACATGTCACATCAATTGCAGAAGCGGCTGCTAAGAAATTAGGTTTCCTCTTCCGGGCTCGCAAATAGTTTTCATCAGCTAATCTATATACCTTATATACTTCACAAATAAGACCAAACCTCGAATACTGCTCCCACATCTGGGGTGCTGCTGCCGCTTCTACACTCGCTATCCTGGACTCCATTCAGAAGAGAGCTATACGTCTCATCGGTGACCCTGCCCTCACCCAAAGGCTGCCATCCCTTGCCCACCGACGTGCCGTTGGTGACCTCTCTCTCTCTTTTATAGATATCTGCACGGGCAGTGCTCAGAGGAGCTTTCTTCCATAGTTCCTCCACCTGCTGCCCCCAACAGATCTACCAGGGGAACAGAGCGAATGCACCCTTTTACTGTCCAGGTCATCAGACATAGAACATCTTGTTATGCCCGCTCTTTTGTCCCGAGGACTTCCAAGTTGTGGAATTCCTTGCCGTCACATGTTTTTCCTTCTCCTCCGAACCACCAAACCTTCGAGTCCAGAATTAACAAGTTGCCTCTTTCCTCCTTGTCGACACGCACGGTACGATAGTATTTAGGCTGTAAGCCCTCGTGGTGTGTTGTTGAAATAAAAAATAAAAAACCGATCTCTCTGTGTTTGTACGAGTCACTTTGTAGCTCTTGCCTGTTCGTCCGTCATGTCTATGTATGCAACCAACATTACAATGTATTTTTCTACTTTCGTCCAACTGAGTTATTTAATTTTATACCCCCCTTGTTTTTGTTTATTTGCATCAAAGCTTCATCCTGCTCCTTATTTAAAACATTTTTTTACTCGCAATAACTTGTCCTTCATTTATTGATCCCACTGTTTTATTCGGATCCATTCGTTTTTTCTTGATATATATATATATATATATATATATATATATATATATATATATATATATATATATATATATATATATATATATTATATATATATTTATATATATGTATATATATATGTATATATATATATATATATATATATATATATATATATATATATATATATATATATATATATATATCCGGTTTTACTCTTGATATGGCTTTTTCCTCTTTCCTTTTTACTAGATTCGCAACTACGTTATATTTCTAACTTTTTTCTTCCTGTTCAATTTGCAACTACTCTATATTCATATCTTGTTTATATCCTTTTAACATTTGTACATGGCTTCCATCCTTTTCACTCCTTCCCCTACTTATATTCTTCCATATTATATTTAACTGCATTATTCATATTTCGATACTCAACAATTCTCAATAATTCATCATATACTTCATCATTATTACCTACCATAGGCTTCAATATTAATCTTGTTTAGCTACTCCACCTGTTAATTCTTTTCCCGAACCTTTTTCACCATATACTACTGTATATTTATACTTATAATTCTGTAATTGCTCAATATTACTTTTGCTTCTCTTGCTTCATTTTCTTTTAATGCTTTCCCAATTATCGTTGCCTTTATCTTTCCCCATTTTCCATCCCTTATTCTTCGAGTTTCATACACTTATCTTTGTTCTTAGCCACAATCCTTTTTTGATCTTATATACCTCATCTGTCATCCGACCTTGTTAATTTTATACTCTTGCTTTCCAATTCTTTTTTCGTTATTTCTGAGATCAGTTTAAAACTCCTATTGAATTTTCTAAATGTTGTGGTTTATTTTAGGTCAGTTTAAAGACGTACTCAGGTCTATGATTTCTGGAAACACTTTTACGACGTTTTCTTTTATATACGAGACCAGTTTACAGACATACCCAGCTCTATTATTTCTTGAAACAATTTTACGACTTTTTCTTTTATATGTGAGACCAGTTTACAGACATACTCAGGTCTATTATTTCTTGATATAATTTTACGACTTTTTCTTTTATATGTGAGACCGGTTTACAGACATACTCAGGTCTAGGATTTCTTGAAACAATTTTACGGCGTTTTCTTTTATATGTGAGACCAGTTTACAGACATACTCAGGTCTAAGATTTCTGGAAACAATTTTACGACTTTTTCTTTTATATGTGAGACCAGTTTACAGACATACTCAGATCTAGGATTTCTGGAAACACTTTTAAGACTTTTTCTTTTATACGTGAGACCGGTTTACAGACATACTCAGGTCTATCATTTCTTGAAACAATTTTATGGAAGTTGTTTACGGTTTAGTTGATATTTTATAAAAATTTTAACGAACTACGTTATCCTTTGTAGTGGTGCACATATGCTACGTTGAATACCTCTCTTATTTGACCTGTCTCGACATCTTCAATTTTACAGCTGTTTATGGTGTTCTCGTTTACGAGTTCATATGGACCTTCAAATATTAGTTGTAGTTTTGCACATTGTCCAAGCTCTCAATTCCCTATACGTTTGCTTTTATTACCACTAAATCCCCTTTTTTGAATCGCACTCTCCTTTTGATTTTCTTTTCGTCCCTGCTTAAGTATTTATCTGCTTTTCTTTTTATTCTTTTTTTAACTTGCTCCATCACTCTCTCATATTCTCTCTCCTTCACTATCCACTTTCGTTCTGGTCTTTTAAATGTCAATATATATATATATATATATATATATATATATATATATATATATATATATATATATATATATATATATATATATATATATATATATATATATATATATATATATATATATATATATATATATATTTGCATATATATATATATATATATATATATATATATATATATATATATATATATATATATATATATATATATATATATATATATATATATATATAGGCGTTTCTTCTGTATTGAGGTTTCGACACTAATTCATTATTTTCTCGACATTCGTAAGTATTTTATAACCTCCTGTATATATTTCAGCTGGATTGCTGCATGGATGTCTAATGGTTGTAACTTGTATTACAATATTTTCCTTTGCACAGAATTGCTGCACGCTTTCACTTTGGAAATATGTAGCATTGTCTAGCAATATTTTCTTGGGCCTTCCCACGTTTTTTACGTATGATTTCAACATTTTTATTACCACATTTTAGTTTGTACGCTTTGTTGGATATAATTTTATATATTTAGAGAATACGTCCACTATTACCAATATATGTTTGTAGTGTTGCCTACTTGGTATTAAATCGCTGATAAAATCCATAGCAACTATCTCCAAACATTCTTTTACTATTATTGATTTTGGAACCCCTACATTTTTCCTATTTTTGCTCTTTTTGAGCTGACATACCCTGCAATTTCCTAGTATTTCTTTTGTTCTTTCAAGATCCCTTTTTGAGTTGTAATTTTCTCTGAATATGATCCACGTCTTTCTCACTCCTATGTGTCCATTCTCCTCATGTATTGCCACAACTATTTATTTCGTCAATTCATTCGTAATTACATATAGCTCATATCCATTTACAATCTTTATATGTACCAGCTCTTTCATATTAGTTCCCCTTTTTTCCATTCCACTCAAATTTCTTTGGTCATTCATAATTGCCTTTTTCGAAAACACTCCCTCTCGTTCCTTTAAAATATTTACTCCCATTCTTATTGTTCAGAGAACGATGGCAACGGCAGAAGGGCAGTAGAAGAAGCATACGAAACATAGTTAGTAAGATCAATAAAATCACAAGTAAATTAATATTAAGAAATCAATCTAAGCTAAGTAGGTCAATATTGTTGAATAACATTGGCATTGATACTACTGCATTTGTTTTGTTAACAAATAAACAAACGCAAAATAGCGAACGTACAAGGTATCACAATCTGCTGAAGCCAGCATTTATGAAGGTTAGAACCTAGATAGAATTACTATAAATATTGTTCATTGATATACTACAAACCACTGTTATTAATTAATAGTCAAAGATGATAATACTTGAGTAAGTTCTATTATCCCATTTTTTATATATCATATTGTTAATATTATTATGTTTATTAAGTTTGTGCTTTAATATCGTTATCAATATACCGTTATCTATGTCATAACATATGTGCTACGTTCCTACATCTTTTATTCTGATAATTCACCCTCCGCTTCCATAAACACTTATGCGTCTTGATTCGTTTACATTCTTTCCATCATCTCTCGTCAAAGCATCTGCTACTACATTTAAGCTTCCTTTCACGTACCTTATCTCAAAATCATACTCTTGCAACAATAACACCCATCTAAATATTATATTGCGGACTAGTTTATTCTTGAGAATACTTATCAACGCCTCGCTAAACAAGACACATGCACGAAACATTTCAAAATTGACAATAATCATCCACTTTGAAACATTTAATTTCAACTCCTATGTAATGTTTCTGAAATGTTCGTCTCAATGTGACAATATGACATAATCATGGAACGTTTCAATGGTGAATATTATTTAGGATTTAAAACATTGAGTATAATCGTGCAGTAATGTTTCGGAAAAAATATGCACTGTTAAATAATTGACAGATATAGCCCATATAGACTCTCAAAAATTAAGAAAAAGTATAGGAAGAATAAGGCAATGGCTCCACCACGTATGCAATCTGCAATTTTCAATGGTTGTGCTGTAAATAACTATATTAGGTACATAATAGTTGCATGTCATTTTATTTTATATTCTATTTTAAATTCTGTTTTATTTTGAAGAGAATTTACTTAAAAGAACCTCAATACAGGAATGGAAGGGCAGGTAAGGGGAATACGTTGTTTGCATTCTTAGGTTTCTTATTCCATGTATTACTAGTATTAACAGAAACACAACATAACAAACAATTATTTGTGACACACATTTTTTGTGTCCATATTATACAGGCTGGTCCTCCGGGAGGTCCCACGATCGATTGCGGGAAAACTATCAATAGGAAAAACCTGAAAATTGGATGTTACACTAAAGTCGTTGGGGGCCATAGGTTAAAAATATTTTCAAGATGGCGGCACTTCCGATTATACCGGAAATAGATGTCGATTTGCTTATTTTAAATAAAACATCCTGTATTTTATTGCAGTTTCGGATTCTACAATAAATTCTGAACACTTTTGTAAATAATGATCTATACCTATCATCAACCGTCCAGAAGATATTTAGACTAAGATAAAATTTGACATTTACGGCCAGTCATAAAGATACCGATATTTTTATAATAAGGACATATTTCGTTACGATTTTTAAAATTATCTTTACAGACATTTCACTTCATCTATTTCCACATCGAGACTAACGATAGATTATACAGAGTGTCAAAAAAAATATTCTTGAAGTTTTTGCAATGAGAAATTGCAAAAATCTCGCGATATTCAAATAGAAACCCCCTTTTTTTATAACACTATCATGTTAAGCTTAAAAAATCACTAATACTTTGTATGTAATTACCTATACCTAAATTAAACGGTTTTCATTTTATTTGGAAAAAACTCATGTCAAAGCTTGATATTTTGATAAATTTCTTACCATAAGCGTTAGCCATGGAAAATAAATTGCCGAGTGTGATTCTATGGAAACTATGACAGTTTGTTGATTAACTAGCTAATAATGGCACGGTTAAATTACACACACGAAGATTTAAATTTATTTACTATTTATGGAGAATGTAATAAAGTAATTTCGCGAACGTGTGATACATTTGCTGATAAATATCCAGATAAACAAAAACCGTCACGTAAAATCGTCAAACGAATAGAAGACAATTTCAAAAACTGCGGATCTGTCAAGAAAAAGGCGCAGAGGGCTAAACCCGTTGTTGACAACGAACAAATTGAGACAGCAATTTTGGGATATTTTGCCGCATACCCTACAAAGTCAACGAGGCAAGTATCACTGGAGTCAGGATTGTCCAAAACCTCCGTTATGCGAATTTTACGAAAACATAAGTTCCATCCTTATGCTTGTTCAGTTGTGCAACATTTAAAGAAAACTGCCAGGATGGAGTTCTGTGAATTTATTTTAATGCGATTCCAAGAAAACGAGCTGTTTTTAAATAACATCATATGGACGGATGAAGCAAAATTTTCAAAGAATGGACTTTTCAATCGTCGTAATTCTCACTATTGGAGTGACACCAATGTTCATCCTTCTAGGGAAGGACATTTTCAGGAAAACTGGCAGTTTAATGTTTCTTGTGCTATAAGGAATGACGGCGTTGTTGCCCTAGAAATATACGACAATAATTTGAATGGTGAGAATTAATCCGAAATTCATAAAAAACTTTGTGTAAACTCTATTTATTTACTTGTAGGTGAGCGTTATTTGGAAAGTTTGCAAAATTTGGAAGTAACTTATTTGTACAACCTTTCATTGAATGAATATAGGCAAATATTTTACCAACATGATGGGGCCCCTCCTCATAATGGTCACCTGGTTAACAATCTTTTACAATCTCTATTTGCTGACCAATGCATTGCCAACAATGGGCCACACCTTTGGCCGCCTCGATCGCCTGACTTATCTGTTCTCGATTTTTTTATATGGGGTACTATAAAAAATAAAATCTACAACACTGCAGTTTCTACTAAAGAAGATTGCATGCAGCAGATTCGAGAATTATTTCGTGAATTGGATCCCGATTCAATAAGAAGGGCCACACATGAGGGATTGATAGGTGTGAAAAATGTCTTGAAGCCAGAGGTCGTCAATTTGAACACTTAGGCCGTTAATTTTTGTTTCATTTTATTCAGTCCATGTTGTGTGTAAATTGTTTTATTTAATTTTCTTTTATCTGTTTTTATATAAGGTTATATGGCAAGATACCTAAAAATTGCTGTCTCAATTTGTTCGTTGTCAACAACAGGTTTAGCCATCTGCACCTTTTTCTTGGCAGATCCGCAGTTTTTGAAATTGTCTAATATTCGTTTGACGGTTTTACGTGACGGTTTCTGTTTATCTGGATATCTATCAGCAAATGTATCACACGTTCGCGAAATTACTTTATAACATTGTCCATAAATAGTAAATAAAATGTAAATAATCTTCGTGTGTGTAATTTAACCGTGCCATTATTAGCTAGTTAATCAACAAACTGTCAATGTTTCCATAGAAACACACTCGGCAATTTATTTTCCATGGCTAGCGCGTATGGTAGGAAATTTATCAAAATATCAGGCTTTGAAATGTGTTTTTTCAAAATAAAATGAAAACCGTTTGATTTAGGTATAGGTAATTACATACAAAGTATCAGTGATTTTTTTTATCTTAACACGATAGTGTTATAAAAAAAGGGGGTTCCAATTTGAAAATCGCGAGATTTTTGCAATTTCTCATTGCGAAATTCAAGAATTTTTTGACACTCTGTATACTCTATCGTTAGTCTCGATGTGGAACTAGATGAAGTGAAATATGTTTCAAGATAATTCTAAAAATCGTAACGAAATATGTTCTTATTATAAAAATATCGCTATCTTTATGACTGGCCGTAAATGTCAAATTTTATCTGATTCTAAATATCTTCTGGACGGTTGATGATAGGTATAGAATATTATTTACAAAAAGTGTTCAGAATTTATTGTAGAATCCGAAACTGCAATAAAATACAGGATGTTCTATTTTAAATAAGCGAATCGACATCTACTTCTGGTATAACCGGAAGTGCCGCCACCTTGAAAATATTTTTAACCTGTGACACCCAAAAACTTTAGTGTAATATCCAATTTTTAGGTTTATTCTATTGATAGTTTTCCCGCCATCGATCGTGGGACCTCCCGGAGGACCACCCTGTATATAATATAGTTTAGGTTCATGTGTCCTAACTTCACCTTTTGCGGTTTCTGGTTAGTGGTATGTTGTAGATATACATTTTACATTACTTATTTATTTGTGGGTGAAAACGAAATGATTAATTCTTCAAAATCTGTTAAATGTTCTCATTTGCGTCGCATGGTAAAGAATGCAATAGCATAGGAATACGAAAGTCTAAGCAAAATTGATACAACAATTGAAAATTCAACATCACCTACAATTTTCAATAGATATGCTTATGAACAGAGTGATCTTGGGGCTACATTAAGCACCAACTTCACTCCTATATAAAATCTTTAATATGGTTATTGTTCTTGAGGGTGGTGTTTTCAACATGAAAGAATTTGCTTACAAATAAATAACTATATGATTATGTTATTTGGGTATTGCAGTGCATTTTAGTCATTCTTTTTTCAGAGGCTGCCCGCAGACGGAATCTTTACCATCACAGACCATATTTTCCAGAAAGTTGTTTCTAATTGGCTAAGGCCTAATCAGATCTTAGAGTCAGCAGAAAGAGATTAAAATAAAATTGATATTTTTGTTTTACAGAATACTTATTTATTTTAGTTGCCTTTCCACAAGATTTGATACATTATTTTGATTCTTTTCCATTTGAAAAAGAATAAATAAATGTTGGTCGTTTTATTGAATTTTTATATTTATGAATAATAGTGATTGATTTTTTGTTTTGTTTCTGTGATGAATATGTTTATCTTTTCCTTTTTATTCCTTATATCAGTTTGAACTAAGTTTTTTTTCTGTTTTATATGAATAAATTTATTTACATATTTTTCTGACAGTTATTTTTTATTTATCTACATATGAATATAAATAAATAATAAACATATGTGCATATATATTTCCTGTTTAATACAATATGAACTAATTTCTCAAATATGTTACAAATATTTTTAGTATTTTCAATTTATTGAGTAGGTACCTCTACCTACTAGAAATTATATAATGTATGCAAAAATTAAACTTAATTCAAGTCTTGAAAACTCAATTATCAAGACTTGAGTTTTCTGAAATTTTGCATTGTATTACTAAAATATTTGTAACATATTTAGTGTCTTTAGTTATTGTATTGTTTTAGAAGTGATACATATCTGTATTTTCAGAACATTAATAAAGCATTCTAGAGAGAGTATTATCACTTTGATCAGAAAAATTCCTGCAACTTTCTGAAAACATTGCACAGGTACGTTTGGAAACATTATTGAAACATTCGCCTGAAATGTGTCAATGAAACAAATTTTAGGTAGGACATGGGTAGTTTTCACAATTATTTGGATAATTTACTAGTGAATGTTTCGTGTTTCTAAAAACCATTTCTGAAACGTTTCCTATATATTAATTTGTTTTCTGGGATGGTGATCCGTTTCGATGACAAAATTGTTTCCCAAGAGTTAAAATCGTAGATTTTCCACACAAAATGCCACACACCAATTCCAACTGTCACACTATATTTTCTTTCATGCTGCTTAGTCACCCTTGATACAAAACATATCGGCACTTCAATTCCCTCCTGCTCTTGCACAAGTACTCCAGCTAATTTTCCAGCTAATTTATTGACAGAAGCATCCGTCCTCGCAATAAATTTTGACTCATACCGTGGATGATATACTTTTAGTCCACCACAAAATTCGTTCTTAATTTGATTAAAAATTGCTTCCTTGTTACTGTCCCACTGCCATATATATATATATATATATATATATATATATATATATATATATATATATATATATATATATACATATATATATGTATATATATATATATATATATATATATATATATATATATATATATATATATATATATATATATATATATATATACACACATAAAAATTGAAACTGACCCTTCATACATGTTCGAGGGGGCCTAAGTAACGCTCATTTGAAGAAATTTTTTCAAAATTCAAAAGTTGGGATCTCCTCCTTAGTATTTTTTTTTTAAAGAAAATTCACTAAAAATTGTTTTTTGTGTTGTGGTAGAACATTTTTGTAAAAATATTTCAAATCCGATAGCTCAATAAATTTCCCATTTAGACAGAATTTTCAATCTTGAACCATAGTAACACCTATGTAAACGCATGTGGGTACTAAATTAAAGAAAAATAACATACTGAGCTTCGCGGATAACTACAAATTTGTTTTAAAAAACCTTTTTTGTTGTTTATTGTTTGCAAAAACTGGATGGGTTGACTAAAACAAAGGAAAAATACCTGCCATATTCATAATTTGACAGGTACATTCCCCTTGTAAATAATTAATTTTTTTCTGAAAAACTTTTGTAACTAATGAAATTTGTAACACAATTTTTTAAAGGCACTTAAATATATCTAACACCAAATTTTAATTTTTTAGCTCCATATACAACATTTTTTTTCAAATAATCGCTAACTGGGACTCTAAAACCGATCTCCAAGGTCTATTTAAATTTAAAGAATTCGTTTTAATAGTATATCTCACTAATAGTGGACAATTCTTATGAAAATTCACTATGATAACGCTGCGTCCCGATTTTTTTTTTTTAATATGTACGCTCTTAATACTTAAAAACTTGCTTTCCTACGACCAGTTCAGATTAAATATAATTAAAGTCATAGATATTTATTGAAACATGAGCACGACTGGGGTACTTCACACCAATCTGGCATCGCTGCTCTTTAAACACCATAGTATTAACACTGCCCCTTGTATTTCAAAAGATTTATGACAAGATCCCTTTCAACAATGGTATATAGGGACGTTCCCATATTAGAATGCAGTGTAGTGAATAGCTTTATCTCATAATGAGACATGCTAGATAATATTAAATATTGATAAATATTTTAAAAGAAAACGGTGCTAACTTTGTCTTACCACCAGACTTTGGTACTATATCTTCATCTTAATGTAAAATGATCTTACAGCTTATTTATGGTTCTTTTACAATATTTCATATATATCTCCAGTGGTGTATTTTTATTTGTAACAGATTCGGTCTGTACTAGGCGATTCCGGATATTATCAAACACCCGTACCGGCAAGTTAGGGATAATGCCATTAAATGATGCTACCATTTCGCTATACTAGTAACCATTATATACTGCTATATTGGTGTATTAGGAAATACTTTAATATAATTTAATTTTGTTTTTGCGGTGTATTGCTGTAATAGAAGTTTGTAGGTAAGATGTTTCTCGTGTATGACAGTGTCACGGCATGATTTTGTAAATAATGTGAATTTACTGTACCATGCCCTTCCTTTAGAATAAAGTACGCACCCTCATTTTAATTTACTAATTTTATTTTATCTTTAACAATATAATCGAATTTTGGTACGTAACAAAAACTTTATAAAGAAAACAGGTGTACGGAGTTTTATCAAACCAAATTTATTGTTTTTGGAGATAAAATTTTTTAGGCCTTTCGGTGAATCCCATTTGAATGATTTTTATGAAAATTCGTTACTATAATTTACCAAGAACAGATAATGAAGTAGTGTATTAATACCTACCTTTGTTTATTAGGACAGGGTGGTAAACTTAGTTAGCAAATTTTATAAAGTTTAAGAAGAAAACTGTATTTTATCAAATTGTTTAATTTTTTATATAATTGCGCTTAAATTGATATAAGGATCCTGTTAGGGGAATTCATATTAAGTGGAATTCATATAATTGTTTCCTTCTTGTGGTGGATGAAATAGCTCGCCACAGTGTCACCCGAGAAGACATCAGTCAGCAGTAAAAGACGACGAGAGACGGTCAAGTGGTTGATTCAGTGTCACATTGTAACCATTTTTACATTTTATTTTTTATTATCCAGTAATATAGTGTTGTGTTAAATAGTCAATTTTATTAACAAGAATCAGTCTATGAGAACAAAAATGCAATCCACTCTATCTGCAAAACACTGGTCCTTCCAGCCTGATGAAACATTGAAACATTTTCCCCCCTCAGGGCTCGTCCGCGGCTTAGCCGCCCCGATAGAACTGCCGCCTTTGGCTTATTGTGCATGCCCTTAGTCTTTTAACTCCGCCCATTTCAAAATCACTGTGTCTTCAACTAGTCTACACATCGCTTGGTAGGGTGAAGTTTTATAATGCTCTGTCTCCGGTCTAGATTGACCGTAGATCAGTTGTCTTTTGCGGTCCAGAGCTTTACACTCGCACAAGATGTGCTGTGCTGATTCCTCCCCCTCCCGCAGTCTTCATGTGAGGTCCCCCTTGAACCTCTACATATTATGCAGCTGTTTCTTGACCGCCATGTGTCCCGTCAAGAGACCTGTTATGTTTCTGAGCTGTCCTCTGCTAAAATTTAGCAGCTCCACAGCTCTCTTTGAACTGGGTTCGTCAATTATTGACTTCCCATGTCTGCGCCCTAGACAGTCTGCCCAGTACACCTTGTGTTGTTTTCTGACCCAGGATTTAATGGCTCCCCTGGCAGTGCTCTTTGTTCTTTGTCACACCCAGAACCGGTTCTGGTCCCATAAATGGTTCTGCTGACTCTCTCTTCGCGAGACTGTCAGCTTCTGCATTGCCTTTGGCCGCCTGATGACCCGGCACCCAGATGAGGGTGACCTCATTCTGCCCAACCAGGTCGCTCGTCTCGTCTCGGCACTCACTTACCAGCCAAGCATTTACCCGTGGGCTACCTAGCGCCTTAAGGGCTGCCTGGCTGTCTCTGGCTATGAGGATCCGCTTTTTGGTGTAGTCCCTCTTGTTCTCCCGCACACAGTGCAGGATGGCACACATTTCGGCCTGAAAGACCGTCGCATCGGCTCCGAGGGAAATACTATGACTTACCCTCGGTCCTTCCGAATAAACACCTGCCCCCGTCCCACGCTCCCCGCGGATCCGTCCGTGAAGCAGACGAGCGCGTCCCGTGGTATGCCCGGCGTCTCCACCCGTCATGTCTCGCGGTCGGAGATTTTCACTGTAAAGTTGTTTTCCCTGCATATTCGCGGGCTCGCGAAGTCTGACCTCATTTCAAGCATGGGCTCCTTCACGATCTCATAAATTTTGCAGTGGCCCCTGAAGCCTGGGTTGATCTTCAGTCTACCATTGCAGGCTAGTCTGTATAGTCCTAGCTTGGCCTCCGCCATAATAATTGAGGGGCAGGGTGGGTGGGGTGGTGGGTGGCAGATCCAACAACACATCCATGGCAGCTGTTGGGGTTAAAGACATGGACCCTGTGATCCCCAGGCAAGCCATCCTTTGGATCTTGCCTAGTTTTGTTTGGCACTGGATTGTGTCACCTTAGGCCATCAGACCAGCGTATGTTAACGATGGTCTGACTACCTTTGTGTACAGCCAGTGGGCCATACTAGGTGTTGATCCCCACGTTTTTCCCTATAGTCGCCTAGTGACGACTAGGGTCATGACTGCCTTACGCAGTATTTTTTCAATGTGACCATTCCAGGTTAGCTTAGAGTATATGACCCCAAGATATTTTACCTCCCTGGCCATTGGAATGTTCCTACCATATAGTGAGAGTTCTGTGGCTCTCCCACTTCCTCCGCCTCGTAAACGGTATGACGGTTGCTTTCTCGGGGCTCAGCCCGAGCCCTTGACCAACCGCCCACCACTTTCAGTGCTGTCTGCATGCGCTCCCACACTGACTGTGTAACCTTTCCTCGGACTATGATGACAATGTCGTCCGCATAGCCCTGTACCTCATACCCCCCTCCCGAGATCCTCCCTAGCAGGCCGTCCACGACTAGGCACCAAAGCAAGGGAGGCAGAACGCTCCCCTGCGGACACCCCGTTGCGATCCCCGCCAACAGAGTCCCTCCCGCGAGTGAGGTGAACACCGCCCTGTCCCTAAGCATGGAACCGATCCACCTGCAGCAGGTCTCCTCTATTCCACCCTCCCTGACAGCTGCCAGAACCGATTCGAATGAGGTGTTGCTGAAGGCCCCCTCTATGTCTAGGAAGGCCCCTAGCGCCACCTCCCTGTTCTCCAGCGTATTCTCCCGTTTCAGCACCAGTTGGTGCAGTGCTGTTTCTGTTGAGACTCCTGCTCTGTATACATATTGTCCGCAGTGTAGGGGATATGATTCCAGTACACCGCCCCTAATGTGCCGGTGGAGCAGTTTTTCCATTGTTTTTAGCAAGGACATGAGACTTATTGGCCTCAGGGACTTTGCCTGGTCTGTTGGACGCCCAGGTTTAGGAATGAATACAACCCTGGCCAGTCTCCGTGCCCTCGGAATGTACCCCAGAGCCAGGCTGGCCCTCATAATGAGGGCAAGCGGCGGCGTCAGTATATCTATCCTTTGTTAGAGCATGATGGGCATTATTCCATCAAATCCCGGGATTTGTATGGCTTAAAGCTGTTAATGGACCATCTGATTTTGGTCCAAGTAACCATCTCTTTAGCGACTGTCCAGTCTACTCTAGATGCCCGCCTATAAGGCGCCTCTATTTCTGAGTGTTCCAAGTCCGGAGGTGATTGGTTTATTATGTTACAGCCAGGGAAGTGCGTCTGGAGTAAAATTTCCATAGTTTCCTCCCCCGAGCTTTTAAAGCCCCCCGTGGATGTTCTAAGGAAGCCTATGTTGGTCTGAGTGCCTTTGGACAGGATCTTGTATAGTCGAGCACTCTCGGATGTGATCTCCACTTCCTCGCAGTACCTCCTCCACGACTCGTCCCTCAGTCTTTCGTTATAGATCGTTAGGGCATGTTTATATTCCTCCCATGCTGCCGACTTTTTGGCCGCGTTAAACAGCTTACGAACCTGCGTCCTGCTTTGCCTAAGGTCCTCGTTCCACCACGGGACGTTTCTGGTGGACGCCCTCATTTTCAGGGGGCAGTTGACGTTTTAGGCGGAGGTGATTGCGTCTCGCACTTGGGCTGCCGCAATCTCGCGGTCTATTGAATTGTCTATGGTACTCTTAACCCCGCGCAGTTCCACTGCTAGATCTGCCCTGTTGGCTTCCCAGTTCGCCTTGCGGGGGTCCCGGTAGCATACCGTTTGTCCTTCGACTTTGGCGATTTCAAACCGGGTGTATCTGTGGTCTGAGCTACTCACTTCCCCAGGCACAGCCCAGTCTTAACAATGTCACCCAGAAACTGGGTGGAAACTGTTAGATCTAAAACTTCCTCACGCCGTGTTGTAACGAAGGTCGGTTTATTACCTCTATTCAATATGTCTAAATTAAATTTCATAAAGAATTGTAAAAGTGCCTCACCCCTAAAGTTTGTATCCGAGCTTCCCCACAACTCATGGTGCGCGTTCGCATCTATGCGGATGATGGTCTGCCATCCACCTGCTCTACTACCCACCATCAGCTGCTCCAATTCCTTGGGTGGAGGAGGGTCCGTGCTGTCCCATGGCAGATAGGCGGATCCGACAGTAATGTCCCTCGGGCCATCCGCTCCTCCACATCGGATTTTGATTGTTGCCAGGTCCCTGGAACAGAAATTCATTAAAGGCAGAAACTCTATCCCTTTCCTGACAAAAATGCATGCCCTCGGGTTCTCGCTGGATCTGCTGTAGATGAGCTTTCCAGCAGCTCCACCGAGTCCCTTGATCTCTCCTTTATAGGAGTACGGTTCCTGGATGAGGGCCACATCCGTCTTCCTCAGAGCCATCAGTAGTCCCGGCCGTGGCTGCCTTACTGTGTTGGAGGTTGACCTGAAGGAACCATTAACCCCTGATTGCTTCCACAGTGGGCCGAATCTAACCCTTCCCAGGATGCCTTGAAGGAAGTTTCTTCAAGCGCTCTGTATGACGCCTGGTCGATCGAGAAGGCGAGAGTCTGTCCTTTCTCCTCTGTCTTTCTGCTTAGAACCGACCAGTGTGTGTCCCCAGTTCAGGGTTCTGGATCTTCAGTCTACTGATCACCGTCTCCTGCGGGACGGTGTCAGAGATTGGGTCTCTTTGGGAGTTCCTTGGGCACGACGGCTGTCAAGTCCGCCCCCTCCCAAATCTGACCGAGGCTCCCGATCGTTTTCCGCAGCCAATCCCGCGACTGCGGGCCGGCACAGGTTACCCAGAGGATGCCCGCCTCAAGGCGCGCTCTCCCCTTCCTGAAGAGAATCCACCGCAGCTACCACCGCAGCCTGGATCAGGTCCGCCTTCCCCTGGTCTAGCGTGACCTCAGGATGGCGTCTGTCAATCACCGCCATCCCGAGGCCCTCCGCAGCTTCCCTATACGAGCCAGTCTGCGCCGGTGTTCCGGCCGTGGTTTTTTTGGGATGTCTCTCTGTAGTAGGCGTGCTAGAGCCCGAGCGCGGCCTCTTCTGACTCGCACTCTCCTCTTGCGCCTATACAGGTGCCTTGGTCCTTTTGGGACGTCTGTCTGTAGTAGGCGTGCTAGAGTCCGAGCGACGGCCACCCAGAGTCCGCGGACCCCGCCGCCTTCCGGTAGGACCCAGCCTCCACTTGGGTGTCGGGGACAAGTCTGTGGCCGAAGCTACCACACGATCCACCGTATCTACGTCGGTCGTGAGACCTCCAAGGTCCGCGGACGCTGCCGCCCCCAGGCTCGTCTCCGTTTCCGGAATAGACTCAAGACACGAGTCTGTAGCCGGAGGCACTCCTCGAGCCTCATTGGTTTTATATGTATTTATGATCTTCATGTTGTTCTAACGAGAATGGGAGAAATACTGTCCACACCATCAGAACCCCTTGTATGGTGCAAGGCGGGTTACTCTGGAGGGTTGCCCGGTACTCCAGAGGTTCCGTTCACGGGTCACGTGACACCGTAGATTGAGGAAGTTTATTCCGACCTCCACGTCTAGATCCATCATGTTTAGTTATCAGCAGGTTCACCTCGTGCAGGATGCGGCTCTTCACCGCGCATGACGATCTTGGGGAAAGGCTCATCGAAAGCTTATGTTGTTGTTTCCACTTCCTCAGCTTGCCCCCTGAAGTCCTTTGGGCCACGACTCCTCGACCTCAACATTGAAACATTGGTTATTTTACAATTAAAAATCGTACACGAGGTTACAAGTTAAAAGTCAAGTCGAGTGGCTTAAGTGCAGAGTGCATGTACATATCACATATCACCGCTGCCGTCCAAGTGAACAGTCGACTTGCGCAATAGTCGTCGCCAGACAGATTACCACTGGTCCATCAGTACACAAAACCCAGAGCATCAGCAGGCCTAGTAAACAGCTGAGGTGAGATCCATCTTATTGGGTTCTTAAATATTTCCATTTCTTAGAATTGATTTAATTGAACCGTTGTTACTTTCATTTATTTGTCACAGACATATTAAAGCCTATAGGTATCTTTATTATAATTACTGCTACAATAATTAGTACAAGAAATCAATAACTATTTTACGTTTGCTGGTTATTTGCCATATTAATGGACCCACCTTGCACATTTGTCATTTAACTTAATATTTAATTGAGAAATACAACAATGGCAAACGATATTAATTCTTTGATACGTAAACGAGGTTCTCTCAAATCTAAATTTTCATTAAATTTGTTACACCAATTGAAACACAAATTGAACAAAAAGAAAGTATTTCAGAAAAGGTAATAACTGAATTAGACACACATTTCTAAATTACAATTGTTACAAGATGAGTACAGCTTTATTCAATCTGAGATAGAGTCTGTATACGATGAAACAGATCTGGATAAACAATATGACGAACGAAATGAGTTTGAGAACACTTACCTTTCTGGTCTTTCAACAGCTAATTACATACTTTTAAAGCACAATAAAACTATTGATACAGGGCATGCTATCAGCGATTAGTGGATAAACCAGGCGTTACAGACACGTCCGAGCCAAGCTTATATTCTCCCGTACATGATGAACAATTAGCGCAACGTGTGAAACTACCGACAATTGAATTACCCAAATACAGGGGTGTCCATGAACATTGGCTTGAGCTTAAGGACACTTTCGAATCACTTATTCATAATAACAAAGCCATAAGCGCAGTACAAAAGTACCACTACTTGAGAGCTTCCTTGGAAGGTGAAGCTTGTAAAATAATTGAATCACTGCAGTTTTCAGCTACTAATTATGCTGTAGCATGGGAACTCTTATGGAAGAGATTTGATAACACACACTTATTAGTAAAGTCACTTTTTGATATTGAACACGTAACTAAAGAAACTTCAACTGCCTTAAGAAATCTAATAGATTCAATTTTAAAACACCTGTGTGCTTTGGAAACACTTAATCAGTCCACACAGCATTGGGATACTTTACTCATTTTCATGATATCTCTAAAGTTGGACAAGGCATCTGCCCGTGAATGGGAACGGTACAGAGGCACACATGATTCGCCTACATTCCAAGATCTTAGCAATTTTCTAAGTTCTAGAGCGATTGGTTAGAAGGCCTAGAGGGAAATAATAGACCAAATAAAACACAACAAAGTCAGAGAACTCATAAGTCACAGTTTTCGCTTGTAACAACGAACATTAAGTGCTTCAACTGTAGTTGCAGCCATTCTTGCGACGAATTTTTAAAACTATCTACAATAAGGAGATGGGATAAAGTTAGAGAATTGAAACTCTGTCAAAACTGTCTTTGTTTAGGACACACTAGTATTCAGTGTAGATCATCTTCATGTCACAAGTTCAAGAAAAAGCATAATACATTGCCACAATAAAGGTGAGCAAAATAAGCCAAGTAACCAAGTTACTTTGTCATGTTACACCAACCATTCTTTGGTACTTCTTTCCACTGTTCTCATTTATGTGAGAGAAGAACAAGGTACACGGCACAAGGTAAGAATCTTATTAGACAGCGGATCACAGTCTTGCTTTTGCTACAGCGAATTTATGTGGTTTACTGAAAATAAAGCCAAGAAGAACATCAGTTTCAATTGTTGGGCTTAACAAATGCATGTCGAACCTCAATCATAAATGCGAATTACACATCAGTTTAGTCACTGGTGAATTTTCAGAAACAGTATCATGTTTTGTGATACCCTTCCTGTGAAGTCAACACAACGCTGGAATATACCGGACATTCCGCTAGCCGAGCCAACCTTCAACATACCAGGCAATGTTGACATCCTTTTGGGTGCTAGCATTTTTTGGAATACCTTTCTGCAAGATAGAACTTCATTGGGTAGAAAAATGCCTACATTAGTTAACAGCATTTTTGGTTATTTGGTCACAGACACAGTAATTCATCAGGTTAGTAAAAGACTATGTAACTTTGCCAAATTACAACCATTATCGTTCGACTTGAAGAAATTCTGGGAACGTGAAGAAGTAGAAGGTCCAGCTAGGACAGCACAATCACCAGATGATGATGACTATGAAAACCACTTTATTAAAACCACAGGCAGTTCAATGGAAGGCCGCTTCATAGTTAGAGTACCTTTTACGGAGGACACAATCTAGGAAGCACAAGGAATGTGGCAATCAAACGATTGTTGCACATGGAACGAAGGTTTAAACAACATCTAGATATGAAACGTCAATACCATGATTTTCTTTGCGAATATGAACAGCTAAGTCACATGACAGTCCTACGAAATATTGGAACAACAAGGTCATACTTCCTACCACATCATGGTGTCATTAAACAGGATAGTTTGACTACAAAATTGAGAATCGTCTTTGATGGGTCAACTCCATCCGATACAGGAGTCTCACTCAATCAGATTCAGCACAAAGGGCCCTCTATTTTGAACAACTTCTTTGACATATTGATCAGATTCCGACAGCACAAAATTGTAGTTTGTTCGGATATTAAGAAAACGTATAGGCAAATTCTCATTCATCCTGACGACAGATGGTCACACCGAATACTTTGTCGATTTAGTCAAGATGAACTTATGAACTCAACACAGTAACATATGGCACAGCTTCTGCTCCATATTTAGCAGTGAGATGTCTCCGACAAGTGGCATTAGATCACCAAAAAGATTGTCCTGCTGCATCAAGAGTCATTCTTGAAGACTTTTATGTAGACGACTTAATAACTGGGTTTGAGTTTGAACAAGAAGCCACAATGGTTCTTAAAGAAGTTTCCTCAATTTTAAGTTCTGCACATTTCACTGTAAGAAAATGGAATTCAAACCATATAAGTACATTGGCAAACTTCAAGGACAACTCTGAACCAAACAGTGTTATCACCCTTGGAGAGAATGAATCAATAAAAACACTAGGTCTCAGGTGGAGGACAAGGTCGGACAAATTAACCTTTTACGTTGACTACTTAAATGACAACTCCCCGACAAAGAGAAGTATTTTGTCTAAAATATCAGAACTGTTTGATCCCCTAGGTCTGATAAGTCCCTGTATAATATTATGCAAATTTATAATTCAAATTCTGTGGACTCTGAACATCGACTGGGATGAAGAGATACCAGACAACCTAACTGAACAATGGTACAAGATTACGGAACAGTTACCCTTATTAAATGAGCTTCAGATCAAAAGATATGTTGTTCGCCAAGATGCGGTAACAATGGAACTGCATGGATTTTGTGATGCACCACAAAAGGGTTACAGTGCATGCATTTACCTTAGAAGTATTGACAGGGAAGAAAATATTCCTGTACATCTGATTTGTGCAAAAATAAAGGTTTCTCCTTTAAAACCTTTAACAATACCTAGGTTAGAACTATGCAGTGCTGTTATGCTAGTACGTTTAATGAAACAGCTTACAAATGCTCTTTCCATCAATGTGCAATATTTTGTATGGAGTGGCTCGCAAATTGTCCTATCATGGATAAGAAACTCACTTAGACTTTTACAAACCTTCGTTTGCAACAGAGTAGCAGAAATTCAAGAGCTCACATCTCCAGAAGTTTGGCATTATGTCCGCACAACTGATAACCCTACAGATATTGCCTCGAGATGGTCTTACCCTGAAACACTGATCAACTCAAGTCTTTGGTGACACGGCCCAAAATGGTTAGGGTGTTCATCTGTTACATGGGAGACTTCATGCCATAACACACCGTTAGATGAGCTACCGAAAACCAAAAAAAAAAAAATCATATTCCAGCCTTTCCAGACTCAACCACACCATAGCATATTGTTTGCGTTTTCTACACAACTGTCGTGTTCTAAGCAAACAAGGCTAACTGGTCCACTTAAGGTTCAAGAATTAAAAGGAGATATGATACATTTAGCAAGGTGGGCTCAAACGGAATGTTTTTCTGACGTTGTCAATAGTTTAACTTCGGGAAAAAATGTGAACAAGGCCCATAGTAGGTAGATATAGCCGGTTCTGCAACCACCTCCCACCTCGCGCTACTGAGTATGCGTGTGAGGAAACAAATATGGCGGTTGTATAGAGTGTGATGTAAGCTATAAAGCTCGATGAGTAGAATTCAAAAATAACATATGCGCATGCGTAAACCCAACTATTTGGTTTGTGGCGTAAGCCTCATGTGTGTGGTGTCATTTAACTCGGCTCAGCAAACAGAATTTAAAAAATGTGTAAAATCAGTTGAAATTTAGAATATGCGACTGCCAGACATGTTAAATATACCTCTCACATGTGGCAGCATGACAACCTTCAACAGTTCACAGCTGCAAATTGAGAGTGACCTCGAATACAATCTGAATTCCCAATCATGCGACAGGAAACGAGTCATGTGTTTTCAAATATAAATGTATGTGACCTACAAACATACAAACAACGATGACGGTTAAATAAGCTTCAATAACAATTCAAAAGTGGGGGGTATAAGTACATAAAACATTAGATGGCAAGCAAGTACAGTTTTTGTCTGCAGTCTACTCACAGTAGTTATATATTAGTGTACTTGTTCTGTTCAACATGTATGGTGTTGATGTTAATGACAGACCCGAGGTCTTCAGGCCTATTTAGTATCGCAATTGGTATATCAAAAGCTGCTGGATTTATACCAATAATTAAGATTGTGAATACAAACCCATATCCACCAAATCCAAATATAACAATCTCATCTGGCTCATGGGAATGGGATTTTTTTTCAACATTGAAAAACACAGCTGAAGAGTATTTTACCAAAGGTAATAAAATTGAACCAGAAAATATTGGAATATGTACCGTCAAACCAATTAAAATACTAAACAGGAAAGCTATATCAATCTCAGATGACTGTTACTTTTCATTTAACCGAAGATGCAGTGCAACAGCTAGTAGATCTGGTTAAAATCATCAACGAAAAGCTGAAGTTTCTACCTGATTTGAACTTTGATATTCGACTTAAGTGATTTCCTCTATTGTGTTGCTGTCTCAAATGTGTTAATAAGAAGGAGCTACCATGTGGCGAGGTGGTGATAAAGCTTATAAAAGTCATGTTAAAAGACTATGGATCATCATTCAGAGTTCCTATGTTAGAGTGCTTACACTTTACAAAGAAGCAAGTACGTGATCGTTTCAAAGAAATACACACGATATACAATGACTCAACTTAAAGCAAGTTTCATCATCCTAACAGCACTGTGCCAGAATGTGTTTTATATTTACAAACCACCAAATTTAAAAGAAGTACGAATCTGTTTCGACATCGACAACTGCACGAAATGGTCTGGCCTTCCAACAACACATCTACAAAATGATGAACTTATCCAACTTTCAATGTACAACATGTCCAAAAGCAAGTCTGAAGTGGTGCATTACAAACTTATGTTTCTGTTTGCTAATCGCAGCCATGGTAAGACATCTGATTGGAGAACTCTTGTATTGAATGATTCCTATCTGTTTACCTCATATATTTCCATGTTTATATCAATTGGTTTCCTTATGTGTCTAACTATATTTATGTGAGTTTACCTTTGTGCTAAATATAGAGCCGCACTTAAAGATATGTATCGCAAACATGTTTGTTAAGAAATATATATATATATATAAACTGAATACATGTGTTTTATTTATTTAAGCACCTGTAGTTAAGATGAGATACTGTGAATCACGCTCGTTACAAGTGAAAAAAATACATCTTCTGGTCATTTGTGCTGTGAAGCTTACAAATCAAAATTATGTGAGCCATGGCAAGTTGAACAAGTACATATGTTAACTCAAGCTTTTAAAAATAGAATGGCCACTTATTGTATATATGAAAAAGTTATTGATATTAAACAGTTTATGGAAAAAATAAGACATAAAGTGTTCCATCTGATTGAAGCTGCTTTAGCTAAACATAATCAAATTAAAATGAATCTAGAATTGTTTGGTTCGTATGTGCTCCAAAGTCAAAATAGAAAAGAAATGAGGTCATTCAATACTAAAAACAAAAATGTTACAGTTTCAACTAATTTTGAAAATATATTTAAGGAATTCGTCGACGAGATTTACACAAACGCTTTGGATTTTGCAGAAGCTGAAAGCGGATGGATGTTGGAACTAACGTGGTTAGAAATAAACATTAATAAATACAACTTGAGAACATACTGGTATCAACATCTATAAATTGTTCAGTACACACTGTTAGGCTCATTCAAAATTTAGTTGTCTTAGAAGTAAGACGTGCTTCAGTTAACTCTAACGTATCCAAGTGTTCAGTAGTGTGTTTAAAATGGCTACATTAAGTGATGTGTGCTACCAGCAAATTAAAGACAACTTCTGGTATGGTTTATTTGCAGACTTTCAATTAATTATCGATAAGAGTACTGGTTATTTTAATGCAACTAAACTGTGTAAAATGGTGAGAAAAGATTGCGTCATTGGTTGGAAAATAAGAAAACCAAAGAGTTAATTGCCTATTACAACATCAAGTTAAAGGAACATTTGGATGGCCGGAATACCGTCTGCCCAAATGTTCCAGCAGAGCCAGCTCACTTATCGCCTACAACTGCTACATACTTAGTAAAAATTGCTGGAGCTCAGGCTGTAAACGACTTGGTATGTGGTACATATGTTTGCAAAGATTTAAAATTAAATTTAGCTTCTTGGATATCCAATCATTTCTATGAAAAGTGCAACCATATTATTTTTGATTTTTTCGTAAGCGAATTGAATCAAAAATACAAGGATAATCTTAAAGAAATTGAAGTGAAATTAATGAAGATAGATGATGCGGTGCAGCGCATGCGAGAAACAAACGCTAAACTCACAGAACATCTTGAAGACATCTCCAAAACCAAAGAACCCTGGAAAACTTTGTGTTTTGGTTTATTTTTAAGAAATGAGAAAAACGTCAGCTACCCATATCATGCTTATGAACTCAGAAGAAAAGTTTTAGAAGAGCTGTCAGGAACTTTAAAAATAAACATACCAATTCCGAAGTCGTTCTAAACATGTCCAAACACATCCAAATTCTATAAATCTCTTTAATAGAATAAAGACCGAAGTAAAATACCTTAAAGCGAATAGAAACGATCTACAGATAGCAGATGTGCCGCAGGAGAAGTTTATTCAGGATATTATTGATTTACGTCATAATGTTTTATTCTTTACTTAGTTTAATTGTAATATATATATATATATATATATATATATATATATATATATATATATATATATATATATATATATATATATATATATATATATATATACAGGCTCTTTCAAAAAACATGCACCATCGCTCGTGGGGCAATTCCTTACTAAAAAATAAGAAAAAAAGTTCCTGTGCACATGGGCCCGGAAACGCATAGTTTCCAATATACAGGGAGTTGAATTTTAATTTTTTTTAAATTTTTTATAAATAATTTCAAAACCACTAGATTGATTTTAATGAAACTTGGAACTTGAAAGTGTATTATGAAAGTGCATATTTTCAAGTGAAAATCTACTTACAACTGCGTCAGTGGCGTGCGTACGGGATAACTGTAAAAATTCATTTGGGGAAAAAATATGTGCGCCACTGTCTTTTTCCAATTTTGATACATCAGTTATGAAGCTTATTACATAAGCCACAAAAGCTACCTCTTGGTATTTTTTCGTTCAGGGTATCCCCTAGGAGATATGATTAATTTTATAAAAAGGGGCAAAGTACCAATTCGTTGGAGTAATGAAAACAGTAATCGTAAAGTGCCATGAAACTATAATTTTTGACAGTTCTCTAAATTCTACAATTTTGAAGTGCTTTGTAGGCGTCAAAAGAGTTTTCGTGCTATTCTTTAAATTTTGATACGGTGCAGTATTTTCGTTTTTAGTTATTTGTTGTTACTGAGCTGCTCATTAATATTATTTCCTCCTCTCAAGATGGTTTTCATTAAGTACACTTCAGCGGATTTGACTGATATGTTGTTAATTTATGGACAAACAAATCAAAATGCTAGACAAGCTATGCGAGTTTATCAGGAAACTTATCCGCAAAGAATTCCTGACAAAAATATTTTCCCACGTATTGTAAGACATTTGAGAGAAACTGGTTCTTTAAAACCTTTAAAAGCTCACTCTGGACGCAGAAGATACCGCCGAACTGTACGAGTTGAAGAGGCAATATTAAATAGAGTTGAACGTGATCCTAGTACAACTACGAGAATTATTGCCACCGAACTGGATAATATTTCGGCATCATCAGTTCACAGAACTCTGAAGGATCAAAGTTTATATCCCTATCATTTTACACGTGTCCAGGAACTTCTACCTAGAGACTTTCAACCAAGGGTAATGTTTTGTCAGTGGTTCTTAAACAAACTTAGGCACGACCAATATTTTTCTAAACGTGTACTATTTACTGATGAGGCGTCATTTACGCGAAAAGGTATCGTAAATTTTCACAATTTACATACATGGGCCGATGAAAACCCACACTCTCTAAGAGTTGCAAATTCGCAGTATCAATTTTCCATCAATATTTGGGCTGCTATTATTGAAAATCACATAATTGGTCCTGTTGTTCTACCGAATCGTCTTGACCAAGAATCATATTTAAACTTTTTACAAAATGATTTGCCGTTGTTACTACCGCTTTTTATGAGAAATGGTACAATGTGGTTCCAGCATGATGGTGCGCCCGCACATGTTGCAGCAGTTGTAAGAACATATTTAGCCAACACATACGGTCACCGATGGATTGGTCGTGGAGGTCCGGTGTCATGGCCACCTCGATCTCCGGACCTGAATCCTCTCGATTTTTATTTGTGGGGTCATTTAAAAGAAATAGTGTATAAACACCAGTAAATACACGAGAAGAATTGTTGGGAAGAATAGAATATGCATTTGACAGCATTAGAGAAGATCAAAATATTTGCAGAAGAGTAAGAAGATCTTTGCGCAGAAGGTTAAATAATTGTAACGACGCTAATGGTGGTCACTTTCAACATTTTCTTTAGCTTTGTTATTAAAGTCAATTGAGTAATGTACAAAAAACAAGAGTTTGGAAAAATCATGGTGTCTTTACGATTACTTTTTTCATTTTTTATTTTTATTTTTTATTTATCATTTTTTATCAATGTTTGTAATATTCATTTCAATGTTTATCACCAATAAGTTTTACGTAGGTTCGTTATTTGCACGTTTATTGCTGTAATGTTTACTGTATGTTTTGTTTTTCATATTCTTATGGTTGCAGTAAACATATATTATTATTATTATTATTACGCCGACTAATCCGTACTTTGCCCCTTTTTATAAAATTAATCATATCCCCTAGGGGATACCCTGAACGAAAAAATACCAAGAGGTAGCTTTTGTGGCTTATGTAATAAGCTTCATAACTGATGTATCAAAATTGGAAAAAGACAGTGGCGCACATATTTTTCCCAAATGAATTTTTACAGTTGCCCCGTACGCACGCCACTGACGCAGTTGTAAGCAGATTCTCACTTGAAAATATGCACTTTTATAATACACTTTCAAGTTCCAAGTTTCATTAAAATCAATCCAGTGGTTTTGAAATTATAAAAAATTAAAAAAAATTATTAAAATTCAACTCCCTGTATATTGGAAACTATGCGTTTCCGGGCCCATGTGCACAGGAACTTTTTTTCTTATTTTTTAGTAAGGAATTGCCCCACGAGCGATGGTGCATGTTTATTGAAACAGCCTGTATATTGATTAACTTTGGTGAATTCCTTCCTTTTGCAAGTGGCCTGGATAAGGAAAAATACCTGCCATATTTATAATTCGACGGGTGCATTTCCTTTGTAATTTTTTTTTCTGGAAAACTTTTGTAACTTTAATGAAATTTGTAACACATTTTTTTTAACCCGCGAGAACACGGCCTATGTCGAAACGACCGTGTTTTGTTTTGTTTACGTGTAAAACCGTCGATTGTTGGGGTACTTTACCGGCCTTCCAGGAATGCCTCGAGTAGGTTTGCCTCACTATGTTATTGGCTGTTCTGCTCAGTTTTGAATGAATCATCATTAGTGACAGTCGCTTCTTATGGTGACCGATGCTTTCAACCGTGCGCGTGTTCTCTAGTGACAAGTAATCAAGCCAGAGTTTTGCTGAATATTCGCATTATATCTTCACACAAGTACCGTAAGTATATAACCCTCCCTATTTATTGATAACTTAGTCATCTCATATTATGAAATAATTGAGATTAAATTTATCCACTCACTGTTTTTACCCGGAATTGATGAAATTGGCACCAAATTCCATGAAATATTCGTATTGTAAATGATTACTTGACAGATTTTGAATATATGAGTGATTTTTGTTCTCTATAATTTCATGCTTATTTTTAGGCCATGTGGTCATACGAAAAGGAACAAGAAAATTTACTGAAGTTATGGAGAGAAGTGCAGGACGAAGATGAAGTAGGTGGACCAGTTGAGGATGAGGATGACGTAGTTGAAACCAGCAACCATGACACCCATTCAGAGCAGTTCGAAGATGAAGAGCCGATAGATGTTACAATCGAAGCAAATTTAGATAACAGATTATGTTTCATAGGCAAAGATAAGCAGATTTTATGGAGTAAGATTCCTGTGCCATCTCTGAAGAGGAAAACAAGAGTCCAAAATACTATAACTCAAGCTTCTGGTGTCATTGGAGCTGCCAAGGATGCTAAAACTATTTTAGAGCCTTGGAAGTGATATTTTCCGGACTCCGTAATTGAAGACATAGTTCAATAAACTAATAAGTTTATTCAGAAACTTAGAGTCAACTATTCCAGGGAGAGAGCTGCTGCAGACACAGATATCACCATGATCAAAGCACTTTTGGGGTTGCTGTACTTGGCAGGGGTTTTACGTTCTTCACACCTCAATTGGAGAGTTTTGTGGAATCAAGATGGGACTGGAGTGGAATACTTTCGACTAACTATGGGTCTAAATCGCTACAAGTTTTTGTTGAGAGCACTGCGGTTTTACGATCTTGATGACAGAGAATTTAGAAAGCAGTATGATAAATTGGCACCTATCAGGCATGTATTTGATGGCTTTGTTAAACGATGCAAGGCGAGTTACTCTGTAAGTGAATTTGTAACCATTGGCGAAATGTTGGAGTTATTTCGTGGGAGATGTGCATTTCGTCAATACATTCTCAACAAACCAGACAAATATTGCTTAAAGATTCTAGCACTAGTTAACGCGAAGCCCTTTTACTCATACAACCCTGAAGTTTACGTTGGCACGCAGCCAGAGGGACCCTTCAAAGTTGAGAACAGTGCATCTGCTGTAGTACAAAGACTTAGTCAGCCCATTTCAGGAACAGGGCGGAACGTAACTTGCGACAACTGATTTACGTCAATTCCTCTGGCAGCAGATTTACTGTAAAAACACCGTCTAACACTAACAGAAACCCTAAGAAAAAACAAGAGAAGTTTCAGAAATTTTTACCACAAAAATGAAGGAAAGAAAGGTGAATACAAGTATATTTGCTTTTACAAAAGATATGACATTAGTTTCATACAAACCTAAACAGAATAAGATCGTTTTGTTACTGTCAACAATGTACCATACAGATGAGATAGATCAAGCCACTGGTGACTCCTGCAAACCAACAATGATCACTTTCTATAACGTTACCAAGGGAGTTGTTGATGTGGTAGATGAGCTGAAGGAAAATTATCCCGTCTCTCGAACAAGCTGCAGGTGGCCTCTTACAATATTCTTTTCAATACTTAATATCGCGGGTATAAATAGCCAAATTGTTTTTGAAGCGAATTCTAATAGCCACATGAGCCGACGGAAATATTTGAAATCTTAAGCAATCGGACTTATTCAGCAGCATTTAGAAAGACGCAGAGACATCATTACCTTACCAGTAACTATGATAAGTTGCATCAAACAAATCCTAAAGGAACCAGTCAAAATGGCAAAAGAAAGACAACTATCTATATCAGGAAGATGTCATTTCTGTTCATGGAGAAAGAATAGGAAAACCAAGACAGAATGCATAAAATGCCAAAAATATATTTGTCGAGAACACACATCTCATTTATACCCACTGTGTTTGTAAGAAGAATAATATAGCATATGAAAATGTAAAATTGCAAAACTTTTTTTTTTCAATTGCTTGGTATATGATTTTTAGTTCATATTCTTTTATGTATAGTAATGAGTTGAAACGTTGATCTACCATAAGAAAAACACTTTTTATTTTCATAATTACATAATGTTATGTTGCTTTTATTATATTATATTGAACATTATTCTCCATAAATTCATTTTGTAATAAAGTTAGAAAATTTATAATAAAAATATTGTTACTTTGACTTGTTATACATAAATAAACACTAAAACTTATGATCTGGAATAAATAAAGCAGTGTTTATGTTAAAAAACGCCAAACCGGTGTCTTTGACCGTGCGCATGTTTTCACGTAAGTTTGCTTGACGCGTGTACTCCCGGGTTAAAGGCACTTGCACTATTTACATATTATATGTAAGACCAAATTTACATTTTTTAACTGCATATAAAAAAAAAATTTTTTTCAAATAATCGCTAAGTGGGACTCTAAAACCCATCTCCAAGGTCCGTTTAAATTTAAAGAATTAGTTTTAATAATACAATAGTGTACAATTCTTATGAAAATTCACTACTAACGCACCTGCTGCGTCCCGAAATTTTTATTTATAATATACATTCGCATGCTAAAATTTAGTGCTTTTGAACGTAAACTTTGTCCTGGTATTAGGAAGAAATGGTCCAAGGCTCGTGACAACATACTACCTGGGCCTGCACCGAGATGGCATCCCTTCGTATCTCTCACAATGTTCTCCAACGTTGACATCTTCCAACAACTACCATTGTTTAGATTTTTATCTACGATTTATTTAAATAGCATAGCAGTACAGATAACGTCATCTGTCTTTGTCCAACATTGTAGATATGCATTACAGAATCTGAAGTGATGTCGAGGATGAAATATTATCATTAATTTCGAATAACTTTATTTTCCTTTAATCAAACGACTTGAAAATTGGTACACAACCACGTCTGTCTATGTTCTTTTAAGTTGTAAATATTCGTTTCAATCACAATTTGAGAGATATTGCGTTTTAAAAAATATTTTTTAATTTTTTACTAAAAAAAATTGGCCTTTCAGATTTGATGAACGAACCCATCCAAGCCATTAGCAAAATAAGGGTAATTATCAAATTTGGTTCAGACAGACACAGACAAACAGGCGCGCGCGCGCGCGCACACACACACACACACACACACACACACACACACACACGCGCGCGCGCGCGCACGCACACGCACACACACACACACACGCACACACACACACACACACACACACACACACACACACACACACACACACACACACACACACACACACACACACACACACACACAGAGAGAGAGAGAGAGAGAGAGAGAGAGAGAGAGAGAGAGAGAGAGAGAGAGATATATATATATATATTAAAAAAATGCACTAAAACATAAAGATTTGTATGTAAATAAGTGCGGTAAATGGAAACTACTTTACTAAAAACAACCTAACCTTTTTATGATACACATGACTGAATAGATTATCAAACCCATGGATCGGTTTTGCTTAGAGCTTTAATTTTATACCGAATACATGTAAGACACTAACTGACCTCATAAAAATAACAGTTAAAAAACAAATGTTGCATTTTAGAATCTGCTGTGTATTGCATCATAAGAAGAGCGCAAGCACCGCACTTCATACCTCTCTCGCCAGCTCGAATCATGGGTTCACCAGTGTACGCCGCCAAGTCATCGAACAACCACTCACCGTTCATCACGGCCATCTGCCATAGACATTCATTGCTTCATGTTTTATAGTTATATCATTGTTATCCTTATATTAATTACTAGTTCTTGTTAATACAATTTAATTCGGTTAAATCACTGTATTTGTTCTCACGTAACGCGGAATACAAGAAAAACGAATATCTGTTTTTTCAAACATTTTTCAATTTTGTGGTAAGACTGGCCACGTGACTTCCAATATATCGCTCCTTTGATAGAAAAGTGACACAAGTCAAAAATTGCAATTTTTTAGTTAATTGGAATAATAAAACTAGAAAGATCTATATTTATATGTGGAAAAGAGACACATCTAATAGTTTCATCAAATACCGTGAGGGGGCAGAAGTGTCGTTTGTCGATTTACAAATACTAAAACAACGTTCTACTGAAAAGTGACATTAGTGAGTTGAGTCCCGCGAAGAAGTGTGGTGTGCTCTTAAACATTTACGGAAAAACGTCATTTTTGTTTTGAGTCGTTTTTCTTTAAAAACGGTAAGTGCAATTTGACTGGTTGTATTTATTATAAAACGTCACTTTTGGAGATGTGTCAATTTTGTTCATATTTTAGAACTAATTTCTTACTTAGTTTGCATTCCTAACCTAAAATTTAGAGATGTGACACTTTTCCTTAAATTGTAACGTAACTTCTCTGGAATATGACCTACCTATAATTTTCAGGTAACGCACTGTTTTTTAAGTAACAATGTCGGAACGGGCAAAATTGATGGTAAAACTAGCTCAGAAAGTTACTGACAACAAGGATGTTACACATTGGGAAGTTGTTGAGAGTAGGAACGGTAAGTTATGTCAGTTATAGTTTTATCCAGATCTTTCAATAATGGTTTTTCTGTTTAGGATGTGGATCCTGTGGGGATAATATTTTAATTAGTCCCATTGTACAGAATGCTGGCCCTGTCATAAATGTGACAGATTTATCTTCTAAAGCGGGTAAGTACTTCTTTACTTTCTATTGGCAAATTAGTCAATCGATGGTAGTGTTGCGTAAATATCGTGCAAAAAACAGTACTTTTCCCTGACTAAACTCATATATTTTTATGGAGTACCACACATTTTTACTATAAAAAACTGTCTTTCTAAGAACAGAACTATTCGTATAACAAGACTACAACGATAATATAATGTTATTCTGTGAAAAAGTGCTACATGCAGCAGTTCTAGAAATCACCAACAGAGGTCATGTCAGGATGGTTGACTTTACAGTTGACTTGACAATTACTTTACTATCATATTTTTCTATTAGAACCGAATAATAATTATTATTATATTAATTTTGTTTTATTTTTATCTTGCATTTTAGGTTGTGGCTTTCCTATCTATGACTCTGTTAATTCGCCATCCATAGAGAATAATGTAGATGCTTCTACTCAAGAAAATAGTACTGCAACTGAATCTGTTAAGAACGTTGACAAACATACGCCCATTGGTAAATACAACCTACGAAATTCATAATTTACTCTAATGCAAATTTTAGTTTTAGATTGTGCTGTACCTAAAGATTTTTCTACAGAAAATTTAAACGATGCTGTATCTAGCGATAATGAGAATGAGATTGAAGATCCCTTTCACAATTCTGATAATACAGACGATGATGCTGATTACTCAACTGATTCAGGCAGCGAAACTTCATCAGAGTCAGACGATGAAGCTTTATTACACCGGGTAGAAGTAGAAACACAGCATGGCGTAGAAGAGATCCCAAAAGGTAGAAAACGAAAGCGAAATGAGTCCAAGTGGAAAAAAAATGCTGCAAAATTGGCCAGAAATTCTGGAAAACAGTATGTCTCATCGTCAACGACAAACAAAATAATGAACGCAAGAGAAATGAAACCTCCATGTCGAGACAACTGCAAGATTAAATGCACTTCCAAAATTACTGCAGAGTCTCGTAAGCTGATATTTGCAAACTATTGGGCTCTTGGAGATTCTCAGAGACAACGAGATTATCTATCATCGTGCATGACTCCCATTAAACCGAAGTACCAATATCCTAAAAACGAATCCAAACGACGAGGTAACAGTGCTTTTCATTTCGAAATTGATGGAAATCGCATCCGTGTCTGTAAATCATTTTTTAAAGCCACTCTCGATATTACTGATAGGCCAATCCGAACGGTGATTACAAAACGAGATGTACAAGGAGGAATGCTTTCAAGCGACCTCCGAGGCAAGCATGGTAAACATTCTAAGCTGGATGCGAGTATTAAAGAAGGAATTCGAAAACACATAAACTCCATACCCAGAATTGAGAGTCATTACACGAGAGCTCGTTCTTCTCGTGAGTTTATTCAAGGTGGAAAGTCCATACGCGATTTACATAGGGATTATGTCAACGAATGTGAGGATAATAACTTACCAAGTGCTAAGTATTTGATTTATTATCAAATATTTACTCGTGAATTCAACTTGTCATTTTTCACGTCCAAGAAGGATCAGTGTGCAGTTTGCGCGACTTATACAAATTCTTCTGAGGATGAAAAAGAACATTTAAAAGATAACTATGAGATTCACCTATCAGAAAAAGAACTCTCACGTGCCGAAAAGCACAATGATAAGGAAAAATTATCTGAAAATTACATCGTAGCTTGTTTTGATCTCCAGGCGGTAATGCCGTGCCCTAACGGAGACACGTCATCATTTTACTATAAGTCAAAACTCAATGTTCTCAACTTCACGGTATATGAAATGAAAAAAAAAAGGTTTCGATGATCTATGTTACTGTTATTTATGGGACGAAACGCAAGGCCAGAGAGGGGCCAATGAAATCGGATCTTGTCTCCTTGATTATATAGAAAAAATATCAAGAGCAAATCCTAATGGTGAAATTGAAATTGTGCTGTATTCCGACAATTGCGTCGGTCAACAAAAAAATCGCTTCATAGTAACGATGTATGTGTATGCTTTAAAGAAATTTGCAAACATAAAATCCATTACCCACAAATTTTTGATAATGGGACATACACAGAACGAAGGAGATTCTGCTCATTCCATAATCGAGCGTCAAATAAAACGTTCATTAAAAGGAGGCCCAATTTTTATTCTAGCACAATATGTGGAAGTAATCAAATGCGCCAAAAAAACTGGCTCACCGTATTCTGTAAAGCAAATGTCATTTACGGATTTTGTTGATCTAAAATCATTAAATGAGAATATTGGAATTTTAGACATGAGAAGTAATACTAAAGATAAGTTAATAGATTTTAAAATAACAAAAATTGAAAAAGAAGATCCATTTAAAATTTTTTATAAGACATCCTACGCACAAAATGATTTTTGTGTACTGACCATTAAAAAACCTCAAGCAACAGTAAATAAAAGGGCTAATTCAACATTACAGCCTTTGTACAAAAGTAAAATACAGATTCCGGTGAATAAGAAGAAGGGCCTTTTGGAACTGTTAAAGAAAAAGCATATTCCTGATTGCCATGCTGCATTTTATGAGAACTTATAACTGTTTTGTGTTGTACTATAGCTCGTATTTTTGTATTAAAATTTGTTCTTTTCTAATAAATATGTAAGACTAACGACATTTTGTATACTTTCTAGTACCGACATAAAGGAGTAAGTGTTTGTTTATTTATATGGAAAAGTGTCATAACTGGAAATAAGGGTTGAAATTGTCCATTTATTAGGGTCATAGTCTTCCAACCTTAAAAATATTGAAATGGTCTAGAAATATACATTGTAATGCATATACATTAACCTAGTAGTTTAATTTGCACATAGTTTACTGTGCCAACCTTATCTTCCTTTAATTCAGAAATATTAAAATAGCTCTCCTGAAAAATATTCATTTTTGACATGTGTCACTTTTCTGTCAAAGGAGCGATATGTTGCTTAAGTAGTTTTAAAAAATGAAAATTTCATTAAATAGATTAATTAATGTTAACTAGCTTATAGCATTTTATTCATAGAACTCGAAACTTATTTAGAAATCTACCAGATTTGAGAAAATGAACCAGTCCTAATATTGGTAGTTTTTTAGATTTAGCGTCATATGTTTTATTGATAGCATAGGCAACGATTTTATGATACACATGCCTGAATAGATTCTCAAACCCATGGATCGGTTTTGCTTAGAGCTTTAATTTTATACCGAATACATATACCACACATTAACTGATACCATAAAAATAACAGTTAAAAAATAAATGTTGCATTTTAGAATCGAATACATGTTTTTTCAAACATTTTTCAATATTTATGGTAAGACAGTGACTTAGTTATCCAAAATCTGTTTCTTAAGTACTTTTATAAAATGAAAATTTCGTTGAACGTATTAAATAATGTTAATTAGATTGTGGCATTTTATTCAAGAACTCGAGACTTTTAGAAATTTACCAAATTTGAGAAAATACAGTAGTCCTAATCTATATCGTTTTTTAGATGTAGCATCATATGTTTTATTGATTTTAGTCACTCCACTTTCTATCATTTTGTCCTTACTTTTCTTAGGAGAGTAGTGATATTATATTTGTTTGTCGGTAATACTTACAAATTAAATATGTTTTCTTTTCAAACAGAGAACGGTTATTCTTTTAGTTTTTATATATGTTTTTAAATTATAAATTTCAACGAAATTTTTAGCAATGAAGTTATGAGTGAATATGAAAAATACACTTATTTATCATTATTTCTGCCACTATAAAAGTCTTTGATTTGAAGCATACTTTAATTTGGGAGTTAGTTCCGTGTACTACTTGCTTAAAATCAATTTATTGTAGAAAACAACACAAAAACAATTTGCTTCAATACACTGTCCTTTTAACAAAGCGATGAACAAAGAGCTGTTTCCTAACATGTTGAATGAGATTACAAGAAACAGAAAAACGGCAAATTTTTACTCTGCCACCCCATATGTATACAGGAAAAGTTTTAAGGCACATGAAATTAAATATATCACATGAAATTAAATATATTAGACATTAACAATCATTACTTTTTATAATCATTGTTTTGGAACATATTCAAGAAGCCAATAAAAAATACCAAAAGTGTTTTTCAAATACAAAAATAGCTTGTTTCATTTTATCTAGCCGCTATTTACACGGGAAATAATTAAAAACATGTATTTTCAGTAAAGATGCGAACAGAACAATCTTTGGAAAAATAACAACATGGCTGCAAAAATTGAAAAATAGGTTTTCCCTTCCTTGGCAGCTTTTAATTTTACAGGAAAAAATAAAAACCGGACGAGGGTGTATATTAGATATTGACCATCACAATCTTTCTTGTGTTCAAAAAATTGCTTCGCAATATATTGAACACGATCCGTTGAAATTCAGAGATCGCTTTTCTACCTTCACCAGCCCGTAGTTCTTCGTGAAAATACTGAAAAACGTAAAAATAAAGTATAGCAGATATTTAACATCATAAGTTTTAAAGCAAAATTGTGCATAAAAATTGTTTTGTAATAGTCTAAACAAGATCTATTGAAAAACAAATATAGCTTTGTTAATAAAATCCTGAAACAGGTACGTAGGTGGATATACATTATATCACTTTTCCTCCAGTTTTAATTTTTGCCGTGTATGATACGGACTGTCAAAGATAAAAAAGTACGGACGCAGCAAGCGCGTTATGGAAGTGAAATTTCATATAAATGTTTTTAATAGCAAATATGTCTCTCTAATGCAAGCAGGCATCAATCTGGTTACCGGTATAGCCTATATAGTAGAAACAATGTACCATATTTTATCAAAATTACTTAATGTTTGAAAATGTACAAAAATTTTACGAAAATAAACTTGTGACTTTGTCTTTGTCTTTCGTATTACCCAACAAAGACAAAGACAAAGTCACTGAAATGTCCGGAATTTATGAGATTAGTTGCAAAGATTGTGATCTTAAATACGTGGGCCAAACTAGGAGAAACATAGCCACCAGATTTCGTGAGCATCTCGCACAGTTACGATATGGTACGGTGGACAGATCATGTGTGGCACAACATATATGGGATAATAACCACCACATTGACAAAGAAAATTTGAAACTTGTCAAAAATGTCAGACATCAAACTATGCTTGATTTATTAGAAAGTATTTTTATATTAAGGTCTATTAAGAACAAAACTTCATTAAATCGTGCGGCACCTGTAATTTGTAGCTCGTTGTTTTCTCTTTGCATTTGACCGCTTAAATATTCCTAATTTGGCTGGTAGAATAATAAATTATTGTCAATAACTCGACCGGTTTATACATACACTAATCACTATGTTTGTCTTGATTTAAATACCGGTTCGGTTTTTTGTATATATGTAGTCAATATAAATATTTTCACGTAGAATTAAAATCAATATAAATATAGTGTCAATAACTCGACCGGTTTATACATATACTAATCACTATGTTTGTCTTGATTTAAATACCGGTTCGGTTTTTTGTATATATGTAGTCAATATAAATATTTTCACGTAGAATTAAAATCAATATAAATATAGTTTTTATGTAGTATTTTAGTTGAACTATTTTTCCTTTGTTAAAGTGAACACGGTGAGACAGACATCTGGGTTTTTAGTTTTCTATTTTTAAAAGAGATGAGTTGAGTTTATGTTGTTTATCTCACCAGATGTCTTTATCGGCATGAACCAATATACACATAGTAAATTTCTAGATCGAAAAGAAACGTGCCGTTTCTTTAAAGAACTCTGGTCCTTTTAATACCTATATTAGATAAGGGTCATAAATTTGTCGACCAAAAGATTAAAGCAGGTCTCCGACCTGTTTCACTGCGCAATAAACAAACGATCGTTCTTGGACGACAACTTTACTTCGGACTAGTTCGTTTATCTTGACGCGATATAAATATACGGGATCTAGTTTTTTATGTTAGAATTTTTCTTCCTCTGAAGATGTTGACTTTGTCAACGAAACGATCGTAAGGTCTCTGAAATATGTGTTGTGGTGATTTGGGTGTTCTCCAAGTGTACTTATCTAGGGTTATACTAAAGTTATGATAAAATAAATATTTTTTTACATTAACTTTAGTATAACCCTAGATATTTTTATGGAACGTAGTATGCGTCTTCTATGCATCAAAGGGCATTTTTTGCTGTACTACATATATTTTTTATTCTTGTCAGTGGTGTTCGTGCGCGATTTGCACTGAAGTATTTTAAGGAGCAAAGTGATATGCCACTGCTTTTTCTTAAGGTAGAAATTATTTTTGAAATCCTCATCCATTTCTTAGCAAATCTGGTGTCTTGATTTTTTTTCGTTTGACGTACGGTTTTTGCATAAAAAATACAATTCATTCATTTGGACGTTGTTATGAAATAGATAATTTTCATGGACTTTCCATTAAATTAATTTAACATTTGCCTAATAGTTTTTCATACATAGAACATCATTACATGAACGAAAATACCCAAAAACAGTGGACAGAAAAAGAATGTTAAAATCAGAAAACTTCGAATTATTTTCATGTGACCGCGCACGAACGCCACTGACAAGAATAAAACATTATGTTGTATAGCAAAAATGCCCTTTGACGCATAGAAGACGCGTACTACGTTTCATAAAAATATCTAGGGTTATACTAAAGTTATCATAAAATAAATAATTTTTTCTTTACATTCTAACACCCTGTAGTTCAAAAGTTGAGACTTTTAGGACACATGTTCATATGAAATTATTTTCTCAAAATGGACCCAGGAACAAGCCTAAATATTAGCATCTTATTAAGAAACACGCTGTATATATATATATATATATATATATATATATATATATATATATATATATATATATATATATATATATATATATATATATATATATATATATATATTGCGACAGGCGACAGGCGACACATTCATTGGTTTAACTGCGACCACACGGGGGCCCCCATCCGTCGCATCGGGTGGATAATTGTTTTGTTTTGATTTTTTTTTTCTTCATTAAATATCTCGCACCCGTCGCAACTTTCACATATCAGAGACAAGGAAACCGTACATCGTTTATTTTTTCTTGAGTGAAGCCGCCGCCGCCTTCTTCTTGGCCGTCTTTGGGTGCCTTCGGTTTCTTTGTGGGACCGGCTTTGGCTTTTTTCGCCTTAGAATGGTGTAAAAAATTTCGGAGGGTGAAAGTATCCATAAAAATATGAAACATTTTCTATACTCATGTCACGAAAAATCCAGAAGATTTTTCTTTCCTAATATATCCAAAGCAAAACAAGATTAAATGTTAAAATTTGATATGTTTTATAAACTGTTAGCGCTAAAGTAGATTCTAATATTGAAACTTGAAATATCCTGAAGGCAGCGTTACATACAAAATGGTTGAAGGCAAATATTATCTCAATTTTTTTGGGTGTGAATTTCATGAAACTATAAAATATTTTAGTTTTATGAGAAGAAAGTGTTTTTGGTTCACTTTGATGGGATATACGGTTCTCGAGAAAAATCAGTTAGATAATTATGTCATATACTATAAATCGATGGTAACTTTTATGAGTGAATTTTTTAATTAGTTTAAAAATATCTGATTTCATTAAAGTTAATTGTCTGGTGTATTAGAATTGCTGAGGTTCCAAATTTTATAAAAATTGAACTTAAAATTGAGTTTCATATCAGAGGAAGCAAAACTTTCATGTCACGTTTTATACCTTGTCGAGGGCTGTAGCTAGCTCTTGCAAAGCTCTTTTAGACCAGGATTCTGTAATGTGTGCGCTTAAGTTGACCTCCTCACACTGCACTGGATCGGGCGACACATTAAGTATTGCAATACCAAATTGCTCCATCCGTCCTTTTCAGCCGCCGGATACAAAATCTGTATCTCGCACAGACGTTTCTAAAAGGTTATATTTACCTCTTCAAGCACGCTTACTTTTTGGAATGGCAGGCGACCCTCTAATGTTTATTATATTCATTTAGTATAGTGGGCTGGTGAATTAGAATATCGAAATTATTAATATGGCTAGCACAATTTTTTATACCGACAACTTTATAGCTTAGCTACATAATTAGGATTAATTAATACAATCTGGCCATGACCGATACTAGGCGCTCGCTGTTAGATACAGTATAGTGAAAATTCGGACCGTAATTCAGTATCCCGGATACACGTATCTCTCATATGGTATCCTCGTCTGAAAGAGATCTTGTGAAACTTTTTTTCGAAACTTGTTTATACGAGTATTCTGTCTTACTTTTGATCATATAATACTTAGTTAAAATCAATATCACTAATTACATTTGTATTCTATGGCCTGCTAATTGAAAATATGAGTTTCGTTCTATGAAATGGAACTCAATTTTAATCTTAATTTAGACTTATAGTACACTAGGTGGAGGATCTTTATGAAATATAATAATTTTAAATCAAATTTAAAAAAATGTACAAACAAAAGTTACCATCGGTTCTCGGATATTTTATGGCATATGACATAATTTTCAAAATGGGTTTTCTCGAAAATCGGGCACCCTATCGAAGTGAAACACAGCACATTCTATTCTTAGGAAACTGTAAAATTGTATAATTCATTATTAAAATATGTTTCAAGTAATTGATGTTAATAGGCACATTTAAATAAAGGCATATGAAGAGAGCAGAAAGTAGGCCTATGGGACAAATATTTCCTACAAATAGTACCTTGAGGACAATTAATCAATGCCACTTTTTCAAGCTTTTTTTAAATATAAACTAGTCAGTTTAACTTTTACTTAATAACAAGAAACTGCAAATTTAATAATAATATAATTCTTAGAGTCTTTTCAGAAAAATTCAGACAAAATACAAGAAAATATAGTTTCTAAAGAAAAATGAATCTGTTTTACTCAGATCTCCACTCTGATACCAAATACATGTTCCAATAAATATTAAACAGTGACTCGTGTCAATTAGTATTGTTAATAAAACTAACTAAAAAAATTAGTACTTATTAAGTATCTCAATACAAAGTTCAATACAGTTATAAAAATATGACGTAGTCAAATAATTATGGTATCGAAAGATTTAAGTACATATTTTGAAAAAGTTGCTCTGCAAATATTTCTTTTCTGGGCATGTTATTAATTCTTTAAGTATTTAGGAACATTGGTCTATATGGCTCTAAACTTAAAACGAGCCATTTTTTTCATATCCAAAAACCCACATTATGCACACACACCCACACACATACGCATGCATGCACGCATGTGTGCAGAGACGTATTAATATGCATTGCCATAAATATGTTTAGAGAATACTGACATATAGTTACACATACATTTATTTGCATTAATATAGTACAATCTTCGGTGTGTGTTTGTGACTGATTAAAAAAATAACAAACAAAAAATAAATAAAAATAACGGGCTACATTCATCTGATCAATATTTCTAAAATGACAAATACCGTCCACCTGGCGCATTTACTTACTTCCTAGAAAAGCGTCACTTATTCCACGTAGTTTCATTCAAATACTATACTATGATATAAAATATTTACACATTTCATGGGCTGCTTATTTTAGCAAAATACTATTCTAGAAATTGTATATTCAGGATATAAATTCATACGAATTTAATTCTTTTTTTTATTTAACTCGCCTTTGCACTCAATTTTACTGCCTGTAGACCTCTCTAAGTCTATTGAAACTGTTTTTGGAACACCAAACAAGACGAAATGTATTTATTTGCTGTATTTGGAAAACAGAACTGATATCAAATATGTCATCTCTCATCCCCGGTTGCACAAAGTTTTGTCCAACAATCATCAGCTAATAAATGAATAAAATTAATGATGATTATTAGTTTTGTTACACCAAAAAATGTTCTTGGTTAATTAAAAATTTTTCACAGAATTAAAAAAGAGCACTTGTTTTGGTGCAACATAAGTAATGATCAGTGAGGAATGAATTGTAACTACCAATTACCTGGTTATTGTTTATCAAAGTTGCCTGACATTAGTAGCCTCAGTGCCATAACGGATAGAGCATGAGCCGTTTGTGCAAAAGGCTTGGACTCGACTTTCGGGCACGCTGAGGCGAGAACAAATTTATTGTCTTAAAAACATTACAGTAGAAACTATAGTTTTACATCTCCCGAAGCCGCCATAGTGTTTGAGCAAGCTGAATGTGCGCATGCTTCGTTCTTCGAAGGGAACGTAAAGCCTTCAGACCTGTGTCAATACCATGTTGGCACGTTAAAGATCCTTATCCTCGTTACAAAAAGAAAGGAGTTTGGCAAAATTTACAGGTTGGTAAGGTGAAACTCTTCCTTGTTGTTGGTGATTGGTCATAGTCGCGGAAAGAGACCGAGGGTAATAAATAAAACACACACACAACACAACTGTGCATTAGTCTATTAGGAATCCTATAGTATTAAATTGCATGAAATTATAGTTCTTGATAATTTTCTAGTAAATTACTGCATCTACATTTTCACAAATTTATTAGGAAAAAATCCATATAGAAATATACTTAACACGTAAATATCTTAGAAATTAACTTAAATGATACGTAGTGGAAGTTTATTTTTGACAGGGTGATGATAAGATACTTGAAAGATAAAATAATCAAAAACGTCTGCATGATCAGAAAATAATTTCGCATATTAATTTCATTATTATCGTCTGACGACATCAAAAATTAGATTTCATCTTTTGGAGAAATAGCGATACGTTTCCGACGATGTAACAAAGTGAGTATACTAATAAAAAATGGCGCTGGGTATCTCTTTGTCTACATTTTTATTGATTTTATGTGCACAGGTACTACCCGATCTTATCTTTGATATCTCTCTTGGAGATCATAATAGTTATCATACATATATAAAGTTTCCTGCAATATCCTATTACCATTTTTGTAACTATAGCTTTTTTATATAATACTTAATAATCATTATATAAGAACTGGTGATGCGAATACATTTTAATATTACTTAAACATATAAAGTTACAGGGAGTAAAATATTTTCCATTGCGGGTAAAAATTATGTACAGCCGCAACACAGCCGAGTTTCAGGTAGATTCTAGATTGGTTTCCGTTTGACGCTCCAGTCTGCAGACTTAATGTCCTTTTATTATATGTACTACAGTTGGCTTGTAATATGAAAGGATGCTTGATGCTTTATTATTGCTGTAATAGAAAAGTATTTAATACAAATTTGTTTTTACCATACTATTAGTGTACTAGGAGTTTCTCGATACAACTTCCGGAACGTGGTACACAGTATGCTGTACCCACATCTGTTTCTTTCTTGTATTATCTGTTTGCAACAGAACACATTTAGTGCATCTTTCTCTGTCTAGGAGAATGTAGTGATATAATTTTATGTGTACTAGATCTTTCCGGTGTAAGATATTTCTCGTTTGTCATAAATATTATGCTAGGCCAATATTTTAACAGTGGACGAAGTTACTGCCCGTATCCCATACAGTCACATTTCGGTAGGATGGCTTGCAGTTGAAATAAATATATATATATATATATATATATATATATATATATATATATATATATATATATATATATATATATATATATATATATATATATATATATATATATATTACAATATATTTGTCGGTATTACACATTATTTTAATATATCCTTCATGTACTACATCCTTCTTTTATGATAAATTCTATGGACTCATTAAATTTTGAAACATTTTGATGAAAATGCGCTCCCATAAGGCACTTGCTGCATCCGAACTATTACTACTAGTTATATATAGTTTGTCCGTTTATTTACTAAAGAAAGGAATTGTTTTGAATTTATTTAGTTAAATAAAAGAAGTTCGGGACGGAGGAAGTACCTTGTGGTAGCGAATTTTCATGAAATGCTCCAAATTTGAATAACTTAATTTTCTATAAACCTAGAAAGTTCAATTTTGGTATGTGGTAAGTTACTTCCCAAGGCGACACATTCACCAAATTTCATCCAAATGGCTTTGTAATTTTCGGATAAAATTTTTTTTCGAAATAAAACCAAAAATTTTCCCGGAAAACTTTGTCCGCTTTTCCTGGCTAATAATAAAAGAAAGATGCTTGCCGAGTTTCATCAAAATCAGATAATAATATTTTGAGTTATCGCCTTGATACATACATACATAGTTTATATATATATATATATATATATATATATATATATATATATATATATATATATATATATATATATATATATATATATATATATATATATATATATTGTAATGTTTTATGTGTCTGTGTAATATATCTATCTATTGTTGTGTTTCTTTTTGCCCCAGCTGTTTCTCCTATCTCAGAGCATCGGTTCAAACCCCTACAACGATTTATTAAACGATTTAATAACAATGTTCAACAATAATATTTCCCAATTAAATATATGCCCTTTTTATAAGTGGTGATATTCTTTTAATTTTTCCACCTTAAGTATTCAACTAAGTCATTGATATGTCATTTTTTTTTCTATTATTTACATAATTTATTGAATAATCATTTATATATTAAGTTACATAAAACTTCTCCCCACAGAATATTAAAAAAAAATTACCTTATACTACCTATTGGATCCGTCTATACTTATAACAACTAATTAGTCTTTTTTATGAACAACCTAAATTTAATTTTAATTTAATTTTCTTGTTTAACTTCAAAAACTACTATCTTGTCTTAGGAAAATCAAACAAACCAAACAATATCACGGTTCAAATTTAAAATGTCAATTTCACTTTACCTTGATAGCTATGTACATCCAGACTACTCTTGTATGTTATTCTTGTTCTCATTTACCATAGGTGTACTTCACTAGATATGTATTTATATTTATATTTAGAACTGCATCTGGATTCTACGTAACCATATCTTGAGTGATTGCGTTTGCTTCTTTTAGGTACTTTCGCTGGTCTTACAAACCGCCAAGGACACCGCTCCCTAAACTTTACTTCCGAACAATACTTTTTCCTGTTCTTATAAACAGCTAATGACCTCCGCTCTTTAACTTTACTTCAGCACAATACTTTTTCTGTTCTTATCAACAGCTAATGACCACCGCTCTCTAAACTTCAAAAAAAAACCATGTCAGTCTATTTTCTTCTATCAAACTTCTCGCATTTTTTCACAGCAATCTTTTTCTGTCAAAACAAACTTCCGTTTTTCTGTGCTGTCATCGCTTTATTGTCACCTTTGTGGAATTGTCATTTTTCACATAAATTTCAAATTCTTGTGGAACTGTCACTTTGTGCACACCTCCTTAATGCTAATTACAACAGTCATTCTAAATATTCCAATTTTGTTCTAGTTCGATTGTCTACATATACTATCGATACTTAATCTAACTTTGACAATCACAACATTTTTTTGTTAATGTAAATTTGGGCTTAGCTAGTTTAGTCTTTTAAGTCCTCTGAAACCCTCTTATATTAACTTAATCTAATTATCTTGTACCTCATATCAATGACCGAATTGAATTATATTTGTTCCATTCATTTATTTACTACTTTCCCACTAAATTCTTTGCATTCCTGTTCGAACTTTAATGTTTTGTTGGTAAAATAACTGTTATGGATTATCTCATCGTATCGTTTTTATGGCTCTAATGGTGTTTGTTAATGTGTAATGTTTAGTGGATCTGGTTTCCAGAACATATATATATATATATATATATATATATATATATATATATATATATATATATATATATATATATATATATATATATATATATATATGTTATATACCTTAAATATTTTGTTATAAACCTTAAAAATATTTTGTCGAGAAAAACGAGTCATGTATATAAAATTTATGCATCCTGGAATTTAAATGCAATGTATATTTAAAAGAGTATTGGACATTTTGGTTAAATAGTAAATATCATTGGAAAATAAAGAATACAGAACAATGTTTTGATTTTATTTATATTGTTTTGATTAAGGAAAATATTTTTTATGTGGGCGAATGAATAGATGTGAAGTATGTATAGACATTGTATTTAGGAGATAAGGTTAAAGATAAATATTATTATAAGTAAATTCCAAAAAGGCACACAATGTTATCAGTGAAACGTGGAGACGGTTTTTTGTGTACCTGTTAAGCAGGTTGGACGATAGCAAGGTGGCGTGCTAGTTAACACTGCCGCACAGTCAGTATTAAAAAGAGAGAGACGTTTTCAGTGTAATAGAAGCAAACATATTTTAAAGTAAAAAATAATTTATTCATGGCATTCAGAGTTTCGAGTCGGAACCGCCAACAGGTAAAGGATTCGGCGATTGTAGCTGGAACTGCCAGCATGTCTTTTAATAAAGAAAAGAGGGTTTGTTCAGTGTAATTAGCACGAGAATGAAATGATTAGTGTTAAATTTAATGGGTACTGGAGACAAATTGATAACCTTTGGGTAAGTAACAAAACGTACAACTTTATTTTTATATATGACAGTATTGTACAAAACAGTTCTGACATTAGCGTTGCTTAGAAACGTCTCGAGCTGAACTGAGTATACAGAACCGAGCTGAGCTCGAAAACATGCAGCAAGAGCAGGCGCTATGCGCTAAAGATATACAATTCGTTTGAGTATAAATTATTAACATAATGCTCCCCCCGTTGGAAGGATAGCGAAAGAGATCCTTTCAATGATATACAATATAGTTAACATAAACAGAAAAAGAATGCAATTGAATATAATCAAAGTAAAACAAAGTCCTAAGGATTTATTTTTAGCACAAATGTCTATAGGTAATCTTCTTTCTTGTCCAGTGGAAGTGGGCATATTTTTGATATTGATCTTGTAGTTTCACCACACTGTGTACGAAGACGTACAATGCGCACAACACCGTCACTGCCGCTGACAGTCTTGATTACACGACCAAGCTTCCACTTGTTTGGAGGTAGGTGGTCATCTTTAATCAAAACTAGAGTATTTTCTTCTACGTTGGGCTGCCTTGTATGCCAGCGAGTTCTAACTTGGAGCTCTGAAACATACTCCTTGGACCAGCGGATCCAAAAGTTCTGGATGATCTGTTGAATTCGTTGAAATAACGATAGCCTATTTTCTGGAATCTGAGTAACATCAGGGTCCGGAACGGTAGTAATCGGTCGTCCGACAAGAAAATGGCTTGGAGTTAAAGGTAAAAAGTCATCTTGGTGGCAGGAAAGAGGAGATAACGGACGGGAATTGAGAATTCCTTCCACTTGAGACAAAAGCGTGGAAAAATGTTCATGAGACAAAATACAGTTTCCAATTACCCGTTTAAGATGGAATTTAGTCGACTTTATTCCGGCTTCCCAGAGTCCTCCTAAACTTGGTGAATAAGGAGGTAAAAATTTCCAATTAAAGTTTTCCTTGTGGGACTTTACCGTTAATTCATTATGGTTTCTTAGCAAAAATTTACCTAACTCATCTAATAATGATTTAGCGCCGCAATAAGTCCGGCCGTTGTCCGAATAGATTTTTGATGGCAAGCCTCGACGTGAAGCAAAACGGCAAAGGCATAGTATGAAGGCTTCACTGGATAAATCAGTCACAAGTTCGAGATGCACAGCCTTCGTACTGAAGCATATAAACAGGCATACATAACACTTTATGAGTTTCCAACCGCGACTAGATTTATCCTTAAGCGTGAAGGGGCCACAATAGTCTGTGCCAACAACAGAAAATGGAAACTGGGGACTCAATCGGTCAGCAGGTAGGTTTCCCAATAAATTGTTTATACCTCTGGGTCGAGATTTAAAGCAAGTAATGCAGTGAAAAATCGTTTTCTTTGAGAGGTTCCGTCCATTAATTGGCCAGAATCGATCTCTAATGGAACTTAAGAGCTGCGAAGGACCAGCATGAAGTAAGCGTACATGCTATTCGTGAAATAACAATTTAGAAAAAGTGTGTTTTGCGGAAATCAAGACGGGGTGCCTTTTGTCATGCGAAAACCTTGAATTAGCAAGTCTGCCTCCTACGCGTATTACATTGTGTGATGAGTCATAAAATGGATTTAGTTTAATCAAGGGACTTCTCTTCAGTAAAGGCTTGTTGATCATGAGCAACGAAAACTCATTTGGGAATGATTCTAATTGAGAAAGTCGTCCAAGATGTAATAAAGAAGTTTTACATTCACTAAAGGTCAATGAACCTTGCAATCGATTGTCCTTGTGTGATCGACAATTTTTGATAAACCTTAGGCAATATGCTAACACGCGTTTAAGTCTATTTAGGCTGGAATATCGATTAAAATCAACAACAGTTTCAAAGGAAGGACCAGGTACGCATGAAATAGGATTGGTTTCATTCATTGTATCACTAAAAGCGGGGAGGGCTGATAGAAAGCCTTGGTCTTTGCAAGTAAATGAGTGTTTCGACAAGAAATTAGGTCCTTGCCACCAAATGGCAAGATCAAGCAGTTTTTGAGGTGGTATGCCTCTTGTAACCAAATCAGCTGGATTCTGATCTGTTGATATATGTTTCCAATTAGATATGTCACTGGATGCTTGAATTTGAGCGACTCTATTTGATACAAATGTTTCTAACAAATGAGATTGTGTATTGATCCACGATAAGGCTACTGTGGAGTCGACCCAATATGTAATAGTGTCTATGCAGATATCGAGAGCCTCTTTAACCTTGTTAACCAATTGTGCCATCATGACAGCACCGCATAATTCAAGTTTTGGAATTGTTAATGATTTGAGAGGGGCAACTTTTGTTTTTGAACATAAGAGTTGTACAGTGATTTGGTCATTTGTATCGATAGAACGTATATACACACATGTGCCATAGGCAGTTTTACTTCCATCTGAAAATGCATGAATCTCGACACGTTTAGCAGATTCACAAATGGATTGTCTAGAAATGCGGAGTTTGTTTAACTCGGGTAAGTTTTGGCAAAACTGTCTCCATTGATAGTCGAGCTCAGCAGGCAGGACTTCATCCCATTGGGAATTGCTAAGCCATAATTTCTGCATGAAAATTCTTGCAGTTATGGTACAAGGGTTAAGTAAACCTAAAGGGTCAAAAATCATTGAAATATAAGACAATACAGCGCGTTTTGTGACCGCTTTGTGAACATCGTGAAATTGTGTTATTTCAAAGAACAATTTGTCTGAATAGCTATTAAACAACAAACCTAGTGTTTTTGTATTTTTCGTGGGTCCAAATTCCAAAATATTGTTATCAATATCCGTGGTGGTGATATTGTCTAAGACTTCTGGATGGTTAGAGTTCCACTTACGCAAAGTAAAACCTCCTGATTGTAGGATATTAGCTATATTGTGACAGATATATTTAGCTTGGTTAGCACTTTCGCAACTAGTTAGCAAATCATCGCAGTACATATCTTCTCGAATTATTTTTGAGATTTTAGGATGCTCATGTTCATTCTGTGATGCTAGTTCGAATAGGCATCTAATAGCAAGGAAACTGGAGGCCTTTTCACCGTAGGTAACGGTGCAGAGTTCATAGATTTCTAAAGGCAATGAGGGATCTGATCGCCAAAAAATTCTTTGTAATGATCGTTGTTCTTCTGTGACAAAAACTGAACGATACATTTTTGCACAGTCACTTGTGATCACGTATTTAAAGCGTCTAAATCGTAGCAAAATAGAAAATAGGTCGTGTTGCAAAACAGGACCGTTGAGCTGAATGTCATTAAATGAGACACCACTAGAAGTCGGAGAGCTTGAATTAAAAACGACGCGAAGCCTTGTTGTGATGCTATGCTCTTTGTAGACTCCATGATGTGGGATAAAATACTGGTATTTTGCATTATCTGGATTTGTAACCTTGGTCATGTGACCTAAATCTTCGTACTCAGCCATAAAATCTACGTACATCGATTTGAGTTTGGCGTTTGATCGAAGTCTTTTCTCTAATGACGTGAACTGTCTTAAGGCATTCTGTTTGGATTCACCTAAGACACTGGGACAAGAATTTAATGGTATAGTAACGACAAATCTGCCTTTATCGTCTCGATAATGAGTATTTGTAAAGCTAGATTCACACTGCTGCTCTTCGGGAGAGAGAGGTTTGGGTGACTGGATGTTTTCGATTTCCCAAAATTTTGAGATCTGACGTGATAGATCGAGGGTTGTAAGATGACAAGTCGTGACATCTTGTTGAATGTCAGCGGGAAATTGTCCAGAGATAATGTATCCTAGTTGTGTGTTCCAAAGATACGGATGCTTGCTGGCCAAAGGTTGGTCAGGTGATAATATTTGCCAAAAAATGTCAATGCCTAATAGCAAATCGATTTTTATCTTCTTCAGATAATTGGGATTCGCTAAATTGATACCATTGGGTATGTGAATATTGCTAGTGTATGGTAATGAGCATGGCAACTCGCCAGAAATATTTTGCAACAACAAAAATGGAAGGGTGGCATTGAAAGTACTATTAAGTGATTCAAACCTTGCGTGTGTGATTGCCTGCACCTTGGATTTGGCTTGATTGATGCCAGAGATTGCGATATTGACCCTTTTGGTGGGCAATTCTAGTTTGGAGCACAGCGAAGTAGTCATGTATGACCTCATGGAACCAGAATCGAGAAGAGCTACACATTTACGTTTGCGACCAAAACGATCTTGAACTAGAACGATAGCGGTAGGGAGAATCTGAACCAAATGCCTTTCCGCGATGGAACTTGTAAGACTGGCAGTATGTGTACCTAATTTAGAGTCAGTGGTTTGAGCAGGTGTATCATGACCTGGACTATAGCTATGATTTGCAAGATTAGACTCTTCATGGTGAAGGAGAGTTGAGTGCCTACGATCGCACTTTCTACAATTACCTGACCTACAATTCGAGATAAAATGTCCACTGCGTAAGCAATTAATACAGAGATTGAGTTTCTTTACCTTTGCTAAACGTGCACTGATTGACATGTCCAAAAAGCTTTTGCAAGTAAATATCTTGTGTGACTCCTTGCAGACTGGGCAATTTTGCTGATCTTGATCGGGACTGTTTTTAGACGAGACGTGAGAATACGTGGGTTTGTTGCTATGCGGCTTACAATAATTTGGACTACGGGCATTATACGTGGGAGGATTATGACTCTGAGGTTTCGCAATATTTTCTAAGAGCCTGGCTCGCTTTTCAAGAAACTCGATTAAAACAGATGTTGGAGGAATGATGTCCTCATTAGCTATGTGAATTTCCCATTCCCTTCTGCTATTGTAATCTAGTTTGTCAGATACCAGATATTGGATAAAACTTGCACATGAGCTGACGGGTTCGCCTAAAGATTCTAATGCTCTCAAGTGAGCTTGTACGGAGTCTGCCAATTGCCTGACAGATGCAGCTGATTCCTTGAGAATTTTTGGATATTCCACGATACCTTTAATATGAGAATGAATAAGGAATTTTGTATTTTTGTAACGTTTTTCTAGAAGCGATAATGCAATAGGATAGTTAGCGGGGATAACGTCTAATGATTCTATAACCTTTGATGGTTCCGTGCCAAGAACAGATTTCAAATACAAAAAACGAGTGACGTCATCAAATGCGTTATTGTTGTGTATCAATGACTTGAAACCTTCGAAAAAGCTTAAGAATGTTTCTGGATCACCCTCGTATAGTTTCATTTGTAAAGTCGGTAACTTTACTAAGCTAGAACGAGATTCCATATTTTGCTGGGTTTGAACCTGCGATGGCAAAATTTTCGTGGTGGTCTCTAAATTTTGTGCAATATCGTTGTGACAGTTATGTGTGCTATTTTGTTGTGATAAAACAGGTATTGATTGATTAGATTCAGACTCGCGGCTTGAA